>BSBK01002382.1:2500-560000 GCA_027943335.1 Chamaecyparis obtusa
AAGGAGGAACCTAAGATGGCTGCTTTAACCTTCTTCAAGATTTTGGCACAAGGATTGTGGGTAACAACCTTGTAGTTGTTAGTATCAGATAGAAGGTCAAGCATCTTGGTGATGTAGTCGGACTTGTTCATGATGACCGTGGCATTTCCTTTATCTACCTTGGAGATGACAAGGTCATGATTGCGAACAAGATTTTTAAAGGATTTGATCTCTGCTTTGGGGATGTTGCACTTAGGAGGCTTAGCATTCTTGAGAGCCACAGAGCAATCTTGTCTAACTTCCTCAGCAATGGCGGTAGGTAGAGAATGCACAGCATTCTCAATATCTGTGAGGAAGTCAACGTGAGGAATGGCACGAGGGGATAAGGAGAAATTAAGGCCACGTTTGAGAAAGTTGAAAGCGAGGGGGTTCACCTAGACCTCTTCCCATCGGGTGGTGCTCCTTGCTTCCCTTTTTCCTTTTTTGTTTTCACTCCTTTGCTATCTGTATCTCTCTTTCTTGATCACGCACACACACGTGAATTAGTTATCTATTATTTGTTATTTTTAGTATTTTTTTTACACCTAAGCAATCACTTATATATATATATATATATATATATATGCACACATGCACATAGACACACACACAGATTTATTTTCATTTCTTTAATTATTTTAATATTATTTGATATTTTCTATTTTTTGTGCTTTGATTTTGTCTTTCCTATTTATTTTTCATTCAGGTTAGGATATATATATATATATGTGTGTGTGTGTGTGTGTGTGTGTGTGTGTGTGTGTGTGTGTGTGTGTGTGTGTGTGTGTGTGTGTGTGTGTGTGTGTGTGTGTGTGTGTGTGTGTGTATGTATGTATGTATGTATGTATGTATGTATGTATGTATGTATGTATGTATGTATACTCTTTTGTGTGTATTTAGTTTTGATTATATTTCTATTAATTTTATTCTTACTCTCTTTATTTGTTTAACATATGTATATATTTGGGTCATGTATGTATGGGCACTTTTTGGTATATTTATATACAAATTTATATACATTTTTATACATACATACACAATATGTACACACATAAATATATACATATTATGCATACATGTATATGCACTTAGTTGCTTTCACACATTTGACTTGCGCTATTAGCACTCCTGTTTATATTTATACATACATACATACATACATACATATATATATATATATATATACATATATATATATACATATATATATATACATATATATATATACATATATATATATACATATATATATATACATATATATATATACATATATATATATATACATATATATATATACATATATATATATACATATATATATATATATATATATATATTCTTCTATTTCTCATTTTCATTTGCTCTACTTCTTTTCTTTTATGTGTTATTTTATTGGGAGGATTTTTCCCCCCTTCCAATTTCTATTTTCTAATGTTTCATTTTTTATCATGTTTTAATTTTTATCAGGTGTAGGTCTTGTCTATGTGGATCTTCGTGCACTGGTCTTGTCTCCACCAACTTCCTCTTTCCCCCCCCTTTTTCTTCTTCTTTTTATGGCCTAGTAGATCTGCAACTTATCTTATTATGTTCTTTTCTCTCTAGCATCCTGATGATGGATCATGTAGTATGATCCAAAACATTGATGGAAAAAAATTCTACACAATCAAACCCAAAAACTAATACAAGCATCAATATGGATTGTGGAAATCTAATGGATCTAATTGATACCCTTCATGGGAGGGAATTAGCTTTTAAATCTAAATAGCTGGAGATTCTAAGGACCAAACTAGCAAAGTAGGTTGCAGATCTAGCTTTCCTAAAAATATGTTGTGACTCTCAGCTTGTCCCCACATTCATTAAAATCACCCACCACCTGTGGAGTGTCCATACCAAGCACATTTTCATGTAGGCTTCCCTTTCTCTCCTCAGATCTATTATCAAATCCACCAGAAGGTCTATCAATATGTTGAACTCCAGGCTCTTGCCACTTCATCTGGAGTTGTCTACTTCCTTGAGGCCTGATCTATGGATACGCTTGGATATTACTTCCCATGCTAAAGCTATGGGCTGAAAGGATGAATATGTGAGGAGGCAGAAGTGAAAATTTAATGCCTTACTTTACAAAAAGTGTGGATTGCATTCATTGCCACCCAATACCAATCTTCCCCTATCTCGCAAATGGATGGACCAATGTTTCCTCACCCCTCCACACCTTTTCTCCTCTCTCATCTTCCAACCATAGTACAACCCATTTGCTATGTTGAGCCAGCCCATACAGTACCTTTGTCTAGCTCTCCCAACAAGAGCCCCCCTGTCGCTGCTCTTCCAAACTCACCTCAGTACATGAGCTCCATTGCAGCTCATGGCCCTACTACCACTCATCACATGCCAGCCTCAAGCCCTCCTCAACTAGTGCACACCCCCTCTCGCGGCACTACCTTTATGCACACCACCTCAAAATAGTTGCTTCTGCATTCCACTGGCGCAAAATATGGAGCTGCTAATGGAAAGGATCTCCATCTCCCTCTTCAGCATGGTCAACCCAGTAATATCAGGCCTGCAACTTGCTCACAATGGTCATCTCTCAATGGACACTTTGAGTCTCCAGGTATGTGCTCTTTTCACCAACCTCACCCAGCATGCATTATTACTAGTTGTTCCAAGCTTGATTCTTCAATTTCCTCTGATCATGTACATAGCATGTTTCATTCTCCTCAAGCCCCTCCTTTTGCTAATGTTTGTCTTCACCATATGGATCCCAGTGTGGAGTGTGGTTCCCTGAGTTATGCTCATGTCCCTTCTCACGTGCCCTCTAGAGTAGGCATGAAACTTTCCCTCTCTCCTATTGCTCCGCTCCCCTTGTCATCCAATCTTATCCTCCACAATGACCCTCAAACCCCCTCTCTTCTACTTTCCCAATCCTTGAGTCAACCATTGGCTTCCACTCCTCCCTCTCGGTCTACTTTGCCCAATGAGCCTAGTCACCATTCCCTTCGAGGGACTTATCCAATTGAGAATTGGGAGTCCAAATTAGTGGTCAATTTTTCTTATGCCATGGTGAACCCCCTCACTTTCAACTTTCTCAAATGTGGCCTTAATTTCTCCTTATCCCCTCATGCCATTCCTCATGTCAACTTCCTCACAAATATTGAGAATGATGTGCATTCTCTACCTACCACCATTGCTGAGGAAGTTAGACAAGATGGCTTTGTGGCTCTCAGGAATGCTAAGTCTCCTAAGTGCAACATCCCCAAAGAAGAGATCAGAGCCTTTAAAAATATTGTTTGCAATCATGACCTTGTCATCTCCAAGGTGGATAAAGGAAATTCCATGGTCATCATAAACAAGTCCGACTACATCACCAAGATGCTTGACCTTCTATCTGATACTAACAACTACAAGGTTGTTACCCACAATCCTTGTGCCAAAATCTTGAAGAAGGTTAAAGTAGCCATCTCAGGTTCCTCCTTTGATGAAACAACCAAGAGGCACTTGTTTCCCACCAAGGAACATACCCCCCACATTTATGGGGTCCCTAAAATTCACAAAACTAACATCCCGCTAAGGCCTATTGTGGACACAATTGGTTCCCCGACTTACAAGCTAGCTACCTTCCTTGCCAAATTATTATCCCCTCTTATCAGTAATTCAGACTCCTACATCAAAGACTCAAACCATTTTGTCCAATTCATTAAGGACACTATATGTGACAATAAGGACATCTTGGTCAGCTTTGACGTAGTTTCCCTCTTCACCAAGGTTCCTATTCCAGAGTCTTTAGATATTGTCAGGTGTAAGACTAGTTGTGAGGTTGCCTCTTTAGCAGAGCTATGCTTGTGATCTACCTTTTTCTCCTTCTTTGGTGTCATTTATGAAGAGGTTGATGGTGTAGCCATGGGTTCCCCACTTTCACCTGTGATTGCTAACTTGTATATGGAAGAGTTTGAGGAAATTGCTTTATGCTCTTTCCCCTTTAAGCCTAAATGGTGGAAGCGATACATAGACAACACCAATGTCTACTAGCCTCATGGCCTAGATAGGTTGGAAGAGTTTCATGCTCACCTCAATAATTTATCCCCTTGCATTTCCTTCACCAAGGAGATTGAATCCAACAATCACCTGTCGTTCCTTGATGTCTTAATCCTTAAAAAACCAGACGGCCAACTAGGTCGTCAGGTTTTTTGCAAAGCCACCCACACTAACCTTTATCTCCATGCTTCCTCTCACCACCACCCTAGCCAAAAAGTTGGCATCCTAAAAACCCTTTCCTTAAGAGCCCATCAGATTTGTGATGATGAGAACTTGGACCAGGAGCTCAAGCACCTTCGTTAAGTTTTCAAGTGGAATGGATATTCAGACAGACAAATCTCTAGAGCCTTCCACTTGGCCCATTCCTTTTTTCTTTCCCCCCCCCCCCCCAACCCTCTTCCCTCCACCCCTGATACTTTGCCATTTATTTCTATCCCCTATGTAGAAGGTATCTCCCACAAGATCTCAAAGATCTTGGGTAAAAAAGGTGTTAGGGTCTCCTTCAAGCCCTTGTCCACCTTAAGGAATTGTGTGCCCCCAATCAAAGATGCCATAGATGATTTTTCAGAGGTGGGGTCTACAAGATCTTGTGTTCATGTGGTACCCCATACATAGGTGAAACCGGTCATTCTTTTAACACCAGAATCAAAGAGCATGTTGCTGATATCAAGCACGAGTGTGTTCTTAAGTCTACGTTAGCTGAGCACTCCTCTTACACTAAACATCACATTTGCTTGGAGGATACTCAAATTGTGTTTAAGGAGGATAACTTCTTTGAAAGGAAGCTCAAGGAATCCATTGAAATCAACAACCACCCCTCTAATCTCAACAAAGATGATGGTTGGAGCTTAAGCACTTCCTGGCACCCTTTGTTATCCTCCCTTAGAAACCTCCCTCATCTCAACCTGTCTTCCTAGTCTGGTCAGTCTACCCTTTTGCCACCTTCCTCGATACCCGTATACCCCTTCCCTTCTCCCCCCACCCTCCTCCCTTCCTCCTCCCCACTCAATATCCTTCATGTCTGATCTTTGGTCCCCCCCCTCCTGACCCCAATCCAGACCTCTTCCCATCGGGTGGTGCTCCTTGCTTCCCTTTTTCCTTTTTTGTTTTCATTCCTTTGCTATCCATATCTCTCTTTCTCAATCATGCACACACACGTGAATTAGTTATCTATTATTTGTTATTTTTAGTATTTTTTTTACACCTAAGCAATCACTATATATATATATATATATATATATATATATATATATATATATATATATATATATATATATATATATATATATATATATATATATATATATATATATATATATATATATTCTTCTATTTCTCATTTTCATTTGCTCTACTTCTTTTCTTTTATTTGTTATTTTATTGGGAGGATTTTTCCCCCCTTCCAATTTCTATTTTCTAATGTTTCATTTTTTATCATCTTTTAATTTTTATCAGGTGTAGGTCTTGTCTATGTGGATCTTCGTGCACTGGTCTTGTCTCCACCAACTTCCTCTTTCCCCCCCATTTGTCTTCTTCTTTATATGGTCTGGTAGATCTACAACTTATCTTATTATGTTCTTTTCTCTCTAGCATCTTGATGATGGATCATGTAGTATGATCTGAAACATTGATGGAAAAAAATTCTACACAATCGAACCCAGAAACTAGTACAAGCATCAATATGGATTGTGCACTTATGTTGTCATAGTAGATGAAAATTGGTTCAATGATCTCTTCTTTCATGCCTATCAATAATTACTTTATCCATACCAGGTTTGAATAGTTCACTACTGCAACCACATACTCGACTTTAGTAATAGATTGGAAAATGCAATTTTGTTTCTTACTTGTCTAGGAAACCAATCTCTATCCAAGAAAGAAAGCTCCACCACTAGTACCTTTTTTGTCATCTACATTTCCTATCCAATCAGCATTAGTATACACTCTCAGTTCAAATCTTTCATGCTTCTTGTAGTACAATCCATAGTCAGCAGTCCCTTTCAAATATCTCATTATCCTTTTGACAACCATCATGTGAGTTTCCTTAGGATTGGCAGAGAATCTTGCCACAATCCCATCTGCTAAAACAATATCTGGTCTACTATGAACAACATACTATAGTTTTCCAATCATGGACCTATACAAAGTCTAGTTCACTTCAGTAGCATCACCATTCTTAGACAACTTTTATCCAGTAGCCATAGGAGTACTAACTGGCCTTGAATCTTCCACGATGAGGCATATTAATGTCTTAATTTTGATATAGTTTTTATAGTTTGCACACACTCTTTGTGCTTTGACAAAACATTTCTAAACACTTGTAGTAAATATCTCATGAACTTATGCTAGAGACAACTAGAACTTACTAAACCTATGGGTAGTGTGTATGACATGTTTTGCTTAATATTATACATAGAATGTAGTATTTCATATAACTATTTTAAGCTATGTTCTAATATCTGAGTAAAAGTAGGAATGTTATATTGCATATGTGTTCCGAATGTTGTTAACTTATCAGGAAAATGAGGAGCGACGCAAAGAGTGGTGATTACTACATTTAAGGAGGAGGATAATGGAGACCGATCATGGCAAAGAAAGCGTAGTTTAGTTCTATTAGATAATTCGCGCCTGCAAAGGAGTTGTTGTTCCATAGAATATAGGGGATACAACTTGCTATATTTCTTGCAAGTTGTTATTCTATTGCTTGGTAGTAAATGTACTATCTCATGGTTGATCTTCAGCCTTCTTTTCTAGCGATGTTTATTCAAGACTTTTTATGTTATGTTTTTAATAAGCATCCAATCCTCTATATAATGGAGTTGGATTGTCTTAGTAAGCTAAGGAGAAAATAGATAATGCTGATTTAGATTCAAAAGTTACTTTTTCTGTTCTTCATGAATTATTCAGTTTTTATGTAAATAAAGAAGGATTTTAATGGAAGAGAGATTTTGAAGTACTTGTTGTGTTCATAGTTAATTGAAGCCAACCAAGGGGGCCCACTTGGGAGGTGGAATAGATTTAGGTAGAATAGATTCATTTCTTACAGTTTCCTATTTTCAGATAGATTTATTGTATTAGTCCTACAGCATTATTACTGTGAAAGTTCCTGTAGCACTTGCAAAAAATGATCATAGTGGATGTTCTGAGTTGTTAATTAGTTTAGGTTCATTTTTAAGCTTTCTGCAATTATCCTTTGTTAGCCAAAGTGTGTTTACTATTTTGTAGCAGTAGTATAGATTCTTCCAACACATTTTACTTTCCTACAACATAGGTGTTATGACTCCTAAAGGAACTTAGTGCACAAACTATGCTAACCTATTTCAAGTCCTACATCCCTAGGTTGACAATTCAATTGTATTTCATGATGGAATAGGTAATCCTTAGAATAGATATATTATCCTTGAAAGAGAGACAATGGTGTGATTATCTTCATCTATTGTGAAACCATGTATTTTTGGCACCATTGTCAGGGATGGTGTCAAGCTAGGAACCTTCATGAGTCATTTATTTTCAAATTAGTTTGTTAGCTAGGAACTGAAAAGTTGTGGGCTTGACTAACAAGTCACCAATTTGTTGCATGTATCGAAGAAGGAGAGATTTCCATGGTAGATTCCTTCGTAAGGAGCCTGTAAAACCAAAAGAAGAATTTGAAGAACCTGAACTTCCATTTCTTGATGCAAGCCCAAAGTTTACTACATCATCATCTTTAGTAGAAGAAGACATCCAGAAAACATTTGACCTCCATCCATTTGAGGAAATATTGGCCAGCTTCCATACTAACCCCACTTCAGGACCACCTGTTGTCTAGAATTCCCCAACAATTACCAACTTCCAATCATAGTTTCAATATCCCATACCTCCAGTTATGGAAGCTCCCACATTTCCATTTCCAATACCAAGTCTTGTCAATAATCCCAATCTCAAAAATATACCTACATCAGCATTACCAAAGTTTTATGGTCTCATCACAGAGGATCCTGATACTTTTTTGTTTGAATTTGATATCTTGTGTCAGAGATTTGACTATAATAATGATAGTTACAAGCTAAAATTATTCCCAGCCACACTAAAAGAGTCAGGTTTAAAATGGTTTATGGGCTTAGGGGCAAATGCAGTAGCAAATTGGGATGATATGAGACACTTGTTTCTTAGCAAGTATAAGGAATATTGCAGGGGAAATGATTCAAAAGGTGATGAAATTTTTAGAATGTCACAATGGGAAGATGAAACATTAGAAGATTATATATCTCACTTCCTATTCACTTACAAAAGAACCCACAACATACCCTGCAGGAGGAATCCTAGAAGCTGATTTTTCTCAAAGGAGTAAATGAGAACTATCTTGAGGCATTGGATCTGATGGTAGGAGGAGATATATCCCAATCTTCATTGCATGACCTTCAAAACATTTTCTAGAACTACTCTAGGTCAGCAGTAAAGAAAGAAGCGGATCTTGCTCAGCAATAGCCAAGGGAAGTGGCTCTAGTATTTCAAAGATGGAAATTTCAAATTTGTTGTCTAATTTCAAGCAAGACATCATCAATGATGTCGCCACACATTTGGATACAATGGCTGCTAAGAAGAAACATGCAGAAGCTAAGGAGCAGTTAGCTGAGTACTGTCCACACAGCCAAAAACAAAAGAAAGATTGTCATTGCAAATTGGTCGCTAATGTGGAAAACCAACATCTTCCAACTGAGTACCTAAAGATAGAAGGAGAAGATGAGAAAGTATTCTTCATTGCTCAATGTCAGCCATGGGCCCCACGTCAAGGTATGCCTCAAGACCCTTTACAAAATTCAAATCCATATAATAATTAGTGGCAAAATCATAGTGTCCAAGGTCCTCCATAATATAATCAACCTAATTGGAACAATGCTTGGCAAAATAATCCACAAAGTCAATGGTATCCTCCACAATAGCTTCAATGGCCATAGTTCCTAAACCAATGGCAACCACCCCAAGGGAATTGGTAGTCTACAAACCAATGGAGAGGACCTCAACAATACTCTAACAATACTAGATACCCACCTATACCACCTCCAGCAAATACACCTGCACTAATGCCACCACCCGCAAGTTCTGGATCTCAAAAATAGACTCAGTTGCCTGCACAATCTCATCCAAATCCAAATAACCAGTAGCCACAATAACCAATGTATGTTGCTGATACTCAGTAGTATCTTGCTTATGCTTTCAGTGTCGCAGATATACATTTGAGATCTGGTACAACCCTACCAACACCTAAACCACCTCTTATAACTAAAATACCAGATCCTCTTGCAGCATCAGCACCAACTTCTTTGTCGCAGACGGTTGACTTAGCCAATGTAACTAGTTCAACTCAAACTCAAATAGCAGTTGAACCTCCTTTTCCACAAAAGCTCATACAAAGTAAACTTGCACAAACAGAGGAACAATCCTTTGACATCATTGACTAGTTGAAGAACATGCATGTCCAGATTCCTTTGTTCCAAGTTATTAAAGATGTTACTATTTATGGCAAAGCTATCAAAGAAGCCTGTCTTAAAAAGTTGAGGAGGAAGAAAAAGGACCCAACCATAGTCCATGTTATAGGACAATTGGCTGACATCATGTTAGGGAAATTGGTTATTCCTAAATATTCTGATCTAGGAAGTCCAGTTCTGAATGTGATTATAAATGGTCAGTCAGTTAAAAATGCCTTGATTGATCTTGGTGCTGCTATAAATGTAATGACCAAGGATACTATGAAAAAACTAAACATAGAAGGATTACAGGCTACCCCAACAATTCTGCAACTTGTCGATAATTCTACTATCACTCCTAATGGGATGATAGAGGACATAGTAGTAGCCCTAGATTCTCTAGAGTACCTAGTAGATTTTATCATTCTATCCCCAAAAGTCAATTTAGCTGGTTACCCTGTCATTTTAGGATGACCATGGTTAGCTACAGCTAATGCAAATATAAGTTGTAGGTTAGGGAGTATGACCATATCGGATGGATAGGCAACAAAGAAATTTGTCATGTATCCTCCAGCACAACCCCAACCAGATTTAAGCACACATGTATGGCTAGATTTAGGGGATGGAGAGGAAGAGTTAAACTCTGTAGTACAACTTATGATGTTGCATAGATAGTCTTTTCTAAAGCTGCAAGAGGAGGATTCAGTAATTTAGAGTATTCTTAATAATACTTGTGTGGTCGAAAAGGATGTATCTGACAGCTCTGTGTTGGAACTAACTACATATGATGAATATATTGAGAATTGTTTTTTGCCTAAGGAGCCAGACATTATCCATTAGCTTTTACCATGTGAACAAGATACTAGTCCCATCTCTGAAGCTACTATGGTTAATCTCACAACTACTGTTGAGTTGTCAAAAGGTCATAATCTCCATGTCAATAACAAACTACCTCCCAAACAGCTGAAATAGTTAACAGAGCTTCTTTAAAAACATGAAAAGGCTTTTGCATGGGACTATGGAGATATGAAAGATTTAAGCCCCACATTATGCACTCATAGAATATATATCAATGAAGGGTGCCTACCACTCCGTCAACCCCAGAGGCGAATTAATCTAGCACTCAGGGAAATAGTTAAAACTAAACTACAAAAATTATTTGATGTTGGTTTTATATACCCTATATCTGATAGTCAATGGGTCTCACCTCTAGTTATAGTACCTAAAAAGGGAGGGAAATGGTGGATTTGTGTAGATTACAGAGAATTGAATAAGGCAACGAAGAAGGATCATTTTCCTTTACCATTTATTGATCAAGTTCTGGATACTCTGGCTAGTAAGAAATATTTTTCTTTTCTTGATGGATACAGTGGTTATAATCAGATAAGTATAGCTCTAGAGGATCGAGATAAGACTACATTTACATGCTCGTGGGGTACTTTTTCATACTCTATGTTGTCATTTAGCCTGCATAATGCTCCAGCAACATTTCAAAGCGCTATAATTAGTAGCTTTGCTGACATATCACATGACTTATGGAAATATATATGGATGATTTTACAACATTTGGAGTGACCTTTGAGGAGGCTTTGATGAATCTTGAAAAGGTTATTGTCCAATGCAAAGATAATCTATCACTTAATAGTGAGAAATGTTTCATGCTTATGCAGGAAGGGGTGGTGCTTGGTCATTTTATATCAGCCGCAGGGATACAAGTGGACCCAGCCAAGATAGAGGTAATTCTAACATTGCCCACACCTACTAAACCAAAGGATGTAAGATCTTTTTTAGGTCATGCTGGCTATTATAGGCATTTCATTCAAAATTTTAGTCAAATAGATAGTCCTTTGTATACACTACTGACTAAAGAAGCTGAATTCATTTGGACACTAGCATGTAATGAATCCTTCCTATAGCTTAAGAAACTCCTCACCACAGCACCAGTTCTTAAGGGACCAGATTGGTCTATTCCATTTCATATCCATACTGACGCATCAGACTATGTTGTAGGTGTTGTATTAGGACAAAAGCCTGCTAACCTTGAAAATGCAATCTATTATATTAGTAAAATCCTCCATGGCCCTGAACTAAACTACACAGTAACTGAGAAGGAACTTTTAGTTGTAGTTTATGCATTGAACAAATTCTAACACTATGTAACTGGCTATCCTATTTTTGTTCATACTGACCACTCAGCCATAAAGTACTTGATGATCAAACCTGCTGTAACTAGCAGATTGGCAAGATGGCTCTTGTTATTGGAGGAGTTTGATATAACCATTGTTGATAAGCTAGGCAAGGCAAATGTAGTTGTTGACTATTTGTCTAGACTTCAACTTACTGATGAAGATCCAACTCCAATTGAAGATACATTTCCAGATGAGCATTTGTTCCACATAGCAACCCATACACCATGGTATGCAGATATAGCAAACTATCTTTTTGCAAATAAAATGCCCCCACACATCTCCCAAAAAGATAGGAAGAAGCTTGCAGAGAAAAGTTTTCATTATTCATGGATAGATAACAATCTCTTATATACTGGACCAGATCAAATCATGAGGAGATGTGTCAGGGAAGATGAAATATATGACATACTACATGCCTATCATGATGAACCATGTGGAGGCCATTTTGCAAGAAAATGAACATCATTAAAGATACTTACAACTGGATATTATTGGCCAAAATTACATAAGGATGCAACAACTTATACAACCAAGTGTGACAAATGCCAGAGAATGGGCCGGCCAACCAGATCAGATGAGATGCTTCTCAATCCATAGGTTGTTGTAACACCCTTTGATAATTGGGGTATGGACTTCATAGGGCCAATTGACCCACCATCAAATGGAAAATCCTACATCTTGGTATGTACAGATTATTTAACAAAATGGGTGGAAGTCAGGGCGATGAAAAATGCAAGAGATGAGAAAGTAGCTAAATTCTTATATGAAGAAATATTCACATGCTACGAAGTTCCTAGAGAACTTGTAACAGATCAAGGAGCCTAGTTCACATCAAATTTGATCACTGAACTTATGAAAGAATAAAGCATAAGGCATCAGAAATCCATCCCTTATCACCCTCAAGCAAATGGGCAAGCAGAGGTCACCAACAGAGAAATTGAGTCCATTCTGACCAAGACAGTGCAAATACATAGGAGGGATTGGAGCAATAGGTTAACTGAAGCCATCTGGGCTTACCAAACTACATGGAAAACAACAACTAGATTCACCCCATTTGAACTTGTGTATGGAAAAGCAGCAATGTTGCCCATTGAATTTGAACATAAAACATTGTGCACTACTTTGGAATTGAACATCAGCCTTCCTGTAGCACAAGAAGAGAGACTTCTCCACTTGAACTCACTAGATGAAATGAGAAAGACATCTTTGGAAAGAACACAAATAATTCAGAAACAATGAAAGAAGTGGCATGATGCACATATCAGGAATAAACACTTCCAAGTGGGAGATTGGGCTCTTTTATATGATTCTCAATTCAAGGAGATTCCAGGAAAATTGCATACTCGATGGCTAGGGCCTTACGAAATTTAGTATGTATTCGACAATGGAGAATTCCAGCTGACAACCATTGATCCAGTCTAGTTCAAACTACTTGTAAATGGCCACTAATTGTGCCTCTATCATAAACCACAGACCAAGGATGAGTTCCTGTAGCAGTTCCAACCAAGAAATTTACCAGCTCCTACGGACACAGTTCTTACAGTGGAGGGTGCAAGCCTTCTTCCTGTAGCCATACCATAACAAGCCTTCAATGAGAACCCATAATAAAACCTCATTCCATCTAAGGTCCATTCTTTCATTCATTTTTCATTTTCTTCTTATCAACTCATCTCATTTCTTTATCTACCATCCACTCATACTCCATGTCACCCACAAATTTAGTTTTCTTTTACTGCTTTCAATAAAACATGCCATCAACACCTTTTTTGCAGTCACCAAACTTCACCAACTCATCAACTAGCATGCAAATGTACAATCTAAAATTTTTAGGTACAACATTTTTACTTTTTCCTCATTTTTAGCGCATAGGTTTCAATAATTATATCTAATACTGCATTAGATGTATCATATAAGCCTTAAGCCAGTTTTCCTTTCCTGTGCAAAATTTTCTAAGTGTGGACACTTGTCCAAATTTTGTGGGGGGCATGGAAAGTGTATTAATTTCCAAGTGTCATCTCCACGTCACCCTAGTCATGTCCACGTTATATGTTGTACTTTGGCTATGGTTTGTTTTTAATTTTAAAATCTTTATTGTATCTGTCGTACCTTTTCATTCCAATTTTGGGAAAGATTTCATGAGTTTGACATGACTTAAAAGGACTATCATTTATATGAAAACACTTCCAGTTAAAACCTTGATGTCCTTCATAATTAATAGCATCATTATTTTACATGCCAAACATAATGGAGCCATGTTAAGAGAATGTGGTATTGGCATTTCTTAGAAAGATCAATTTGAATTCTGAGAAGAATGTATTTGCAAAGTGTTAAGGGGGTAAAAATTATTAGGGTGGTGAGAATAGAGAAATTTAAAACTAGGCATTTTCAAGATGGGAGGACAATTGTAGAGACATGAGCCAGTTTTCCATGGTATTCTACTAGCGGATGTGGAAGCAGTCCATAGTTTTAACACTTGTGGATGGCTTGGCTACTTCCTGTAGTTAACAGAGTTCAATGAAGAAGTAGCAATGGATTTTATGAGGACATTCAATGAAGGAGAAGCCACAGTATGGGGATTAAAAGTGGTTTCTACTGAGAAGCGAATAGTAGAAGTCATAGGACTGCCATTTAATGGAGAGCATTATCCAAATGAACATGACGCCAGGTCGTCTTAGGCACAATTTTCTTGGTCGAGTGACCCTCCATTGGAAATCTCAAAGAAAGGGTGTAAGAGACTCTCTCTTCCAGTGCCGTATCCAGAATTGGTGAACCATATCATCAGGTACTTGACCTGCGAAGGCAGATTTTCAAACCTACACACTCATCATTATAAGCTACTCAGTTGTGTAAGGCATAACATTCAAGTTAATATCCCTAATTTCCTTTACAATATGTTGTGTATTAGTGCCGAAAAAACTCAAAAATGAAATGAAAATTCTATTTCTTATCATGCCCTAGTTAAACTTTTAGTTGAAAGATCTCTTAGGGATTCCTCCCTTGTATTGTGGGCAGAATTTGTTGAATTTAAAACCTTATAGCCTCAAGCCAACCCTATCCAGCAAACTTTAGGGAATGATGAAGAGATTGTGGGGCCTAGTCAGAATCTAGCTAAAATAGAGAAAGAACCAGCATTACCCCCTACTGATAAATTTGTTGGGCCTATTTTAGAGGGTGATATACCTAGTTCTTCCAGAGACAAAGGAAAACATAAGGTTGATAAAGAGAGACCTAATTTTAAAAGGAAATCCCAAAACCCTTCTGTTCAAGTGGCAAAGAGAAAAAGGTCTACTCTCGTAGCAACTAATCCTACAACATCTACCCCAGCACCATCTAAACCAAAATAGACTTGCAAAGCAATAGAGGTTAAAGAGGTTCATGTACATCAAAGCCCTCGTATGCAAGGTCAAGTATCCTCAGTTTCCCCTAAAAACCTAAATGTTTCAATGTCAAAACCTCATGCAGAATCGCAAGTCAAGAATATTCCAGATGACTCTCCTGTATAGTTGGAACCCCAAAATGTGGAAACATATGAAAATGAGCTTGACAGTGAAATTCCACAGGGTGATCAAGAAATGTGTGAGTCAAATCCTAATGTAGTCATAGAAAATTCCCCTGAAAGTGTTCAACCTACTTCTCCACCAATCCCTATATACTCTAATGTTTATGTCATACCTTATAGATCCTCCTGGTACACCCATTATTTCCAGTAAGTTGCTAAGGAATGAAAGAAGAAAGCTATGGCCCAAGAATTCCCTTCATCTAAAATTTGATCTGTATTATTTGGTCTGTACAATCACTTCATTTTTCAAAAGACCTTGTGGAAACAAGAATGAGACCAATTGCAAAAAATAATATTTGATAAAGATGAGGAAATTGAATCCCTCAAGGATCAGCTTGAGAAACAAAAACAACAGATGAATAAGGCCTTAAAGTTAGTTGGCCAAGTCATGGCCTGTAGACCACCACCAAGGGTGTATTCCATTTGTCTGAAGGAACAGTTTCTATTATTTCAACTAATGATGACAATAAGGAATATTGACTATGAATTTAAAACTACTCAAGATTTTTACAATGTGTATCAGACTCTGCCCTCATGGCAGAAGAATTTGTTGTGTGAACTATATCTACATAATTTCATAGGAGATGTTCACCTTAGAGCTTTAATTTCTTGGATGCATAATGAGACAAATTATGACAAGCAGTTAAATGTCTACAGAGATCTTGAGAAATCTAAACCATTGCCACTACGAGGTGAATCACATAAGCTTGATGATCTTCTAAGAGATTGGTTTAGATTAACTTATGGGAAACAAAAACCAGAGGTCAGGGCTAAAGTGTTTGGAGAAAGAGATTACTAGACACTCCCAAACTTTACACAGCAAAGAGCTTTTTCAGGGATTAGGAACTGATGGAACCGATTGCCAGAAGCCTTCAAAAAGGCAAAACCACATAGCCCTATCAATTATGAGGTAGCTATTCATAGGGTGACAAAATACATACAACTAGGATGACAGATCAGAAAGGAACTATGGATTCCCTTGTCCTTTCAACCTCCTATGCTTCTTTGGCCTCTTTATGATAATAATGCTACTAGACTAGACCCGTTGGTTGAGGAGCACAGAGGTGAACACTGGGAGCACACCAAAGGATTCTTCTACACTTTCACAAGTGGGAAGAAAAGGAGAACCACAATCAGTGACTTCAAAACTATGGAAAAGAAGTATAATGCTTGAGGACAAGCATTTGAATAGTGGGGGGTAGATGATGAGGCATATTAATGTCTTAATTTTGATATAGTTTTTATAGTTTGGACACACTCTTTGTGCTTTGACAAAACATTTCTAAACACTTGTAGTAAATATCTTGTGAACTTATGCCAGGGACAGCTAGAACCTACTAAACCTATGGGTAATGTGTATCACATGTTTTGCTTAATATTATACATAGAATGTAGTATTTCATATAACTATTTTAAGCTATGTTCTAATATCTGAGTAAAAGTAGGAATGTTATCTTGCATATGTGTTCTGGATGTTGTTAACTTTTTAGGAAAATGAGGAGCAATGTAAAGAGTGGTGATTACTACATTTAAGGAGGAGGATAATGGAGACGGTCATGGCAAAGAAAGTGCAGTTCAATTCCGCTGGATAAGCCGAACCTGCAAAGGAGTTTCTATTCCAGAGAATATAGGGGATACAACTTGCTATATTTCTTGCAAGTTGTTATTTTGTTGCTTGGTAGTAAATGTACTATGTCATGGTTGATCTTCCACCTTTTCTGGTGATGTTTGTTCAAGACTTTTTATGTTATGTTTTTAATAAGCATCCAATCCTCTATATAATGGATTTGGATCATCTTAGTAAGCTAAGGAGAAAATAGATAATGTTGATTTAGATTCAAAAGTTACTTTTTCTGTTCTTCATGAATTATTCAGTTTTTATGTAAATAAAGAAGGATTTTAATGGAAAAGAGACTTTGAAGTACTTATTGTGTTCATAGTTAATTGAAGCCAACCAAGGGGGCCCACTTGGGAGGTGGAATAGATTTAGATAGAATAGATTCATTTCTTGCAGTTTCCTATTTTCATATAGATTTACAGTATTAGTCCTGCAACATTATTACTGTGAAAGTTCCTGCAGCACTTGCAAAAAATGATCATAGTGGATGTTCTGAGTTGTTAATTAGTTTAGGTTCATTTTTAAGCTTTCTGCAATTATATGTTGTTAGCTAAGGTGTGTTTACTATTTTTTAGCAGCAGTATAGATTCTTCCAATGCATTTTACTTTCCTACAACATAGGTGTTATGACTCCTAAAGGAACTTAGTGCACAAACTGTGCTGACCCATTTCAAGTCCTACATCCCTGGGTTGACAATTCAAGTGTATTTCATGATGGAATAGGTAATCCTTAGAATAGATATATTATCCTTGAAAGAGATACAATGGTATGATTATCTTCATCTATTGTGCAACCATGCATTCCATACCAAAAATTTTTAGTATCTCATGAACATATTTAGACTAGGTGATGAAAATACCTTTATTCATCTGATATACTTGTAAACCAACAAAAATTTGATCTCCCCAAACATACTCATTTCAAATTTAGTTTGCATTTCATTTGAAAATTTCTTACACAGGGCATCTTGCCCATGAAATATAATATCATCTACAAAAATCTTAGCCAACAAGATTCATTTACCTTCTTCATCTTTCATGTACAGATTGCTTGTGTCATTTGTTCTAGAGAATCCAATCAGTATCAGGTAGTTGTGTAGCCTCTCATACCATGCTCTGGGAGCTTGCTTTAATCCATATAGTGCTTTATTCAATTTGCAAACCATGTGTCTCTTGTTTAGATCAAAAAATCCTTCTAGTTGTTCAATGTACACTTCTTCTAATATACCATTTAAAAATGCAGACTTGACATCCATTTGGTATATCTTAAAATCTTTGTAGGCAACATATGCAAGTAAAGTTCTTACTCCTTCTAGTCTCGCTACAAGGGAAAATGTCTCCGCATAATCTATTCCTTCTTCTTGTGTGTAGCCTTTGCATACCAACCTAGCTTTGTTTCTTGTGATTTGTCCATGCTCATTCAACTTATTTTAGAACACCCACTTTGTTCTAATGAGATTTTTATTTTCTAGTCTTGGCACCAGAGTCCAGGTATCATTCTTCTCTATTTGGTCTATCTCCTCATTCATTTATTGAATCTAGTCTTCATTTTCTAATGCCTCCCTTGTTGTCTTAGGCTCGAATTCACATATTAAACATGTAGGATCTCTTATCTTGCTTCTGGTTAGAACTCCAGTATCTTTGTCTCCAATGATCTGTTTAGGCTTGTGATGTCTCCTTACATATTGTGCCAAAATAGGTTCTACTCTCCTTTCTTCTTGCACATCGGGTTCACCAACAAGATTATCAAATTTAGCTTCTAAATGCTTGGCAACCTCTTCCTAATACTCGATAGCTTCCTCCTGTCGCTCGGCATGTTCTTCTTGTCGCTCGGCAGTGTTTCCCTGATGCTCAGCATTGCTTACCCTAGACTCAGCATCAGGTGTAGGATTGTCACTTGCCTCTCCTTCCTCTATATATACAAAATATTTGTAATCTTCTGGTTCTCTCTTGCTTTCAACTTCATTTTTCTCTGCATACTCATCAACTTTGACATTCACACTTTCCACAATTTTGTTAGTGTTAGAGTTCAAACACTTGTAAGCTTTTATTTTTGTGGAATAGCCTAGGAATATGCCCTCATCACTTTTAGCATCAAATTTTCCATTCCTATTGTCCTTTAGTATGTAGCATTTGCTTCTAAAAATTCTAAAGTACTTTACATGAGGTGCATACCCATGCCATAACTCATAAGGTGTTAGATTTGTACCTTTCTTAATCTATACTCAATTAAGGGTATAAACAGCTATACTTACAACTTCTCTCCAGTACTTTTGTGCAACATTATTTGTGATCATCAGTGTTCTTGCACAATCCATGATAGATCCATTCCTTCTCTTTGCTATACCATTCTATGGAGGTGTTCTAAGTGTAGACATCTATATTTTGATTCCTCTATCATTGCAAAATAGATTGAACTCATTGGATATTAATTCTCCACCTCAATCAGATCTCAGACACTTCAGGTTCCTTCCTATCTCTTTTTCAACCTTAGCCAAATACCACTTAAAATTTTGAAAAGCATCAGATTTTTCTTTTAAGAACATTAAAATCATCATTCTGGTGTAATCATCAACAAACAAAATAAAATATCTAGCACCACAATAGCTTTGCACACCCATAGGTCCACAAAGGTCAGTGTGAACCAAATCTAAAGCATTCTCAGAAGTAAAAGTATTGCTCTTGAAACTAGACTTTGTCATCTTACCCAGCTGACATTGTTTGCACATTACATTCTTAGGTTTCTTCAGTCTAGGTAGTCCTCTCACTTTCTTCTTCTTACTAATTTCTACCAGATTATCAAAATTAACGTGACATAACTGCTTATGCCATAACCAAATATCTATTAATATGATTTAGAACAATAGAGAGGGGGGGTGAATTAGTTGTTCTTAGGTCCTGATGTATAAGACAAACTTAAAAACTTTTCCTTAAATCAGATCCAATAACCAAAATAAACTCGGTCATCACTGATTCAATAATAGAAACATATAACAATGCAGTCCACTACCCAGTTGTAACTTAACTTGTAAAACACAGAAATGTCCAAACCAAAACATTCATACAAGTATTAACACCATGATTTATAGTGGAAACCCAATATGGGAAAAACCACTTTGTAACATGGTACTATTATTTTCACTCTTCTAAAGTGAGCTCAGTTAAAAGCCAACCCTGTCAAAGGTTACAATACACATTATTAGGTGTGACCTGGTTAAAGGATTTCAATCACCCTATTAAAAGTGAGCCTTGTTATAGGACTTACATACACTCAATTAGAATGCAACCTTGTTCAAAGGATTTAACATATGACTACTAGGTCAACCTCTATTAAAAAGATTTTGATTGTTACAATGGTTAGAAAGTAGCAGCAATATTTATCTGAAAAACATACAACTCACTTTGCAATTATCAGATCCGATTCTATACACTAATGCTGGTTTATTAACTTTGAAACTTTGTCATCTCCATCTCTGATCTGCTTGGAACTTTTCTTCAAGCAACCACCACAATTATCCTTCAGCCTTTTCTGCTTAGACAGTCAATAATAATTTACTGATCTTCCAGCATTCTTTTCTTTTCCCCCATCCACACGCATATCCAATGCTCAGGTTCCCTTAATAATTTCCTCAATTAGGTTAACTCATCTTATGCCACTCAATCTCATTCATAGATCTTAGGGTTAGGTTAGATTCATTGAATCTACTCGCTTCATGTTCTTCGGCTTCATTTCTAGAATCATTTCAAATCTCTTAAAGATTTACAATAAAACATTTTATAGTGCATTTAATGCTTTCAAACAATCAATAAATAAAGTCAACACATTTTACATAATCCAAGAATTCAATAATGTTAGCACCAAAACTAAATTCTCTTCAAATATAAAAATGTTGATGCTCAGTCAATACTGTGATCAACTACTCAATCTTCATGTAGAAAGCTCAATCATTACTAAAAATGTTTCCTCGGCTTATACTATCTTCCTCAGTAATTAACTATTGTTTGGTCAACACTAGAATTTTGCTCGGCATACACTGACTTGGTCGACACTAACATTACTTGGCTTAAACATGATTTCTCCATTCTTTGCTTGATCAAGCCTACCAGTTTAGTCTTCATTCTTACTAGTATATGTGTGTGTGAAAATTGTACCTGATCTGTAAACACAACACTTCAGTAAAATATTAGAGGTTAGCTATAATCAAAATCATGCAATAAATTGAAAGCTAAACTAACCAGGTGATTTACTACCTTCTAATAGGTGCGAGTATGATGTTCTCAGATTGTTATCGAGATCAGTGACCTTGACGACACCTAAACGAAGGATTTGAATGCAAAACTGATATGAAATATGAATGCAATTAATCTATTTTTTTTGGATATTTTCTATGCAATAAGATGATGAAAACTTGATATGAATCTAATCTAGAATGAACTGATATGAAATCAATATGCAGTTAATCTAACAATCATATGAAAATGAATCTAAATGAATGTAAAAACCAAATTGATCTCACAATAGCCTTGATTCGCAAGAAGCTTTGATTCTTCAGATAGCAATTCTTCAGTGTGATTGTGCAAAAATATGAGATGATTTGAGATGAGCTAAAGCCTTAATTTATAGAAATCCAGGGCTTTAGAGGTGCATGGATAAAAGCCATAAATCACTCAAATAACTCAGCTTGATTTTTGAGTTATTTTTAAATAAAGATAATTTAATTCACAAAAACATGCAAATCATGCAAAAAGAGCTTTTTAACTCAAATTAGAAGTTTAGATCAATTTTAAAACTCAAAAATGATGTTGAGTTCCAAAAAGTCAATAACTTGCATTGATTTTCTGATTTGGAGTTTAACTGCTCATGGATAATTATGAATTAATAAATAAATAAAGTGATTCATTTCCAACTTAACTGATTTTGAAAAATAAAACAATTGATTTATGGGTTAATCAATCATTTAATCAAACTTTTATTCAAAAATAATATTATTAAAAATTGACAACTTGCTTTAATTAATTAAATAAGAATTTAATCAATTATTCATAGGATTTTGGATTTATTGTCAAAATTAAATAATACGATTTAGGAATAAATAGAATTAACTTCAATTAAATAATTAAGTGGCATAATTAAATCTAATTAATTAAATATTTAGAATATTCAATTAATCAAACTTTAGGATAAATAAGATTTATCGCCAAATAATCATTAAATTAAAGATAATTATGATGATTAGGAATATTACTAGGACTATTCCCCGATGCAAAATTTAAGATAATCAATTAGGATTTGATGATGTGAAAATGTGCCTTTGGTTAGGACTTTGATGTCGATTTTGTTCGATGTGTCGATATAGGAGGTTAATGAACCTATAGCCCATTTTTGGGATATTACATTTTGCCCCTCTTTGAATTGTTGTGCGAAGCGCAGTGGTTCAAAGACAGTCTGTGTTTGATAGAGATATGAAACTGATTTGAAATTGATAATTGATATGAAGATATTAGGTCTTGAATGACCAAAGATAATGTTCACTATAGCAACAATGAACCAGTGATTGCGAAAAAGTGTCAAAACGCCTGATTCTAAACCTTAGGATTGCGAAGAAGTGAGTGACTGCTTCCAGACTCGATTGTCTTTAGAAGAATCACGTAGGTATCACATCTAAACCCTTCAATTACCGAAGAACCAGGGAAATAACACAATTGAACTGATAGTTGCAAAAACTGATACAGTTTACAAGATTAGGAGAATACCATATTGATATGGATCTTGATGAATCTGATATGCCCCAAGTGATGATAGATTTACCCCAAGCGATGAGGTCTTTTTTGATGAATCAGTAACTAGACATGGTTGTTGTCTTGATTACTGAGGAAGATATGATTTCCATAAAGATATGATTTCAAATTTGATTACAGACTTTGAATGATGTGCAATACCATGCCCCCTTCGGGATTAAAATTGAAATCTGACAAGAAAAGTTAGCGTTGATATTTTAGAAGCATGTTAATTGATTTGAAAAGTGGTTATATACGTCCGAGAATGCCTTCTGCATCGTTTGGAGGTCCTGGAGACCAAGTTTGACTAGGTTTAACCATGAGTTGACCATGGTTGACCAAGTTGAAATTTTGATAGTTTGATGTAAGATAATCAGTTAAGGTGAATACTGGATTTCTTTTATGATTAAAGGTCGATTATGCAAGTAGTTGATGATATAAACAATCTCAGATTTTGATTTTGATCCTGAAAAAGGATTCTACTTGCTACTTCATTGGAGGAACCTTCATGTGAGATTCAACTCTTGTTAGATTTGAAGATGTGACTGAAGAATCATTTAAGCATTGAAGTTCATTTAACCATTGTGAGATCATGCAACATGCAAAATGCAAAGAAACATGCAATAGAAAATGCAACCTAAGACTTAGGACCTAGTCACTGATCATATGTCAATTTGTTATCATCATTGAACTTTTAGGTAACCAGATAAATCAATACAATGCCCACGAGCTATGAAACCATAGACATATGAATATCAATTTGTATGCGCAAGAATCAATACAACACCCACTGGCTAGGCAACCATGGACATATGACTATTGATTTTGTTTTCGGAATGTCGGATTAGATATAAGCACCAAGGCACAAATGTCAGGATGACCTGAATATCATGTCCATTTTGATATAGCAATTTGTATAAGCATCAAAACATAAACATCATGATGACCTAAACATGCCTTGCACTGCAAACACATCAAACAGTCAAGAGATCATTCTAAATCCAATGTGAATTACTTGAAGTGACCCTTTATCGTTCACATCCTTAGGCAAGATCGTGTTTCACAGTAGGAAAAAGAACTCACTCAAAAAGACAATAGTTAGATCAAACTTCCTTGAATTTTTTGAGTATCAATAGTTGAGGTACGCATGGCCATCCAATTCGAGATAGAGGCTCTTACAGTCGGACACCATTTCAATCTGAAATTTCCAAAGTTGTTAGATTTTCACATACAAGCAGAAGACAAAGAAAAGATTATGCCCCTAGTCATCACTCTCTAAATCCTATAAAGGACATCATCGAAGAGCTTGAAGGGACACAATATGCAGAAATCTCAATGCGAATCAGTAAGCATACAAGGAGATAAAAGCATGTAAAAAAGCATAGATTGTTTTCAGTTTGCGTTTGATGTTTGATTGCATTGTTGTAGATGCAAAATCCTTTCTGGAGACAAGACTAACTGACTAACTCACATGAAGCTTCAAAGGACTCTAACTAGATATGATACGTCTATGATACACTGGAGACCATAGGATATGACATTGATTGCCCCCAAGTTTGAACATTGATAGGATACATACGCTTGAGCTGATTGGTGTACAAACTGACTTATTGAATAACAGGAATGCACAAACAAACCAAGAGATATGTACAAACTAAAGCAAGACTGAAAGCTAGGAAAGACCAAGATTGCACTGATAGATGGAGTATATTGAAACAAGTGGCACCCATTTGCCGAGTTTTCACCATCTTGGTAGAGATTCTATTTTTGCTACCAAGGTGCCTATTTCTAGGTTTTCACTAAGGCACTTTTTTTTTCTCATTTTTTTGTATTTTTCATTTTTCAATTTTTTTGTACTTTTGATATTTTTCACTTTTTTTATGAATCATCAAGGCACCTATTGCTAGGTTTTCACCAAGATGTTTATTTTTTTAGGACTTTTTCCAATTTTTAAGATTTTTTCAAGACATTTTAGCATAGACGGAATGCCTTAGGCATAGAATTTCTTCAGATGGAGAATGTTGATTGGTTCTTAGAGCTATTCTCCTTCAGTTGTTGAGAGTTGATAGGCACCAGAGCCAAAAGTAGCAGTGATTACAAAGGGACCCAGCTAGTTGGGTTCGCACTTCCCCTTGTGTTCTCGATGTGATTGATTTTTAGGATTCTCTCTCAAGACTAGATTACCAACCTGAAATTCTCTGTGTCTAACTTTCTTGTTGTAGCCTCTAGACATTCTCTTTTGATATACTCTGAGATGATCATACACTGCTTGTCTACGCTCGTCTAGTAGTTCAAGTTCTTGCAACCTAGACACTCTGTAGTCATCATCAGTTACTAGACCATGCATTTTGATTCTTAATGATGGGATTTCAACCTCAATAGGTAGCACCGCTTCAGACCCATAAACTAAAGTGAAAGGTGTAGCCCCTATAGGTGTTTGGATACTTGTTCTGATATTGGTTCTGATACTTGTTCTGATACTCATTCTGATAGTGGTTCTGATACTGGTTCTGACACTGGTTCTGATACTTGTTCTGATAGTGGTTCTGATACTTGGTATACTTGATAGAATCTTTTTCCATTGCAAACTCCCAAGTAAGATCATATCATGCAGTCCCAATGTCTAGCAAGGTGGAGAACAAGAGGGATTGGCAAGCTGGTGGAAGAGATGGAAGACAAGAGAATAAAGGAGAATGAAGGGAAGAAATCCTCAAGGGAAAACTCCTTAAGAATACTCAAGCTAGGGAAAAATTATCATGTAAAGCACATTTGGACAAGGAATGAAAGGTCAGCATAGGATAAGTCACAATAGAATAATGCCAAAGAAGGACAGGATGTAGTCCAAAGGAGTAGACATGTCAAGAGGCTTCGTAGCACTGTGTTTTACTCTTTTTCTTTTTTTTTATTAGATCAAGACCAAAGGGGAAATGGATAGTGAAAGGCAAAAATGAATAGAGGAAGATGGATATGAAGGCTAAACATGGAAGAAATAAAAGTAATATCATCATAAGACAACTCACAAAATAGCCAAATGTTTATGTATATGTCAACCTTGTCAAGATAAAAGAGAGAAGATGGAATGGATGAAATATGTAGAAGAACTACGCATGATGCCTGATTGCCAGGTTTTCATCATGGTACTTATCCAAGGCACCACAAGGGAGTGGTTTTCACCATAGGATGAATTTATTTCTCTTTACTTTTGTTACCAAGGCGCCTGTTTCCAAGTTTCCACCAAGGCACTTTTTCTTTTCTTTTCTTTTTATCATTTCTTTTTTTTTTTTTGGAAGAAGGCAAGCTTTTTAGATAATGCTCCTTGAAAGGATAAACCATGATATGCCAAGGATTAAAATGATATGCTCAAAGATGCTAATAAGGAAAGGAATATGGAAGAGGAAAATGGAGGATAAGGTTTTATGTAAAGCGAGTGAGGTTGGAAGATAGGAGGAATAGGCAAATGAGGAAAAAGGATAGAAGGCAAAAGGATAATGAATGGAAGGATTGTGAAAGGGTAGATGGCAAGGAAGGCAAGATCAACATCAACACACACCTTGAAGGGTGGTGAGAGGATGGAGAAAATATGAATGAAAGAATACGTGAAGGAATATGGTGAATAGATAGTAGAGGTTGTGGTTTAGGCGCATGGAATGGAAGAATGTTTTTGGAAGAAGATGAAGTGGAAGCCTTTGGAAGATTGAATGTCAACTTTACTTTTTGCTCAACACTAGACTCTTTCAAGAGAGACTTTGGAATCCATATAGCCCTAGGCTTTTTATTTTCTTTTGATGATCTAGAGAGAATATCTTCAATGATGGATTTTGGAATCCATACTTGTCTTGTGTTGGATACAATTATCTGAAGGAGATTGTTGGAATGATTATGTGTTGTCTTTGATGTCACACAAATGTCATATCAATTGTCAGCTTAGTCGGTCAGCAAAGTAGTTCCCAGTGTCTACTAAGCTCAGTCAATCAGCAAAGTAGTTCCCAGTGTCTACCAAGACCTCTCAGGTGTCAAAAGAAAAGTATGGCAAAAAATAGTGTTAACCGAGCTTCCTCGATTATCGAAGGAAAGTTATTATCTACCGAGTTCACTCAGTCTCCAAAGAATGTTGAAGAATTCACAGTACTTATCGATCTCTCAGTCACCAAAGGAAATCTTTTTCGGATTAATGTTTACCGAGCAAGGTCGGCCCAGTAAAGGATTTTGTCAATTTGAAGAAATAAAGTTGGTTTATTCTAGCTAACTATTGTAATGATTAGTAATGTTTTGTAATAATTAAGTCTATCTGATTTAATTATTAAAGGTCACTATTATTCTTTTTTCACTTAAGCTTGTCATTTAGGTGCATAATTAATATGTTTATTAATTATTAAATGCACAAACCTAGCTTTCTCCGGCTTTAGGGTTTCTCACCTTATAAGCCGCTTTTTGTAATTATTGTTCATACTTTTGGGAAATACAATTTTGCTCTCACTCCGCTGAGATTCTCAAAACCCTTGCTCTCTCTCTCTCTTAGGTTTTCGCTCCAGCTTCTGGTATTTTGCTTGCAGGTGATCTTGGTTTTTTGTGGATTTGCACATTTGTGAAATCTTACATGGTATCAGAGCCTCCCTGCCACTGCCGAGGTTGAAGTTCTTGAAGCCTGGATTCGAAGACGACAGCCACAGCTTGTTTCTGGGGTTTTCTGTCACTTTGAAGGAGGCACGATCTTCTGGAGCAGATTGAGCAGAAACGGACTCTGCCATTGCGTTCAGAAGGTCCGGGAGAGTCGAAATCATATAAAACTCGACCCAGTTTGGCCCCCGTGACCACAGGAAAAAAATTTGCCCTACCAGGGTCGTACGGCTCGAAAATCGAGAAAAAAATCTTCTCGAAAATCAAAAAAAAAGTTTTTTTTAATAAAACGGACGCGCCGCCAGCGCGCCACCACCGCGCAACCCGCAGCGGCTGCCGGGCAGCGCGCCGCCAGCGCGCCCCCGCTGCGCCCCCGGGCTCCGCCGCGCTCGGCCGCAGCCTCCGCTCAGCCAGAGCGCCGCCCGCGCCCGGCTCAACCGCCGCCCGCGCTCCGCCACCTCCGGTGCCGCCACCCTTGCCGCCGCCGCCCCTCCGCCGGCCACTACAGCAGGTGACGTCACACGTGACGTCACCTCAGTTTTCCGGCGCCGAAAATTTTTTCCCGGCGGTTTTAAAAAAATTTTCCGGCGGCCGTCAATTTTTCCGGCATTGTACGGTGATAACGTCATGCTGACGTCAGCGACAGCCTAGTGACGGTCATACGGCCGTCAATTTTTTTGCCCTCACTGGTTTTTTCCAGAGAGCTTGCATTTTGAGGGTACCTGGGCATTTTTGCTCATATCTTGGGCATACGGTGTCCTCTTTCGGAAAACAAAATATCGCCGGAAAGGTGTTTCTGAGACGGACGCAATGATGCTGGTTTCGTTAGCTGATTCAGCCATTTGAGTACCTGTTTTCAGCGTCAAAGTAGAGGCTTCTGTTTCCTCCTTCTCTGCTTCTGGAGTCCAGGTTTTCTCCTCATTTTTTTTGTGCTTTCAGTTATTTGCTGTACGGGGGTTTGATTTATACATTGTGGGGGGGTGTTTTTTTTTTCCTTTCTGTAATTTACTTCAGAAAAGACCCTTCTACTTCTATCTTCTTCTTCTCTCAATGTCGGATCCCTCTGTGACCCGGCTGACACCGCATAATTATCATACCTGGAAAGCACACATGACCAGACTTCTTATGTCACGTGGCTTATGGTCATGTCTGGATGAGAACCAACCTGTCTTGCAACGTCCCTTTGAGATTCTTCAGCACAGGAATAAGATGGATGAAGCCATGGGCTTGATTGCACTGAACATCTCCGACAGTCTCCTCTTTCACTTGGAAGGTTTGACCACTCCTAGGGCCATTTGGGGCAAGTTTTCAGATTTGTTTGGCATAGTTAATGAGTTCAGGGCACTTCAGCTAGATGCAGAGTTGACTACTTTGACTCCTACCAGCTTTCCCACCATTGAGGACTTCTTGATGAAGTTCAAGTCTCTGCGTTCAGTTTTGCAGGGATGTGGGAAAACAAAAACAGATGATGAGTGTATCTTCTTGATACTCTCAAAGTTGCGAGGACAGTATCAAATCTTTTCTTCCACTTTCTACTCCACCATGGATGCTTTGGGTGCTAGGCACACCATGCCTTCTTTTGAGACATTCTGTGATCGGTTGACACGGGAACAGGCAAAGATCCAACAGATGGATGCTTCTGGCTCTTCTAGCCAAGCGTTGGTTGCTCAGTCTTCACAGGGGAAACCAAAACCGAAAGGCAAACCGAAGAAAGATTCCGCAGGCAATGAGTCTTCCTCCAAACCTGCACAGAAAAATGATTCCAAACCTCCAGCAAACCCTTCTAAGGGTAAATCTTCTTCGAAGTCTACTGAGTCTACCTCCAAGACTAAGAAGAAATCAGTTGAGACCTGTAGCTTTTGTGGCAAGGATGGACATCCCGTTTCCAGGTGTTGGAAACGTTTGGAGGCTTTAGAGGAAGCCATGCAGGAGCATCACATTTCAGCTCCCCAGTCCACCTCCTCCCCTGCAGGGAAAGGTCATGCTCTTACTGCACGAGCTATGACTTCTGGGCCCACCTGGATTCTTGATTCCGGTGCTTCTCACCACATGACTCACACTCAGCAGTTGGTCACCTCAATTGCTCCTTGCGCTACTTCGCAGATTGCTGTTGGGAACTCATCTCATCTTTCGGTTTTGGGTTCTGGTTCAGTTGCATTAGCTGGGGGTTCTCTTCAGGATGTTCTTTTTGTCCCCGACATTTCGACGAACCTTCTGTCTATCTATCAGATTTGCCACTCTGGCTCTGGTAAGACAGTTGAGTTCTCACCACATGATGTGGTTATTCGGGACTTACATGATACTGAGATGATTGTGGCTACTGGGAGTGTTGACACTGCATCCCGCCTATACAGATTTGATGGATTTGAGTCTTCTGTTGGCACAGGTTCCTGTCTTATAGCACATGCAGATTCAGTGAGTAGACTTTGGCATGAGCATTTGGGCCATGTCAATTACAGATATCTTCAGCAGATGAGCACACAGGCACTTGTTCTTGGGCTTCCACAGATTACTTGCACTGATGGGGTTTGTCAGGGTTGTGTTCTTGGCAAACAACATAGGGATCCTTTTCCTCAGGGACGAGCTACTCGTGCTTTGGCACCATTGGAGTTGCTTCATAGTGACCTCATGTCCTTTCCTACTCCTTTTTCTGGTGCCAGATATGTGCTCACATTCATTGATGACTTCTCCAGGCGCACATGGGTGTACTTTTTGAAGTACAAGTCTGATGTCTTTGATTCATTTCGAGTCTTTAAGACATTTGTGGAGAAGCAATCTGGTCTTTCTATTCGCCGGATACGCACAGATAATGGGGGGGAGTATGTGAACCAGGCTTTCCGAGATTTTTGCTCTGAACATGGTCTTTAGCATCAGTTTTCAGTGCCCTACACCCCTCAGCAAAATGGTGTGGCAGAGAGAAAGAACAGAACACTTCAGGAGATGGCTAATTGTATGATACAGTCCAGGTCCATGGATTCATCCTTTTGGGCAGAGGCAGTCAATTGTGCCAACTATATTCAGAATCGGATGCCTCACAAGGCAGTTCGACATATGACTCCTGAGGAGGCTTGGTCTCATGTCAAGCCTGATGTATCTTCATTTCGAGTTTTTGGCAGTGAAGCATGGGCATTTGTGCCTGACGCTCAGAGGAAAGCGATGGAGCGGAAGAGCCGACACCTCATTTTTGTTGGCTACTGCGAGGATGTTAAGGCATATACGTTGTTTGATCCTGATTCCAGAGAGGTCCTGTTTCGACGGGATGTCCAGTTTGATGAGCGCCTTCCTGCAGTAGATACTCCGCTTCCAGAGTCTACTTCACTCACCACTACTCCCTCCTCTCTTCCAGTTGTGTTTCAGGATGATGAGGATGAAGATCTTGGTGATCCCCATTTACCTCCCCCACAGGATCCTCCACAGATGCCTAGATGGGCTCGTGTTACAGTTGATGCTGCAGGATCTCTGGCTGGTGACCCTTCCACCTCTCGTCGCACCCGGTCTCATATTGCAGGTTCCAGTCTTCTGAGTCATGCTATTTGTGGTGATCCTCAGACATTTGGGGCAGCGACAGGACATACTGAGTGGGACAGTGCTATGGAGGAGGAGTATTCTTCTTTGATGAAGAATCATACTTGGGATCTTTGTTCGCTTCCTAAGGGAAGAAAGTTAGTGCGATGCAAGTGGTTGTATCGTACTAAGTTTGCTGCTGATGGTTCTATTGATAAGTACAAGGCACGTCTTGTTGCGAAGGGTTTTTCACAGGTTGAGGGTATTGATTACACTGAGACATTTGCCCCTGTCGCCAAGATGAACTCTATTCGCCTTGTCTTATCCCTCGCAGCCTCTCAGGGATGGCCCATTTTTCAGATGGATGTGAAGAGTGCTTTCTTGCACGGTGATCTTAGTGAGGAGATTTACATGGAGCAGCCTCAAGGATTTGTTCAGGATTCCTCCTTGGTTTGCAGACTTCGGCGTTCTTTATATGGTCTCAAACAGGCCCCTCGGGCTTGGTATGAGAAGATGGACTCTTTTTTGCTTTCTACAGGATTCACACGCTGTCATTCCGATCCTACAGTCTACATTCAGCGTCTTGAGGATGAGATTTTGATACTTGTGCTATATGTTGATGATCTTCTCATCACAGGTAGCTCATCTTCTATGATTCAGGATGTTCAGTGCGCATTGATGGAGCAGTTTGAGATGACAGACCTTGGTCTTTTACACTTCTTTCTGGGTCTACAGATTGTGCAGTCACCTACTGGGATCTTTGTTTACCAGCAGAAGTATGCTCTTGACATGCTTCAGCGCTTTGATATGCTTGATTGCAAGCCTGCTCCCACACCTTTTCAGTCGGGTGTTACTTTGTCTACCTCTTGCACTACGCCTTCAGTGGATGCTACTTTGTATCGGCAGTTGGTTGGCAGTTTGTTATACCTGACACACACTCGTCCTGATCTCTCCTTTGCAGTTGGTCTAGTCTCTCGGTTCTCACATGAGCCTCATGAGAGTCATTGGCAAGCTGCCAAGCATATTTTGAGATACATTCAGGGCACACTTATGTATGGCATTCACTACACATCAGGGGCTCCTCACATTGTTGGCTACACTGACTCAGATTGGGCTGGTGATGTTGATGATCGGAAGTCTACTTCTGGCTTTGTTTTTTGTCTTGGCTCTGGTCCTATCACATGGTCGTGCAAGAAGCAGAACGCTCGAGCACTTTCATCTACAGAGGCTGAGTACAGAGTGGCAGTTCATGCTAGTCAGGAGATTTTATGGCTTCGGCAGTTGATGACTGAGTTTGGTTTTCCTCCTGATCGTCCCACTGTTCTGTGGTGCGATAATCAGAGTGCTATTCACATTTCCCGCAACCCGGTGGAGCATCAGCGCACTAAACACATTGAGCTTCATATGCACTTCATCCGTCAGCAGATTCAGGATGGTGTTCTCACTTTGGAGTACATTCCCACTGACGCGCAGGTTGCTGACATCTTCACCAAACCCTTTGCATCTCCGCGCTATCTTCAGTTGCGTTCTATGCTTGGGGTGACGGAAGTTGTCCTTGGGGGGTCTTGTTGAGTCCTTCCTTCCTTCATGTTTCTTTTCAGCATGTTGTTGTATCTCTTTTTGGGGTAGGGTTTTTCCCACTGGGTTTTCTCTATTTCCCCGGTTCACAGAGATTTCTTTGTTGTTGGGTACCTGATCAGGCCTTGTTGCCGGGACCCATTTTCCTGCTTTCTTAGTTGTGCTAGGTTAGCTTCCTCCTGAGCTTCGCTTAAGGGGGGGTGTTAGAGTAATAGTATATTTACCTTTATAATTAAGTCTATCTGATTTAATTATTAAAGGTCACTATTATTCTTTTTTCACTTAAGCTTGTCATTTAGGTGCATAATTAATATGTTTATTAATTATTAAATGCACAAACCTAGCTTTCTCCGGCTTTAGGGTTTCTCACCTTATAAGCCGCTTTTTGTAATTATTGTTCATACTTTTGGGAAATACAATTTTGCTCTCACTCCGCTGAGATTCTCAAAACCCTTGCTCTCTCTCTCTCTTAGGTTTTCGCTCCAGCTTCTGGTATTTTGCTTGCAGGTGATCTTGGTTTTTTGTGGATTTGCACATTTGTGAAATCTTACATTGTCAGCTTAGTCGGTCAGCAAAGTAGTTCCCAGTGTCTACCAAGCTCAGTCAATCAGCAAAGTAGTTCCCAGTGTCTACCAAGACCTCTCAGGTGTCAAAAGAAAAGTATGGCAAAAAATAGTGTTAACCGAGCTTCCTCGATTATCGAAGGAAAGTTATTGTCTACCGAGTTCACTCAGTCTCCAAAGAATGTTGAAGAATTCACAGTACTTATCGAGTTCTCTCAGTCACCAAAGGAAATCTTTTTCGGATTAATGTTTACCGAGCAAGGTCGGCCCAGTAAAGGATTTTGTCAATTTGAAGAAATAAAGTTGGTTTATTCTAGCTAACTATCGTAATGATTAGTAATGTTTTGTAATAATTATTAGTGCTGACTTGACAATCTGAATGGTAGATATATAGAAGGTCAAGTTGTGAATTATGAGGATGCAAGTGAAAAAAAGGAAGAATAGTATGAGCAAATTTTGAAGGATGATTAGATATCCTTGAAGAGCAGCAGAGATATATTTGATCAGGAAGGATCTAGTGAAGCAGAATAGAGATCTGTAATCAGCAATTCAGTTGCATCACTATTCAAGTCACTTCATTGTTACTTTCTTACCATTGTAGCAGTCATTTCAAAATCTCCTAACCGAGTTGGTTTAACAGCCATTTTGTAAATCCTCTAACAAGGTGACAGTTATATTGAATTGTTTCAAGACCTCTTACAAGGCCACTCCTAGCAGGGTGATTAAATCCTCTAACAAGGTCACACCTAATAGTGTGTTTTGTAACCTTTTACCAAGTTGGCTCCTAATAGGGCATCACTTCAGAAGAGTGAAAATCAGTAACTAGTTACATTGGTGGTTTTTCCCATATTGGGTTTCCATGTTAAATCTGGTGTCTCTTATGTTCATGATATTTTCTTTATTCATGCATGTTAATCACTGATGAATGCTTAAGAATAGTTATAATTAACACTCTCTGCAATTATCGAGTTTCAGCATTTCTCTGTATGTCAGTAGTAAATAATTAAATAAGACATCTAAGGGATCAGTGGTAATATTTTGTGGTTAACTGATTCACCCCCCCTCTCAGTTACTACATCCATATTTCCAACAGTCTTGTAGTTTTCTTCTTAGATATCTCTTTTGACTTTATGTTTCCATGTCTATTAGAGGAAACATGGTGATCTTCTTTTTTTGATGGATTCTTGTATTGCTTCTTTTTCTTGTATTGAACATTCAAGTTACTTCCAAAGGACTTGAGACTTGTGGAAGAGGGAGGATATGATTGGTTTAGATGGGTGGATGGATGAAGAGGATTCAAGGGTACGCATCTATGTTGATCTTGAGGGAAGATGGGAGATGGAGGTATGTAAGGACCCAAGATGGATGGCGAATTAGGAGAGTTAGGAGGGGAAAGTGAAGGGACATAAGGACCCAAGATGGAAGGAAGGTGTGAAGCCCTTAGTAGTGGTGGAAGAGGTCCGAGGATGGAAGTGGAAGACACAAAAGGATAATCAATAAGCTCATCATCATCTATATGACAACCAAGGACATCAGCATTTTTAGAGGGAGCATTAAGATTTTCAATAGGATCATGAACATCTTGAATAGGAGCACCTTCTTTGATAGGATTGTTCAAAGCTTGCAAAGACTTAGGAAGAGTAGAAAGTGGAAGTGAACATAGAATGGTAGAATAAGAAGATGGAAGACTTTGATCTTAACAAGGATTTTTGGATAGTATATGCGCATAATTTTTCACTTTATTTTCAATAGGCTTAACATTGGAAGTAACAACACTATTTTTAATAACCTTAATGGAAGTATCATCTTTGGAAATTGGAAGTGGGGTAAGGTTATTTTGATTGTCAATAAGCTCAATAGTGTAAGTAGTAGCTTGATCTTGCTTAGGAGAAGACTTAAGACATGATGGAATGCATGAAAAAGGGTGTGCAGGATCAAAAGAACCCTAAAGCAGATAAGAGACATCATGAAAAGGAGTGGATGACATGGAGGTTTCTTGATCTTGATCTTTTTTTATGTTATTTTCTTTATCATTTTTAGAGTCCTCTTGACATGGAGCCACTTCTAAAGACAAAGAAGCATGTTGGAATGGTATGAAAGACTTTGGAAGAGATGGTGAAGGACTAGCTGAAGTAGGCATTGTAGTGTATAAAGGCTTAGGCTCTTTAGGTTTAGCATTATTGAAAGTATTTTTAGCCAAGTGAAGGCTAGTTTGAGTATCTTTAAGAGGTAGCCCTTGAGGATAACTATAGGAAACCGCATGAAAAGTATTAAGACCTTTGGTGGATGAAGGACTTGTGAAAGATTTGGAAGACTCAGAAGTTTTAGGAAATGTATGGGTATTGGAGGAAGTAGGCGATGGAAGGGAACCATCACTAGACAAAGGTTCAACATTAACATGATCTTTCTTGAGAGTGCAATCTTTATTTTCAATCTGAGAACTCTTAGAAGAGAAATTCTTATAATATTAACGTTTGAAATCAGCATGAAAGGCTTTATGTTCTTCGATATCAAAAGGATCAAAGAGATATTGTTCACAAAAATCATCAAATTCTACTTCAAAATCAGATTCATATGGATCACTATCATGATCTATCTAATGTGACGGCCCATTTGTAGTAAGTAGGAACACACGACGAGGAGGATTCTTAGGAACAAAGGTGTCATAGGTATCATTACATTGTCTATCATCATAGTCATCATAGTCATCATAGTCTCCAAAGATGAATGTGTCACTCTCCATGGAAGAGGTATCATAAGGATTGTCACATTGCTCATATTCTATCTAGGGGCATGGTGACATGTACAAGTCTTTATCAAATGGAAAAGGGCATAGAGCTTCCATGGAGAACTCTTTAGGTTCTTTTTCTTTCTTAAGATTGTTAAGTTCAACTTGCATAGCATGCATCTATTTCATCATAGCGGTGATTAGAATTTCTTCCTCATGTGTACTGATTCTTTGATACATGTGTACTAATTCTCAATGGCTATTGCTCTGCTCTTGACACATTGACTTGTATGACAGATTGTGGAACTAGGCTGAAAAAGCTGGGTATCTGGCAATTCTGACAACTTTCTGACACTTTTTCTAAATTTTCCCAAACAACACTCTACAAACTCGTATGATAGTGGGTATGCTATGAAATGACAGTTGAAAAGCTCACATGATAGTTGCTAGTAGGATTTTACTTTTTGAATTTGACTGGCAGAAAGACTTGTACGATATTGGGTACTATATCAAATGATAGATGGGCAGTAATGAAATGACACTTGATAGAAACTCATATGACTTTCTGACCTCCTGAGATGACTTTTGACTCCAGAAAAAGATTTTACTTTAGATTTTGCAAATTTTGAGTTTTCAAATTCGGATTGTTTGCAAATTTCAATGTTCAGATTTGAGGATTGTAATAGATTTATTCATTTTCAATAACCAGATAGATAAACAAGCATGCAAAATAGCAAGCAAGTGATTTCAAGCATGTCTAAAAATAATGACCAAGGGAAAAAGCAACCTTGCGCATGAACAATCAAGTGACTTATTCATTCTAATCCTCAGAAACACTAATTGTGTATGTTCCAAAAATGTTTTGCAATAATGCACATATACCCTAGAAAATGAAAATTTGGCCTCACTAGGGTTTTTAGTAATGGTTTGACTCTGCAACTTTTATGATCCAAAGGGGTGAACTCCAATCCCAACGCACCAGGGTTTTGACATAGTCTGAGAACTTAATCTTCAGGAGCTACTACGGAGATCTGACAACCCAACAATGAACCATACCCGTGGAGATTTCATCCACAAGGACATTTATATAGCGGCTGTCACTACCATGATGAAAATGGCTATTACCGCTTGAGGTTTCATCAACGTAGTTTTCCCTGTGAAGGGATTGTCTGCTATGGTTAACCCTCTCTAAAGGTGACTCACAATAGTATACCACAAGGGGACTTGGCTCCAGATCCAAGGTTTTTTATGCCTTTTCACTTTTAACCCAAACAAAGCAAGCAGATAAATTCAACATGCTAAGATGAAGATTATCTCACCAAGGTCTATGATATCAACCCCACGTGATCTATCAACCACTCCGGAGAGAGAATGTATCAATCAATAAGGGAAGATGCACGGACCAAGTTTGATTCACCAAAGCTCATGATGTCAACCCCACGTGATCTATCAACCTCTCCGGGGAGAGAATGTATCGATCAATAAGAGAAGATACACCAACCAACTTGAATGTGAAATGCACTAAGTATCCTCCTTACCTACAAGGATTCTATCGTCAAGAAGGATTTCGCTAGGAATCCAATCTCTCAAGAATCATGAATAGTGTTCATAGGGCCTAATTACTATGTGAGCACAGATATATGTTTCCAAAAGCAAATCTACCAAAAGTACCCAAAAAGTAGAAAGAGGAACACTTAACGCTTAAAGAAAATATGAGATGAGTCCACAAGGTGGAACACTTAACACCTCACACAAGCTGAAATGAGTCCCCAACTTAGAAAACAAGTGAGTTCCTAAAAGCACAAATGGGTTGCCAAGTGGAACACTTAACGCTTCTATCCTATTGACCCCTCCCCTTTAATGTGGTGCTGACCTTGCAACCACGGGGTGGAATGAGGGGTCGGTGGATTAGCAAGTCCAATAACCCAAAATAGCAATCAAGATCAATCACAAGTATCTAAGACTACTTAATGAATCCTTAAGGGGTCACAACCTAGTATCAATTATGCAAGTGTGTAGAAATAGATAAGAGCATGAAAAGACGCACACAAGCCAAACACATAAGAGATTTATTTTAAGTCCAAATCAAAATGTTAATAGATGAAGGAGAATACCTTAGGTCCAACACTCTGCAATCCAGAATTCAGCACATGTCTGAAAGTACAAAATCAAGACAAATCAACAGCAAACTATAAGCATTAGAAATTAATAATCTGAAAGTACAAATATGCAAATTCTATGCCTCTGTAGAAAAATCTCACGCGAGGCAGGATGCGGTCCCGCATGAGGAAACACTATTTTGCGTGATGAATGATGTAATCTCGCACGAGTCAAGATGTGGTCCCACGTGAGGAAACATTGTTTCACGTGACAAAGGATGAAATCTCACGTGAGTTAGGATGCGGTCCCGTGCGAGGACACAACACTTCAGTAAAACATTAGAGGTTAGCTATAATCAAAATTATGCAATAAATTGAAAGCTAAACTAACCAGGTGATTTACTGCCTTTTAATAGGTGCGAGTATGATGTTCTCAGATTGTTATCAAGATCAGTGACCTTGACGACACCTAAACAAAGGATTTGAATGCAAAACTGATATGAAATATGAATGCAATTAATCTATTTTTTTTTGGATATTTTCTATGCAATAAGATGATGAAAACTTGATATGAATTTAATCTAGAATGAACTGATATGAAATCTATATGCAGTTAATCTAACAATGATATGAAAATGAATCTAAATGAATGTAAAAACCAAATTGATCTCACAATAGCCTTGATTCACAAGAAGCTTTGATTCTTCAGATAGCAATTCTTCAGCATGATTGTGCAAGAATATGAGATGATTTGAGATGAGCTGAAGCCTTAATTTATAGAAATCCAGGGCTTTAGAGGTGCATGGATAAAAGCCATAAATCACTCAAATAAATCAGCTTAATTTTTGAGTTATTTTTAAATAAAGATAATTTAATTCACAAAAATATGCAAATCATGCAAAAATAACTTTTTAACTCAAATTAGAAGTTTAGATCAATTTTAAAACTCAAAAATGATGTTGAGTTCCAAAAAGTCAATAACTTGCATTGATTTTCTGATTTGGAGTTTAACTGCTCATGGATAATTATGAATTAATAAATAAATAAAGTGATTTATTTCCAACTTAACTGATTTTGAAAAATAAAACAATTGATTTATGGGTTAATCAATCATTTAATCAAACTTTTATTCAAAAATAATATTATTAAAAATTGACAACTTGCTTTAATTAATTAAATAAGAATTTAATCAATTATTCATAGGATTTTGGATTTATTGTCAAAATTAAATAATACGATTTAGGAATAAATAGAATTAACTTCAATTAAATAATTAAGTGGCATAATTAAATCTAATTAATTAAATATTTAGAATATTCAATTAATCAAACTTTAGGATAAATAAGATTTATCACCAAATAATCATTAAATTAAAGATAATTATGATGATTAGGAATATTACTAGGACTATTCCCCGATGCAGAATTTAAGATAATCAATTAGGATTTGATGATGTATAGATGTGCCTTTGGTTAGGACTTTGATGTCAATTTTGTTCGATGTGTCGATATAGGAGGTTAATGAACCTATAGCCCATTTTTGGGGTATTACAGTATAACCAATACATTGTCTCATCATTGTATAACATAGTCAAGTACACTTTGTAGTATCAAGATAACTCAACCTTTCCCTAGGTGCTATTGTTACCAATCTTGCCCCAATCCTTCACAACAATACAATAGATATATTACTTTCCTAAGTAGCAACAGTCTTACCAATTAAGGTTTGACATCAATGACAATACAAAAATTATTTCAATTGCAGTTTCCAACAATCTCCTGTAAGGAAACTCATGTACGGAAACAGCTTCTTACACTAATCTCTAAAGGAAAATATTGTGCAAATTCTTTTTAAATCCTTACAATTTTAGATTCGTTAACTACTTTAACAAAGATATTGCAGCCATATACCATGCATACAAAAAATAGATAGAGAAGATTGAAAACATAAACACAAAGATATGCCGATGGGGAAAAACCTTTCGGTAAAACAACCCCACCCCTCCAAAACTTGCACAATGTATTATCTTCAACACAAAGACTACAACACACTTGCAATGCAAGTTCTTTAGGAGATGAGAGACTAGTAAAACTTATCTCTCTCCCATAGAAGCAGCATCATATATATAGACTCCTCAGGACCCAACAAATACCCAAAAAAAGAGTTTGGTGTCTAACCACCAAGACCCATGCACAAAGCCACATGTACATAGCTGTTACATGCAATCCCAAGAATAGGTGTCCATCCCTAGAATAGACTATGACAGCTTGTCATAAAATCTGCCAAAAATAACGGTCACAAGAGAAGTGTAAGAGAATCTGTCATACCAACCTATTTTTGGCATATTCTCTTACACACACCAACCACTTCTTCTTGGGCACCCAAATAGGCCCAAGTCATAAGATGCTCTTACACCTATCATAGCACATTCCTTAAATAGTTCTTATGCATCATAGGAATCTGTCATGACCGTTTCAATCATGATCTCCTTACGCACAAGATGCCGACACATCAAGTGGAGTGACACATCAACATGCCAACTAGACATGTACACTCACACTTAATTTCATTATTTGCAAAAAATACATTTACAAAAAAAATAATAAGAATTGGAATTATCCAAGGTTGAGACACCTTATTCTTAACATTCTCCCACTTGTCGAACACCTTGTAAGAGCAACAAGAACATAACAGGAACTTTAATCGCTATAGGCCAAAAGGCCCATAGACTCCAAACACCATCTAAACTTCTCAGTGCCCACTAGTTTCGTTAATGCATCTGCAACATTCTTCACAGTATCTACCTTCTCCAAATTTACCTTTCCATCTTCCACCATATCTCTCACAAAGTGAAACTGCACATCAATGTGCTTCATTCTAGCATGGAAAGTTGGATGTTTTGCAAGGCAAATAGCGCTCTGATTGTCACACCAAATAGTAATCTATTCTGCATCAACACTAACATCAGAACACAATCTCCTAAGCCAAATGGCTTCCTTACAAGCATGAGTAGTAGCCATGTACTCAGCTTTTATAGTGGACAAAGCAACCATAGGTTGTCACTTACTCATCCAACTAATGGCACCACCAAACATAGTGAACACATAAGCACTGGTGGATCTCCTGCTATCAATATCACCTACCCAATCTGAATCCACAAACCCACAAATAAAAACTAAATGCAAAGATCCAGAAGAGTTACCATGATAACATGTGGAGTAATCTGATGTACCCCTCAAATATCTGAATACTCGCTTAACTGCATCCCAATGTACCATCCAGGGTTAGCCATAAACCAACTCAAGACTCCCACTACTTGGGCAATGTCTGGTCTAGTATAGACCATAACATACATAAGACTGCCAACTGCACTAGCATAAGGTACTCTACTCATGTCCTCCACCTCACTAGGAGATTTTGGACAATCATCTATAATAACTTTGTTCCCATAAAAATAGGAACACAAAGTGATCTACAATCTACCATGTTGAACCTATCCAACACAGACTTCACATACTTACTCTGACTCAACCAAAGTTTTTTGTTAGACCTATCTCTACTGATTTCCATACCCAAGATGTACCTAGCTGCCCCAAGATCTTTCATCTCAAACTATGCTGACAACTGAGATTTAAAATCAGAAAGCATACCCTTACCCTTCCCAAACAACAACATATCATCAACATATAATGCAATAATAAGAAGGTGATCATTTTGAACTCTAAAATAAACACAATGATCTGATTTCGATCTTACAAATCCAATTGACAACACAAAGGCATCAAACTTAAGGTACCACATCCTAGGAGATTGCTTCAAACCATATAGATATTTCTTTAATTTGCAAACTAAGGATTCTTTACCTTTAACAATGTAGTGCTCAGGCTGTGACATATAAATCTCTTCCTCCAAATCACCATGAAGGAAAGTTGTCTTCACATCCATCTGTTCTATCTCTAAATCATATGATGCAGCAAGAGATAACAAAAATCTAATGGATGTCAACTTTGCAACAAGAGAGAATATTTCACCATAATCTATTCCCTCTACTTGTGAATACCCCTTTGCAACCAATCTAGCTTTGTACCTTTCAACACTGCCATCTGCAGAGAATTTCTTCTTGAACACCCATTTACAACCAATAGATTTTCTCCCTTTAGGCAAAGGTACAAGGTCCCATGTTTTGTTTTTCTCCAATGAAGCCATCTCATCATCCATAGCCTCAATCCAGGAACCTGCATCTTCCATGCCCAAAGCCTCTTTCACAGATCTAGGCTCATCAGTGTTAGTAATCAAAGCAAAAGCACAATTGGAATCTAACATAGAATAACCAAACCTTTCGAGTTTCTTTCTTTCTCTCATGGATCTCCTCAAGGGTTGAGGTTGAGGTTGTTCTTCCTCTTCTTCTGAACTATCAGAGTTGCTAGAGCTCTCCTCATCATTAGACCCAACATGTTCTCTCTATTTAGTCTTCTCAGGGGTAGGAGGCAACTGAACAACATATTTTTCCTTTTCTTTTTCATCTGGTTGTAGCACAATAGGAGAAGATGTTAGCTCTCTAAAAATAACATTTCTACTATACAACACCTTACTAGTCACAGGATCCCAAAGCTTGTATCCTTTCACACCAACACTGTATCCAATGAAAATACATTTGACAGCTTTTTTTCCAACTTAGATCTTTTCTCCTTTGGAACATGTGCATAAGCTTCACAACCAAAAACACAAAGATGTCTAATTGAAGGCTTCTTACCAGACCACACCTCCATGGGTGTCTTACCAACAAGAGCTGATGTAGGAGATCTATTAACCAGATAGCAAGCAGTGGCCATAGCTTCAGCCCAAAACCTTTGTTGTAAACCAACTCCACTAAGCATACTCCTAGCCTTCTCCATCAATGTCATGTTCATTCTCTCTGCAACTCCATTTTGCTATGGGGTATAAGGAGTTGTCTTATGCCTCTTGATACCTCATTCTTTATAGAATTGTTCAAACTCTGCTAAGCAAAACTCACCACCATTATTAGTTCTCACACACTTAATCTTCTTACTAGTCTAATTCTCTACAAGGGCTTTAAATTCCTTGAACCAACTAACGACTTATGTCTTAATTTTAAGGAAATAAATCCAAGTCCTTCTACTATAATCATCTATGAAAGATACAAAAAATACAGACTTGGAGATTGAAGGAACTTTTACAGAACCAAATACATCAGAATGAATAAGATCCAAAATATTAGAAGATTTGTGAGAACTAGAGTAAAACTGAACATGATTTTGTTTACCATAGACACAGTGTTCGTAGAAGTTGAACTCGAGATTGCAATCATTTAACCCCTCAACGAGGTTTTTGTTCTTCAGGGTCCTAAGACCCTTCTCACCAATGTGGCCAAATCCCATATGCCACAACATCATCTTTTCTATAGGAAGTTTTCCTTCCAAAGTGTTTGCACCCTTAGGTACACTTATTGCACTGCCATCAGAACCCATTGCCACAGTCTTCTTTACTGCTTGTTCAGATAGTGGGAATGAAGTCATAGCCACTCTCTTCTTTAAAATAGAAGAACTATTGCACTAAGCAATGCATGCTTCAAGCTGAAACAAAGTACCTCTCCTAGTACCTCTAGTGAGCACCATAGAACCTCTCATCATCTTGCTTCCATCTTTCGAAAAGACAACCTGCACACTTACATCATTCAACATACTTACAGATAATAAGTTTCATGCCAAACCTGGAATGTGCATAACTCTGTTGATTCCCTTTACTCATCCATCAACAAATCTGATAGTTACCCTTCTGCATCCAACTATCTTTAGGTGAGAATCATCACCCAAGTACACCTTTCCACCATCGAACTCTTCATATTTTGAGAACCAGTTTCGATGAGAGGTCATGTGAAAAGAAGCACCCAAGTCTACCAAAGCTACAATAAATGCATCTCCATCTTCTTGAGATTTTTCAGAAGCTAAATCTAAGCCTTTCTTCTTCTTCTTCGATTCTTTGCAGTCCCTCTGAAAGTGCCTAGTTTTATCATAGTTCCAACATTTCACCTTGGACTTTCCAGGAGTCTTAGAACTCCCATGAGATTTGGATCTACCCTTCTTTGACTTGTTGTCATTTTGCTTTCCTCTATCATTGGATCTCCGGCGAACAGCAAGGGCTTCCTTAGACAAATCTAAAGTCTTTCTTCGCATCTCCTCAGATAGCAGCAAAGACACCACATCATCCATACAGAATGTGACTATAGTACTTCTGAGAGCCATCACAAGATGGTCCCATGAATTCAGTAAGGAACAAAGTAGGTTCATACAATGATCCTCCTCCTTGATCTTGGCACCGAATGATGCCAACTGTGCAATCAATAAATTGAATGCGTTGAGATGATCAGTTACAGATCCACCTTCCTCCATTCTTGAAGAATACAACTTCTTTCTCAGGAACAACTTATTCACTAGATATTTGGCCTGATACATAGACCCAAGTCATTGCCACAAAGAATTTGCAGTAGTCTCATCAAGAACATTCAAAAGAATAGCATCTGCTAGATAGAGTCTGATGAGACCCTTAGCCTTCTGATACTTGATCTCCCAATCCGCTTGTGATATCATTGCAAGTTTCACATCAAGTGAAGTAGCCTCCCATAGATCATGGTCTCCAAGCATGTCTTCCATCTTGAGTTTCCACAACTCAAAATTAGTGCCCCTAAATTTCTCCACCTCCATTCTATTGTATGAGGAACTTGCCATCTCAATCTGCAAATATGATTCAGAATGCTCTGCACAAAACTCCCACTCAACTTGAGATTAGCTCAAAAAACCCTACCCAACAACTAGGATCAAAAGTTGATCAGGCTCTGATACCACTTGTAAGGAAAATCAGGTGCGGAAATAGCTTCCTACACTAATTCTTAAAGGAAAGTATTGTGCAAATTCTTTTTAAATCCTTACAATTTCAGATTCATTAACTACTTTAACAAAGATATTGCAGCCATATACCATGCATACAAAAAATAGATAGAGAAGATTGAAACACATAAACACAAAGATATGCCGGTGGGGAAAAACCTTTCAGTAAAACAACCCCACCCCTCCAAAACCTGCACAATGTATTATCTTCAACTCAAAGACTACAACACACTTGCAATGCAAGTTCTTTTAGGAGATGAGAGACTAGTAAAACTTATATCTCTCCCATAGAAGCAGTATCATATATATAGACTCCTTAGGACCCAACAAATACCCAAAAAGGGATTTTGGAGTTCAACCACCAAGACCCATGCACAAAGCCACATGTACACAGCTATTACATGCAATCCCAAGAATAGGCATCCATCCCTAGAATAGACTATGACAGCTTGTCATAGAATCTACCAAAAATAATGGTTATAAGAGAAGTGTAAGAGAATCTATCATACCAACCTATTTTTGGCATATTCTCTTACACACACCAACCACTTCTTCTTGGGCACCCAAATAGGCCCAAGTCATAAGATGCTCTTACAACTATCATAGCACATTCCTTAAATAGTTCTTATGCGTCATAGGAATCCATCATGACCATTTCAGTCATGATATCCTTACGCACAAGATGCCAAAACATCAAGTGGAGTGACACATCAACATGCCAACTAGACATGTACACTCACACTTAATTTCATTATTTGCAAAAAATACATTTACAAAACAAATAATAAGAATTGGAATTATCCAAGGTTGAGACACCTTATTCCTAACATCTCCCTCTTTGGCATTGATGGCAACACCATATGATATCACCTAAATAACACATGGATTACCAACCAATCCAAAAACTTATATGTTCATCAGAGAATTATTATAATATCCTTAGCTTCATTCTGATTTAGAATCCTATAAGCCTCACTTCTGTGACTGTTAGAAGTATTCAAATCTACCTCTATCCTAATCCTTCATTTCATTTCATCACCCTTACTTTTTAGTGTCATGTGTTATCATATCAGTACATCTCCCTCTTTGACAAAAATGCCAAAGTAGCAACTAAAACATACATCCATTAGATGTAGACAATATCTATGTAGCTCAGTGTTTCTCCCTCTATCATCTTGCTTATGACTGATTCCTTGTCTTTGCTCCTTTTCACAACTCTAGGCCAGCCCTAAAGTGTGACAATCTTCTGCATCAATTTGTCAAATATTCTTCTATAGTATATTTGATGTAGTGCTCCTAGCTTGACTAGGCAACCTCAATTAGGGGAAGGACCCCTAATTGACTTCTCAAATACTCATGAGCTTCTCTGGGTAAAGCTTTAGTGAATATATCTGCTAATTATTCTTTTGTATTCACATATTCCATTCAAACTTCTTTATCTTGTACTAATTCTCTCAAGTAGTGATACTTGATTGCTATGTGCTTGGTCTTAGTGTGCATCACTAGATTCTTAGAAATATTGATAGCACTTGTGTTGTCACAAAAAATAACAACAGGTTCAGTGATTTCTTCTTTCATGCCTATTAACAATTGTTTTATCCATACCAGATTTGAACAGTTTACTATAGTAGCAACATACTCGGCCTCGGCAGTATATTGGGAAATGCAATTTTGTTTATTGCTTGTCCAAGAGACTAATCTCTATCCAAGAAAGAAAGCTCCACCACTAGTACTCTTTCTGTCATCTACATTTCCTACCCAATCAACATCTGTATAAACTCTAAGTTCAAATTTGTCATCCTTCTTATAATATAGACCATAGTCAATAGTTCCTTTCAAGTATCTCATAATTCTTTTCACAGCCATCATGTGTGTTTCCTTAGGATTGGCAGAGAATCTTGCCACAATCCCAATAGCTAGTGTAATATCTGGTCTACTATGTACAGCATATTGCAATTTTCCAATCATGGATCTGTACAAAGTCTGATTCACTTCTGTAGCATCATCATTCTTAGATAACTTTTGTCTAGTAACCATAGGTGTACTCACTGGTTTAGCATCTTCCATCCCAAAAAATTTTAGTATTTCATTAACATACTTAGACTGTGTAATGAAAATTCATTTCTTCATCTGATACACTTGTAAACCAACAAAGAATTTGATCTCACCAAACATACTCATTTCAAATTCAGTTTGCATTTCATTTGAAAATCTTTTACATAATGCATCTTGTCCACCAAAAATAATTTCATCCACAAAAATTTTTGCCAACAAGATACCTTTACCTTCTTCATCTTTCATGTACAGATTGCTTGTGTCATTTATTCTTGAAAATCCAATCTATATCAAGTAGTTTTGCAACCTCTCATACCATGCTCTAGGAGCTTGTTTCAATCCATATAGTGCTTTGTTCAGTTTGCACACCATGTGTCTTCTATTTGGATCAATAAAACCTTATGGTTATTCTATGTAAACTTCTTCTTCTAGTATACCATTTAAAAATGCAAACTTGACATCCATTTGATATAGCTTGAAATCTTTATAAGCAACATATGCAAGCAGAGTTCTTACTCCTTCCAATCTAGCTATAGGGGCAAATGTCTTCCCATAATCTATTCCTTCTTGTGCCTAGCCTTTGCATACCAGCCTAGCTTTGTTCCTAGTTATTTCACCATTTTCATTCATCTTATTCCGAAACACCCACTTTGTTCCTATAACATTTTTGTCTTTAGGTCTCGGCACCAAAGTCTGAGTATCATTCTTTTCAATCTAGTCAATCTCTTCATTCATTTCTTGTATCCAGTCTTCATTCTCTAATGCCTCTCTAGTTGACTTGGGTTCAAATTCACACAGTAGGCATGTTGGATCCTTAGTCTTACTTCTGGTCTGAATTCCAATATTTTTGTCTCCAATTATCTATTCAGGCTTGTGATGTCTTCTTACATATTTTTCCAAAATAGGTTCAGCTCTTCTCTCCTCTATTTCATCAAGTTCCCCAACAAGATTGTTAGATTCGGCTTCTAAATGCTCGACAACCTCTTCCTGATACTCAACAGCATTTTCTTGTAGCTTGGCATGTTCTTGTTCTCTTTTGGCACTATTTTCCTAATGCTCAGTAGCATCTATCTATCGCTCGACATTGCCTACCTGAGACTCAGCATCAGGTGCAAGTCTGTTACTCACCTCTTCTTCTTCCTCAATGTACACAAAAGATCTATAATCTTCTGGTTCTCTTTTGTTGTCAGCTTCATTTGTTTCTGCATACTCATCAATTTTCACATTCACACTTTCCACAATTTTGTTATTGTTAGAGTTCAAACACTTATAAGCTTTAATTTTTGTGGAATATCCTAGGAATATGCCTTCATCACTCTTAGCATCAAACTTTCCATTCCTAGTGTCTTTTAATATATAGCACTTACTTCCAAATATTTTAAAGTATTTAACACTCGGTACATGCCCATGCCATAATGCATAGGGTGTTAGATTTGTACCTTTCTTGATTTGTACCCAATTAAGAGTGTAGATAGTAGTGCTTATAGCTTCTTTCCAGTATATCTATGCCACATTATTTTCAATCAACAATGTCCTTGCACAATCCAAGATAGATATGTTTCTTCTTTCTGCTATACCATTATGTGGAGGTGTTCTAGGTGCAGACATCTGCCTTTTAATTCCTCTATCATTGCAAAACAAATTGAATTCATTTGATGTAAATTCTCAGATCTAAGACATTTCAGGTTCCTACATGTCTCCTTCCCAACCTTAGCCAAATACCACTTAAAGAATTGAAAAGCTTCAGATTTTTCTTTTAGAAACATTACATGCATCATCCTAGTATGATCATCAACAAATAAGATAAAATATCTAGCACCACAATAACTTTGTACACCCATAGGTCCACAAAGGTTAGTATGAACCAAATCTAAAATGTTTTCAGAAGTAAAGGATTTTCTCTTAAAACTTGACTTTGTCATTTTTCCTAACTGGCATTCCTTGCACATCACATTCTCAAGTTTCTTCAATCTAGGTAGACCTCTTACCTTTTTTCTTCTTACTTATCTCTACCACATTGTCAAAGTTAACATGACATATCCTTTTATGCCATAACCAAATATCATCAAGTTGTGCAATTATACATGTTTCTTTAGATAGATCAAGATAAAACAAATTACCTCTAGTCTGATCTCCACTTCCAATTAGTTCTCCAGTAGCATCAAATATTTTAGCTTTCTTGTGATGAAATTCCACTTGGTAACCAGTTCTGTTGAGCTGAGAAACACTTAGCAAATTGTAATTAAGACCTTCAACCCAATATGCATTTTCACAAGATATCTTATCAGTCAGTTTAATCAAACCTTTTCCTCTAATAGGACATGGTGCATCATTACCAAATTTTACACTTTTACCTCTGTAATGATGTAAGGTCTCAAACTTATTTTTGTCACCAGTCATGTGGTGTGAACAACCACTGTCAATAATCCATTTATCATTCTTGTTCACATAGAATATCAATGTAGTTTTCTCATCCTCATCAGATTCATCTTTCATTGCAACATAGACTACCTCAATTTCAAAATCATCACTATCAGTGTCAGTTTCTTTTTCAGCAATGTAACAAGATTTCTTACCTTTTCCTTTGTAGTCTTTGTTCCTTCAGTAGCTTTTGTCATCTCTTCTATCTTTGTGTTTTCTTTTTATTTCATCATCTTTATCCTTCCTATCAGGACATCTAGCAGCTATATGACTAACTTTATTACATGCAAAACATATAATAGAGAGTTTACCTTTATACTTTCCTTTTCCTCTTCTTAGTCTTCTAGCCATAAGGGCTTCTAGATCTTCCAGTTCTTCATCAAAAGTGTCACACTCACTTTCACTTTCACTTTCACTTTCACTGATGCATATTTCTTTTTCTTTCTTTGGCTTGTTCAGAACTAGTTGTGACTTGAAAGCAGATTCAACATTACCAATGCTTCCAACAGTGAAATTATCATAGTTAGAGAGTTCAAAAGTAGTCAGCTTACCAACCAAACTTTCCAAAGTAAGCACATTAGCATAGTTTCATCTAGATTCCTAAATAGCTGAGATCTTAATAGCATATATAGGACACAGGGTTCTTAGTACTTTCCCAATTATAGTTTCATCATCAATAACCCCACTTGCTCCTCTGATAGCATTCACAACTTCTTTTATTCTACCACAATATTGTGCAATGTTTTCACCTTCTTGCATTCTCATTTCATCAAACTTACCTCTAAGACTCTTGGCCTTTACTTTCAGTACATTTAAGTCACCACCATAGATCCTTGCAAGAGTGTCCCACATCTCCTTAGTAGTTATGCAATCCTTAATGTCCTCAAATTCTAGATAGCTTAGGGCAGATGCAATTTCCAACATTGCCTGATTATGTTCTCACTTAGCTTTCATTTCTTTGGCAGTTAAAGGTTCGACAGGTGAGACATAGCCATTCTCAATGTAGTACTTTGCAGAGTCACCAATACCAGCCAGATGCAGCTTCATCAAGTTTTTCCATGCAAGGAATTTTTCCTTATTCAGCTTCGATACCTCCTTCTTATATATCCTGATCATTTCCTTCAAGTCCCTTTAAACTTGATTTCTATAAACACTAATAATAAGCAACAAAGCTCTGATACCAATTGTTAATATGATTTAGAACAACAGAGAGGGGGGGTGAATCAGTTGTTCTCAGGTCCTGATGTATAAGACAAACTTAAAAACTTTTCCTTAAATCAGATCCAATAACCAAAACAAACTTGGTCATCACTGATTCAATAATAGAAACATATAATAATATAGTCCACTACCCAGCTGTAACTTAACTTGTAAAATATAGAAATGTTCAAACCAAAACATTCACACAAGTATTAACACCAGAATTTATAGTGGAAACCCAATGTGGGAAAAACCACTTTGTAACATGGTACTATTATTTTCACTCTTCTGAAGTGAGCTCGGTTAAAAGCCAACCCTGTCAAAGGTTACAATACACACTGTTAGGTGTGACCTGGTTAAAGGATTTCAATCACCCTGTTAAAAGTGAGCCTTGTTATAGGACTTACATACACTCCATTAGAATGAAACCTTGTTCAAAGGATTTAACATATGACTGTTAGGTCAACCTCTATTAAAAGGATTTTGACTGTTACAATGGTTAGAAAGTAGCAGCAATATTTATCTAAAAAACATACAACTCACTTTGCAATTATCAGATTTGATTCCGTACACTAATACTGGTTTATTGACTTTGAAACTTTTCCATCTCCATCTCTGATCTGCTCGAAACTTTTCTTCAAGCAACCACCACAATTATCCTTCAGCCTTTTTCTGCTTAGACAATCAATAATACTTTACTGATCTTCCAGCATTCTTTTCTTTTCCCCCATCCACACGCATATCCAATGCTTAGGTTCCCTTAATACTTTCCTCAATTAGGTTAACTCATCTTATGCCACTCAATCTCATTCGTAGATCTTAGGGTTAGGTCAGATTCATTGAATCTACCCGCTTCATGTTCTTCGACTTCATTTCTAGAATCATCTCAAATCTCTTAAAGATTTACAATAAAATATTTTATAGTGCATTTAATGCTTTCAAACAATCAATAAATAAAGTCAACATTTTTTACATAATCCAAGAATTCAACAATGTCGGCTCCAAAATTAAATTCTCTTCAAATATAAAAATGTTCATGCTCGGTCAATACTATGATCAACTTTTCGATCTTCATGTAGAAAGCTCGGTCATTACTAAAAATGTTTCCTCGACTTATATTATCTTCCTCGACAACTAACTATTGTTCGGTCGACACTAGAATTTTGCTCGGCATACACTGACTCGGTCGACACTAACATTACTCAAATTAAACATGATTTCTCCATTCTTTGCTCGGTCAAGCCTACCAGTTTAGTCTTCAATCTTATTAGTATAAACAATACACTGTCTCATCATACTACAACATAGTCAAGTACACTTTGTAGTATCAAGATAACTCAACCTTTCCCTAGGTGCTATTGTTACCAACCTTGCCCCAATCCTTCATAACAATACAATAGATATAGTACTTTCCTAAGTAGCAACAGTCTTACCAATTAAGGTTTGACATTAATGACAATACAACAATTGTTTCAATTGCAGTTTCCAACACTTTATTAGTAATATTACTTAAATAAGTGGATTTAGAAAAGATTAAGATAAAATCCCTGAAAATTGTAACCAATCATATCCTATAAGGCATTTTAGAATTCACTATGGAATCCATCAAAATCTCAAGTCTTGTCAATAGCCATGGAGAAAATGACCTTGCAATGGTCCTCTTTAGTTAAAATTTGCATGTATAGAGATATTGATAAACATGAATTGCTATTAATATTGCCTAGCCCATTCAATTCCTTAACACAAGTAAAATAAGTCATTCAATATATGTTAGAACCATAAAGTAAAATGAAAAAGGTAAGGAAAGAATCCAAGAGAGTATGCAATAGAAGAGATTTACCAAACACTAAGAGAGAGAGAGATAGAGAGATTTTCTTTCAAGAGATCAAATACAAGCTCACAAGAATGCTCCAAGAACCAAGGCAAGAACACAAGGATTTGAAAGGGAAAAAGTAAAGAAAAACCCCTTGTGAATTATGAATGAAGCTCAAAACCAAAAGAAGAAGAAATGGAGCTCAAAACTCAAACAATATAGAGAAAGAATGAGAGAAGAGAGAAGATAGAAGAATATTGAGCAAGTGTGTGAGAGGCATCTCTTTAAGTAGAGATGAGTGGAGGAGTTTGCATGTAACTCCCATCTTAGATGAATGTCACATTCATGTTGTGTGTGAGACAAATGTGAGATTCCTCTTAAGGAGGAATATCTATTTTCCTTATTAAAGGAATTACAAATATGTGACATGTCCTCCTAATTGGACTAGAGGACAAATACAATATAGGACACCTTGGTTTATCCTTTAATTACATATTTTACCAAGGAAAGATTAATTTCTAACACCCCCCTTTAATCTTTACTTGGGGTGATTACATCAATAGGTATCAAACCCAAATGTTTACAATGATTTTGAGATGTTTCTTTTGAAAGAGTCTTCACTAGGATGTCGTTGGCTTGATTATCTTGCATGTCTTCAACTTGTGCTTTGGAGCTTGAATGGTACATAGGACTTTTGGAAAAGTGAATAGTACTTTGAGAGAACAAAGGTGTATGTGCTTGTTGAGGGGAGCCCAAATCTTTAAGTGACCATTGAGATTCTTGAGATGCATCTAGGCATTCTTTATATTCATTTCTAGTAGAAAATAGAGGTGGAGCATAATCAACACCTAAGCTTGCAATAAGGAAAAAACCACTAGTAGAGTGCCCATCATTGGGATCACCTAGTGTTGAATCAGTAACACTTTGGAAAGAAAAATCATATTGTGAATCATGAGGCAAATAATCAGGAATGTAATCTTCAGTTGCATAAAATAAATCCGTAGCATATTCATCATAATATGAAGCATCAAGAGGAGTAGAGCTAGTATAAGCATTACTAGTATTATCATTATCCTCCACAAAAATCATAGGATTAGTACTATCATCATGAATTTCATCTTGAGTAATAAACATATCTTGCAAAGTAACATTAAGAAAGTTAGATATAATTTCCTCTTCTTGGTCAAACATATCATCAACATGAGAGCAAGGATCATCAAATTCTATTGCATCATAAGGAGAGAGCATATAATCACTTTGAGTAGGAAGATAGTAATCAAGAGGGTTATTCCAAGAATATCCATCATCATGATATTCATCCCAAATAGTATTATCATCAAAATGAAAATTAGGCATTCCATAACGAATAGTAAAAGCATGACGAGTGTTATTATTATGATGGGTTTCATTATTAGGAGGAGATGACTTTTCATGTTTAAGTTTCTTAAAACAATTATTGATCACGTGACCAACTTTCCCACAATAATTACAATGGGGTCTATTATAATTGTTATGATAACCATTATTATGATTATTTGAATAACCATTATTATGATGATTATTGTTATGATAATTATTGTTTTTATTGGAATAATTATTGTTATGATGATTAGTATGTGAGTTATTATTTGGATTTTGAGCTTTAGATACAGAAGCATGTTCAACTAATTTAATAGTACCAAATTGCAATAATTTAGCCTCCTCTTGACGTAGCAAATTTTGAAAAATAGGATAAGTTAAAAGAGGAGCTAAACTAGAAATAGCAAGCTGAGAGTGGATGTTAGTGATAAATCGCTGAAACTCTTTAGGGAGACATTTCTTAAGAATTATAGTAATTAATCTAATATCTGTAAGAGTAACATTTAAACCATTTAATTGAGTTCTAATTGCATCAAACTTGAGTAAGAATTCATCCATATTGTTAAAAACAATATACCTTAGGTCTTCCAAGTTGTCTTGGAGTTGAATCTTACAAGATTCAAATGAGTTGTCATACGTCTATTGCAGAATGTTCCACGCTTGATGGGCTTTGGTACAGTGTCCAATTAAAACATAAAGATCAGGAACTATTGAGAGACCAATCAATCCAAGAGCTTCCATGCATCTTTTTCTACTTGAGTAGCATTGGCAACTGGTTCAAGAGAGGCATTTGTAGCCACTTGTAGCAAATGCTTAAAATGAAATATAAAGAAAACATGTGTCTTCCATACATGATAATTAATGCTATTTAACTTTATTTCAGGTATTAAAGTAGACATAATTACAAAAAATTAGAATACCGAAAAAAATGCCATTTTTATGTAAAGAGATTAAATTTTATAAAACAAGAAATATAGATTAAAATTTGAATTTTTACAATTTGAAAAATTAATAATAACTCAAACTTTAATTTAAAAAAGTTAATTAAAAAAGTATATATATATATATATATATATATATATATATATATATATATTTATTTATTTATTTATTTATTTATATTGAAATTTTAAAAAAAAAAACTATATAAATATATTAAGGTTTTATTAGTATTTGATTTAGAACTTTCAGTAAATAAATAAATAAAACTTAATTAAATAGATAAGTTTTGATGAAAAAAAAATTAACAAGAAAACTTCAAAAAAAAATTAAAATGGGAAAGCTCTTTCCTTACGTGGCAAAAGGAAGACTTTTTGAAAAAGGACTTAACATAGATTTTAATAAAAACTTAAAAAAGTCTTTTCTAAAAGAAAAGCACTTAACTTATTTTAGGAAAAAAATCTTATTAACTATGAAAGACATTGTAAAGCCTACGTAACTTTCTTCCAAAAAAAAATGTTTAAATAAGAATTGAAATAACAATTTTGCTTAACATTTCTATTTTTTTATTTATATGGCAAAGACATTACACAGAGAGCAAGGAATCAAGACAAAGGAAAATATATGTATATGGTTGACCCAAAATTAATTTAAATAAAACAACTGGAGGCAAACTCCAAATACACCAAATATAAAATGAGCTGCAAAAATGAATGAATGTTACAGTTTTATAACTGATAAAAAAACTACATAACGTTACAGATTTACTTGAAATGAAAGTTACCAAACCTTGCACACGCTATTTAAATGAGAATGGATGTGGGAGAGCAATAATAGCTAAAACAAAAACTATCAAATGTTAATGATTACGACTTGAACTCTTGTAATCAGCAATGACTAAGAATAGTAAGAGAAAACCATCAAACCAGTGACTAAGTATAGTAACATGCAAGGGGAAGTGGTCAGATAGATTGTTGCGCACAATGCCAAGGAAGGCTAGAAAATAAGGTATAGAAGGCTGCATAATGAAGGCAACACCAATGAAGGCAGCGCCAAATAAGGCTGCACAAATAAAATGATATCGAGATTGAATTAAAGTGAATCTATTTTGAATTCTACACACAACTGCAATGATTTTATATTTGATTCTTTCCTTTCACGCCCGCCTTTTAAGTATGCCACCAATTTTTAAGTCTAATATTAGAGAAAAAAAAAAATATTTTAAAGGCTTAAACGTTATGAGGAAAGAAAAAGAAACGTAAACTGAGTATTGCTGTAGTTATCAATATTGATGCAGTTGATAGGCAATCTAGAAAGCGTTAAAGTCAGATATGTGCGAGAGAGGATCAAAACATTGTAAAACAAACCAAAAATGGAGCAAACATAAATGCAAAATGGGAAGATGAATACGTTGAAGGGCAGACTAAGATTAGATTGAAGAGCTCTAATATATGTTGTATATTTGAATTTGAATCAAAACCTTTTTAAGGGAAAGATACTTTGGAAATGAAATAAATAATAACTGATAAAAGGGAAAGATACTTTGGAAATGAAATAAATAATAACTAATAAAAGGGAAAGATACTTTGGAAACTAATACTATTTCAATGCAACAATAAAAATGTTATAAAGTTAGAAAAAATCAGCAATTTAGAAAAAAGGTTAAATGCAACAATAATAATAATGTTAGAAAAATGTTATAAAGTGAGAAGAGGTTGTTTCCTCAGCGAGTGGGACCTGCACTTTCACTGGCCACAGCAAAGAATATATAGTGTCCCAAAAAACTTATAAAACAACTTTTTGAATATATTCCTCCTTATGGCAGTAGCAGGAGACGTTATATGCACAGGCATGGGAGATGAAAATAGGGACAAGTTTTAGGAGTTAGCAGCAGCAGGAAACGTAAATAGGGGAAAGAGAGATCTATGCAGGCAGCCTCCAAGAAGATACACACCAGCGCCGAGTAGCTGTATAAAACATTAGCAAGAGGAATCTGTTGCAATAATGAACTGACTTGTTTCACAGATACAAAGTAATATTTTATCCAAACTAGATTTGATAGAACCAATATATCTTGACCAGGCAAAGGTGTGGGAAAAGTAAATATATGTAGTTTTTTAATATGATGAAGAACAACGTTATGAAGACCAACATTAGCTGAATGAAAATGAAAATCTTCAATGAAAAAGAAATGCTTGTTACAAGTGCAGTGAGCATGATAATAGCAAAGAAAACATTAAATATAAAAGAACGTTATTGAGAACGATGAGGAAAATAAGCAAACTACCCTTTGTTTGTACAAAATGTTGTATTGATAAAAAGGTATATAATAGTATACTGAAAATGATATAAAAAAAATGTTATAATATAGATCAATAGAAGTATATAGAGATAGATCTGCAAAACAACCCAGCTATATTTAAATGAAAAACACAAACAGAATAGATTCAAATCCTGCACAAAATGATTAGAGAAAAATGAATAAAAGACCTGCAAGAAATGTTAGAAACAGATTTAAAGAAAACTTGGAAAGAAGAAAAAAAGGACTTAGATCTGGCGGCAAGCCATCCAAATCTAAGATCTAAGAAAAAAAAATTAATATGATAGATTGCAAATAAATAAGGAAGAAAAACCTACAAAAAAAAGGTTAGAATACAAAACTTTCTCTTTCACGGTTGAAATATCCTGCAGCTATTCCTGCATGCACACTCAAAAGCAAGGATTAAACATGCTCTAATACCATGTTAGAATCATAAAGTAAAATGAAAAAGGTAAGGAAAGAATCCAAGAGAGTATGCAATGGAAGAGATTTACCAAACACTAAGAGAGATAGATAGAGAGATTTTCCTTCAAGAGATCAAATACAAGCTCACAAGAATGCTCCAAGAATCAAGGCAAGAACACAAGGATTTGAAAGGGGAAAGTTAAGAAAAACCCCTTGTGAATTATGAATGAGGCTCAAAGCCAAAAGAAGAAGAAATCAAGCTCAAAGCTCATTACAATATGGAGAAAGAATGAGAGAAGAGAGAAGAGAAAAGAATATTGAGCAAGTGTGTGAGAGGCATCTCTTTAAGTAGAGATGAGTGGAGGAGTTTGCATGTAACTCATCTTAGATGAATGCCACATTCATGTTGTGTGTGAGACAAATGTGAGATTCCTCTTAAGGAGGAATATCTATTTTCCTTATTAAAGGAATTACAAATATGTGACATGTCCTCCTACTTGGACTAGAGGACAAATACAATATAGGATACCTTGGTTTATCCTTCAATTACATTTTTACCAAGGAAAGATTAATTTCTAACAATATAGTTATACACTTAAAAAAATCTATTTTGATAAAAAATGACATGTTATTGAGAATGTTAGTCCCATTATATTCTTTCCCATACAATAATGATGTTAAGAATGCACCTATTTTCGGTGAAGCTATTTTTCTTAGGGAAAATGAGCAAAAGAAGAAGATGGCATAGCTTGAGACTAAGAGCTTTGACAATGATCTCATATGAGACATTGAGTAGAGTAATTTGTGTTTAGTTACACATATCCTCTAGATCTCCAAACTTATGTATATGAGAACTTGGTATTACCTTTATTAATAATATTATCTAAATAATTTTTAATTAAATAAATCGAGATAAAATTCATGAAGATTGTAACCAATCATATCCTATAAGGCTTTCTAGAAGTCATAATGGAAGACATCAAAATATTGAGTTGTGTCAATAGCCATAGAGAAGATGGTCTCACAATGGTCCTCTTTAGTTAGGAGTTACCTACATAGAGATATTTAAGAGTGTGTAACATGGAAAGAGACCACATTTGAATTTTTTTGTAGGATAGTGCCTCATTTAGGAGTCTCCTTCAAAGCTTTGAATACCCACTCATAATGACACACAAAATTGTGAGAGATAATAGGAAGATTTATTAAAAAAGCTAGCGCACGATTCTTTTGATGGATTGAGGAGTGTGGTAAACATGTAAGGACTAGAAGAATTCCTCATAATTTTTTTGTTTAATTTAAGCTAGTGAAGACAAGCATTGGTTTGACCTCCTCTAGAAAAAATGGTTATCAATTATTTGTTTCTATTGATGAATTTTAGCAACATGAAGTTGCAAATTTTGAATAGATGGTTGTGCTTTCAAACAAGTGGTCATACAATAAAGATCCAAAGTGGCAACCTTGCAAGAGTGGTATGGAAATATTATGGTTGGAACCCATTAATGCAAAGGAAGTGGGAGACACATTCGAGTGTATTTTTGGCTAGTTAATCCATCCACTTTAATATCATGAACATGTATTCAAATCATAGACATTTTAGAGCTATGTAACTATAGGCTGATGAATCAATAATAACATAGTTAGAAAAAAAAATTAGTCTTTTTAGTATAAGACTTAGTAAAATACCCTCCAAAGAAATTTTTTGTAGGAACTTATTTTGAAAAGATAATTTTTGGTGGAGGCTTCATTGGTAGTATGAAATAGTTAACAAATGAAAATAAAGATTAAGTTGACAATGTGGCCTCATCAAGTTATTTGTATACTCTATTAGATCTAGAATGAAGATTACTCCATGTGTAGCAAGTAGGTTAGTTATGATGGTAGTGAAGGTTGGAAAAAGAACTTTAATTTATTATGCATTTAGAACTAGACTTATTTTTCACTAGCTATATAATGCATAGACACGTGTCACACTTATTAGACAACACTTCCACCATATGAAAATATTTGCACACAACTCAAGTGGTTACACAAATAAAACCAATAGTCTGTCTCTAAGATAAGATCGTCTGACATTGTTAGGTGCAAAAACATTATTAACACTAGGTATGATTATTAATATTAAAAAGAGTTTGAAATACTTTATTAGTGGGGTCTCATCCACGTTCAACTAAATGTAACTATAATTTAGAAGAGATAAAAGTAACAACACCTTCACAACTTGTTTCATATTTACTACACAAAAATGACTTGCTAGCCATATGACATCACAAACACCATAAACCAAAAAATCTATAAATTTAATCTCTTACAATTTGAGAATTTTTAAACTTGAAAATATTTTTTGAGTGTCTTATATGGAATATTTTCTTGTGATATATTTGTTGATCCCCTGATTGATCTCTCGCCAATTCAAGGGGTAGTTATAGAAGTGTTGCAGTGGTGGGAAAGGGTACACTCTGCAAAATGACCTTTGGTATTTTAGAAGTTGGGTCTTCATGGTTGGTGTTTTGAGAAAAGGGGGAGAAACTACTTTCTATTGAAACAACCTAAAGCTAAGGGGAGGTAAAATGCCAAATCAAAGCTTTTTTGGATGAGCTTAGAATTTGTCAAATGGTATTTGCAGGGGCTCGACCTTCTCTGGTCAGAGCTCTATTCTATCATTCACTCTCGACATGGTGCACCATTTTCTCTTCATTGTTGGTAGGAGAATGAGAATCCAAATTCCTAGACATAGGGCTCACATATTCAGATCCTGCCATGGGAGGCATCTGCAAGGGTCTGAATTAAGGCACATTACTACTAAAGTAAGTGGAGATCTTACCAACCAAGGACATGATATCTAATACTATTCAAAAGAAGATAAAAATAATTCAAATAAGGGTCATAAGAAAAGACCTCACTTCCTAATACTTGCATCCATAAGATTAGGTTGTAGGTGATATAATTCATCCTCTATTCTAAACTAAGCTAACAATAGATGAATGCATCTATATAAACAAACTGGAACATGCCTATAAGAGCTCAATACATGACACATCAAATAATAAAAAGGATAATGTACCAAATAGACAATCCCCATTATTTATTAAGAATAAACATGCCAGATCGAGAGAGAATGCCCCAGAAAGAATATGCTATAGTATACACCCATGGACTACAAGCCATATGGCCTTGTTCTATAAAAAATAGAACTCTACAAATCGTACAATATATTTCCTTTTCTATTGATCCTAATTCCAATATTTCCAACTTATTTCAAATTACCAGTTGCCAGGGTTTTATAGAACAACCCACAGTTGAGATGGCCTTAGAATGATCATAGTTTATTACAATTGATCAACATGTCAAAGAATCTAGCATGGACTGCTCAAACTCCTATGTCTTGGGTAAATGTTTAAATCTGATTGATTCATCATGACATGGTTGCCATCTCGTTCAACTGTAAAACATCATGGTGACTTGATCATAAGCACCATGATTGCATATATTTATCTGAGTGTTGTAAAGTGACCAACTATCTAGAAAAGTTGTTAGTCATGAAACTTTGTCCAAGAAGAATATTCCTTAGAATGCATTAACATGCCATGTTGAAGAAAAGGTGTCATGGGGGAGATGTGGCAGCCATCCAAAGCCTGGGGGAAGTGCATTCTCCGTAGAGAAGTTAGGAACTCTGATGGGTTGACATGTGTCAACCAACATTAGGGTTGTTTAAGTTGTGACCACTCATACACAATGAAAGACTAAAGGTGGTACATGAAGTGCAAGGACAATGTACATGTTGAGCATCATTTTTACATGAAGACAATGGCTAGGAATTTGTGTGAGAAAATCCCCCTCTTAGAAGACTGATGGAATCAATCTCAAGGTTCCTTCTGGCTGGGTCTCAACCGCTTGGATAGCACAATGGAAGACAAACATGAATTTTTTAACAAGGAGGCCTTTGATGGTTCTTCTCTCAAGGAAAACTACAAAACAAACTTTAGGATTCCACAATATCTCTTTTGGTTTGATTTTCAGATTTAAGAAATGTAAGCAATGCTAATTTAATTAATCTACTAAAAATAACTTGCCAGGAAGGTTAGAAGATGTAAGGTAAACAGAGATTTTAATGAAATTGCTGAAAGAAACCTAATGGACATATGCTAGCAATCACACCACCATGCGAATTAAATAACCAAGAAGATGAAGAAACCCACAAAACAGAGATCAGATCATGTCACAATCTTCAACTGAATGGATGCAATCATCAACGGAATCAAGAAAATGCAGACGTATGATAAGTCAAAATTCATCAGATCACAAAGCCACTCTAGATGTGCACACATGTGAGATAAGTTAATCTTCAAGCACCAAAGAATAATCTTCTCATAAATTCATCACACCACAACAATGCAATACCAGCAAACACCAAACTAAAAGATCACAGACTTAAAATCATTAAACAACCAATCGGCTCTTTGAAATAAAGAATGAACAATTCACATATTCATAAATTTCACATAGATAGCAGAAAAATCACACCATGAATGAAGCACCAACTGTATTTGTTATATTAATGATCAATTCGACCCTCATTACATCATTTTATTACAATTTATAGAGTTGGGCTCTTATTTTCGTAGTTAGATTTAGCTGCAACTAAAACTTGAAAGTAAATCTAAACTGAAACTTGCATTAAAGAAACTACTTCTAAAGCTTAGCTAAACTATCCTAGCATGGAATTAATCCTTGTGCATTACAAAGATTTGAACAAATTATGCATTAGATGACTCAAAAACAGAGCTGAAACTTGTATATGCACTTGATAATCTTCATGTTTGTATCATTGATCATTGGCTCCGGCTACTCCACATGGACCTAACTGAAAGAGATCCCAAAATCATGCATAAATGACCCCAAAAAGGAAGCCCAAATGACTAGAAAATGATCTCTGAGATAACTGAAGTCAACTTTTGAAAGTGCCAAAAAATGCCCAAATCCTGACAATTGGTCCGAAAAACTCAATCTCCAAAAATGACCAAGTGCTAAGTCCTTTATCTCCAAAATTTTGGACTTGTTGGACTTGTAGATGGTTGAAAACTCCTTATGGCCAAAATGCCAAAAATCAGGCACCGCAAAATTGGCTAAATGTCAAAATTGGATTTTCTGAACATAAAATTTGGCAGATCTTGGTCTGGACACTCACTAGCTGGGAGGCACTTTCAGATGTGCCTTCTTGAACCTATCCACTATCTCCAGCACCTCATCAAATTCTGGCATCTTGATCCCTTGAAGGATCTCTTTCTGCCTATCTCTGAAGTCAATCAATTCCTTTGCAAAAGCCTTTATTTCTTCCTCTTGAGATAGCATTTTCTGAATTTCCTCCTTTTGATAGAACATCTGCTGGAGCTCTTCTTTAGACTTCACCCCTTGGAATATGCCTGGGTATTGATCGATGATGTCATTTACTGAATACATAGTCTTATCATCATCTTCATCAAACAAATCTAGATCTAAGCCTTCAAAGAACTCCTGCAGCTCCTTTGCAAAAAGCATGATGTCATCTCTCCTCTTGTTCAACCTCTTGAGAACCTTTCCAAATACAACCAATGTTGTTGCTATCTCTTGGATCCATTCTTCAAAATTATCCAACTCTGATCCTTCATATATTTTCATCAATACCTGGAAGGATTGCTTCCATATCCTTGTCAGCTCGTCTAACACCTTTTTCCATTTAAGGATGGTTTCCTCTACACCATTTTCCTCACTCATGATCTCCACTAAAGAAGTTATTCCCACCAAAATGTTCTGGAAGGGGGTTAGGATCCTCCTAAGAGATAAGCTAGCGAACTGCTCAAAATCAAGCTTCCACTTAGCACAAGCCTATACAAAAGAATGTGGAACATCTGTATCTATATCCCCCTTCTTCAAAATTGCCTGTAATGAGGCTTCAAGGATATTTGGGTCAATTGGACCCACTGTCTTTAGAATGAATTTCTTCATAGCTTCATCTTGCTCTTCCAGAGCTTTTATCCTTTCTTCATCTTTATCCATAAAGCCTAAAGCATGCTTCAACCCCAAAGTAGCTAAGGTTTTTCTACCTTCCCTAGTGGGTTCCCCTAAATCTACCTCCTCCAACACATAGTCATCCGGAGTGATCTCATTTGCACTGATATCCATTGTGGGGACAGCCACCTATGCTTTCCATGTACCCATTTGGTCATGAGTGACATAAGACATCATTCTCTCTTGGGGAATTGGTGTTGTTTTATGGAAAGCATGCCCTAGCATGGTCAGATCAACCTCATCATCTATGTACACTCTGACTCTTGGTTGTACCTCTTTGGTGAACCATGTGGGCTTTGAGAATGCATTCAATGGCTCATAAGGAGCAGCCAATGTGGAATAAGTTGCTAGGCATTCTATCCTTATTTCCTCTTGACTTTGTTATTCTTCTCCTATTTCTTGCTCATTCCCAGCGCCTTGTTCATGCTCCTCCTCATCAGTAGTTTGCTGCTCATCAGTTGTTTGTTCCTTAGTGTCTGTTTGTGGCTTCTCTTCTTTAATATGTGGCTCCTCTTCCACCTATGATTCTCCCTTGTCATCCGGCTCCTCAGATCTCATATGAACTTCTTCCATTTTCTCTCCTCCAGTGACTTCTACTTCTTTCTCCAGCTCCTGCAAGCTCTGAAGCACTGATTCACTATAGACCTATGGTAAGGGCACATGAACTTGGGGAGGAATATTGAGTGAGGGAGGCATATGAGACACTAGGGGAGTGGTTGAATGGGCTAGAGGAGGTGGAGTCGAAAGGGGAACATGGGATGAAGAAGGTTGTTGAGGCAACAGAGTGTTTTGTACTAGAGTGGAAAGTGAGGTAGTGGGAGGCTCTTAAAGTGGAACCGTAGGAGGATTTGAAGGCCAAGGTGGAGGCAAAGGTGGAACAGATGAAACCAATGGTACTTGTGTAGTTACATCTTCTTCTAGGGTGACCCCTATAGAAGAGTCCTTTTCTGTCTCTGTATTTTCCCCTTGGGCCTCGGTCATCTCAATATCATATTGTCCTTGAGATCCCTATTGTAGACCCTCTCCCATGCCACTAAAAATACTAGTAAACTACATAGGAGTTGGTTTCTCAGACTCCTTGAAACCATGCAACCCCACAAAATCTATGATGTTGAATTCATCATCACTGAGGGCATCCAAATTTATTGGCTCTCCCTGTGTAGCCCCTTCAACATCCTTAGGATCATCATCCATTATCCTTCTTTTCTTCAAGAATCTTGTAGATCGGGTCCTCCTATTGAGGGTAACTTCATCCAATTCATCTTCATCGTCCTCCACCAGGGTATCCATTTGTGTGGGCATTGAGGCTCTCTTTCTCTTTCTCTTGTACACATGACCCTTGATCTACCTTCACATTCAGGATGGCCCTTGTGAACACCTTGTTTGTATTGTATATGGAATCCAAAATTTTATCCGAGTTAGCATCTACCACCTTTTGCGAAATCTTCAACAAAAGTGCACCCTATGCCAGCTCTAAACTCATTTGGCAATAGTCACAGACTCTTACCTCATAATCATCTACACAATTAGCCCAATGGTCTTCAATATGCAACTCATGAATGTAGTGTCTTCCCATTATGTGGCTATAGGTACCAATGGGATCAAAGTGAGGCCCTACCAAGTTGTAAGTTAACAGTGGGAATTCATCGCATTCTCCAGTCAAAGACTTGTAGACTTTTATGTCTGGTACATAGTGGGGGCCGATGGAAATAGGAAAATCCTAGCAATGCTTCTTCTTGTGCTTGATGTGCTCATGGGCATTAGATAACTACATTGCGATCTCTAGGAGGACTACTCTATCAGAAGGGTACCTTGGTAGCTTCTTTGGTGCTAGGGTGCTTCCTGCCACTAGAATGTAAGTGAAGGTCCAAAATTGTATGTAGAAATCCCCTCTAGCCTTTACTTTAGTTGTTGCTTCTATTGATAGCCTTTTGGCATAGTCTCCCTTAATGGAGCGTATGATTCACAAAAATGAAGGCATCATTGACTATTCTGAAGTCAGGGCTATTGTGAGTGTATAAATCCTTCCTCACCAATTGAGGGTACAAAGTGAATGGCCATGTGTTCTGTTCTCTGAAGGCTCCAACTTTGGTCAATCTTAGATATACTACCCTGGCAGCTAGTAAGTACATGACATAAGATTTCATGTAGAAATGGGGATCTATCTTCACCCGAATCAGTTGTTCATCCAGTTGGTCACTTAAAATGGAGGCCCAATCGAACCTCACTTGTCTTTCTTTTATCTTTTGGATTAAGAAGATCATCCAAGGCTCCAGTTGTTGGGACTTAGGCAGCCCATACACCCTGGTGATCATTGTTATGGCTACCTGGATATCTTCTTTCATATAGCCTCTCCTCATACCAATTCTATCCAGTCTATTCTTGGGCAATGGTTGCATTAGGTACTCATTGTTAACAATATTGTGAGCCATCTGTATGTCCTTGTTGTAAAACTCCATTCCCTTGTTGATATTGAAATTAAAGAACTTATCTACCCCCTAGGCAAGTGGAAGACATCTTCAATGTTATTGGGCATCAAGTCCAAGACCACTTCTCCAATGATGTTCTTGACCACATGCTCATATGGCACATCATTACTGGCCAGTGTGTTGATCAGTTCCACCAACTGGATGGAGACTAGGTGCATTGCCGCATTCACCAGAGAGAAATGGACTAATGAAGTGTAGTCCTCTGAATGCGCCATCAGCTACACACACTTGTTCAAGTATTCATTCTAGCTTACATTCCTGATATTTGTATCAGTTATTCCTATGTGCAAGTCGGTCACCTTGGACGGTGGATGATAGTCTTTGAACTGACACTTCATTATTGGTGATGCTACTACCTTCTTAGCCATACCTGCGGATAGGATGAAACATAGATCAGTAACCTAGTAGGACAAATAAAAATTTAGAAAGCAAAGTATATTACTAAATTTTAAGCTCAAAAGGGGCCACAAAAGGAAATTTCGGCCTTTCAGACTTTTAGGGGTGTAAAAACTTTGAAAGGTCGACAAAGGCTATGCTGACAACTCTCAGCTCTTTCAGAGGACTAGAGGTAATGAACCCCCAAAGATCGACAAGGTTGAAATGTCTGAAAATGCCAAAAATGTCGACAAAAGGTTTCTGGCAACACAGAAAAGCTCGGTGATCCTGGGACTGATATATTTTCAATGTGCCAAAATGCCAAAAAGGATGAAACATTTGAAAAGGCCAAAAATAAAGAACATAGGGCAAGGTCTACTTCAGCATTTCAGAGGTGTGAATTGTTTTGGTGTGCGATAGCACCAAAATGCTGAAAGTTGTCAACACTTAGGGATTTTGTCGATTTGCGAGTTGCTAAAAGTTTCAGACCTCGAAGGTCTAAAACTAGGGTTTCTTAGTCAAACTTTAAAATGAGTCTGATGATGAGTTTGACCACAAACTCATTAAGGGGATGCAGGGTGACTACCTTGACGATCCCCAAGACCCAAAAAGCTGACTCCGAACAACTTAAACCTAAGGACAAGGCCAAAAAGGCTGAAAAGACACAAACCTACAAAACTAAGATAGGCTAAAGAGGTCAAGAGCAAAAGACCCTAATCTAAGACTCAAAAAGAGGGGAGAAAAACCACCTACTTAGGAGATGAAGAACTTGACGATGACCAACAAGGAGACGAGACCAAAATGATGAAAAAGATGATGAGCAGCAAGCAAACAAGTGGGAGATGGAGGAGCGAGCACAAAAGTGAGGGTTTGAAAACCCTCACACACCTTTTATAGGCTACCCAAGTTTCTGACATAAGCACCCTAGATGTCAGCATTTCGGCCTTATCGGGGTGTTGAACCTCTGAAAGGTTGAAACACCCAAAAGGTTGACTCCCTTGCGGGAGTTAGACCTCTGAGGTTTCAGACCTCCACAAAGTCTGAAAAGGGGGTCAAGTTGGAAAGACCCTAAAAAGAAGCACTACTAACTCCACCAACCTTTTCACACTTTCGGATGCCCAAATGTGCGAAAGGGCGACAAGGCCGAAAAACTGACAAAAACAACTAAGGACAAAACCCAAAGACAACAGAAGTGAAACAAGCAAAAAGCAAAAGGGGGGCCCTTGAGGCCAAGAGGGCCACTAGGTGAGCATGATTGTTGGACCACAACAAATAGCCCAAACAAAGAAAGGGAAACAACCTGGGCTTCTCGGAGCCAGTCCACCTGGAGACAACCCTAATTTGCAATGAACCAAGTACAAAAACCTTCAGATCGAGCATGTTTCTCATCACACAAAGGTAGAGAAAACCATAATTTCTACATCCAGTGTGTGAGTACGTGTTCAAATTTCTCTTGAAATCTCCTTTTACCGTAAGCTCCTATTGATGATCATCCTGTCATTGCCAGATCATTGCCCACTAACCCAAAGTCAGCCATAAGTCAATTTTAACCTTGCTCTATTGCCAAGTAGGTGTTGATAGCCCCGATAGAGGTTGCTAAAGTCACCCCTTCCCAACTGCAAATGAGCTTTGTTAGAAGTTCTTAGACTTCATAGGAGGGCTCTTAGACTCGATTTGTTTCAATGTTTAAGTTGATCCTTTTGAGAGCATCTCATTTTTAGAAAATTTTGGTTCGATGTAGACTGCTTCAATGCTCCTGGTAGCTTTTTGGAATATCATTTGTTCCTCTTGTTCTATTCTTCTCCCTTATTTTTTTTATTTTTTTTTTTTGGGGGGGGAACCGGGGCAGCACGTAGATTGTGATGTCCTAATTTTGAACGTTTCATTCATTTATCTCATCTTTATGCATTCCTCCTTTTTATTTTTTCACTCCTTTTCTTTTAGTCTACATTTTAGCTAAGAAAGGGTTCTGACTTTCAAGCTTCCTTCGTGACCATGGGTGTCTCCTGGCACAAATCAAAATCGTATCTTGAGAAGCTTGTCGCTTGAGATTTTCTTTTAAGTGTGCTTTAGTGTTGAGGATGGTCGATTCTGGTGAACTCCCCCCAAGAAGTCTTGAAAAGAAAGTGCCTTACCTCTGATCAATGTCTCTGGCCCACTGCAAAATAAAAATTCCCCAAAGTTTATGGCAACAGGAAACCTGTATCCATTACTTGGACCACTTTGAACGGACCACTAAAATTTTTAAAGCACTCACCCCCTACAAGCAAAGACCTAAAGAAAAGACACAGATGACAAGATCGGTAGAAAATAAGAAAAGACAATAAAATACAAGGATATACAATAAAATACAAGGGGGCCATCAAGACCCAAAATAATGCTTCAGAAACTAGCCATTGATTGGCAATGGGACTAGTTCTCCACCAAGAGAACTAATTCGAAAGGTATTTTCTCCCAAGATCTCTACGATCTAGAATGGGCCTATCCACAAACATTGAAACTTGGTGTGGCTGTCTGGTTTTTTTTTTGCTTTGTCCCACATCAGGACCAGATTAGGAATTCAAAAGGCTTTTACAGTTTCTCTTTTGTCAAACCATCACTTGACAACAACCTGATGCTTGGCTACATGTTCCAGGGCCATAGTTCATTTCTCTTCAAGGTTCAACAAATTCATGAGACAAATCTACACCCGATCCTCACCTTCGACGTATTGATCCATAAATCTCAGAATTGGTATTTTTAGGTTCATCAAAAATATAGGTTCCAGACCATAAACTAACTAGTAGGGGGAAGTCCCTAGGGCATTCTTGACTCTCACATGATCTGTCCATAAGGCATATTTCAACTAAGTGTGACAGTCTCTAGGGTTGTCATCCAAAAGGCATTTGATTACCATTGTTAGGTTCTTGTTGGTTGACTCAGTGACTCCATTTCCTTGCAGGTAGTAATTGGAGGAGAATTTTAGAATTACCTAGCTCTCAAAGGCCCATTGAATGAGATTTTTCAATGAGAAATAAGGAGCATTATCACATACCAGGAAAAACAGCATGCCAAACCTAGTGATGATGAACTCCTCTAGGAACTTGATGATCACCTCAGTTGTACAATTTTTTAGAACCTGTGCTTCCATCCAACATGTACACTAATTAATTGTAGTCAAGATGTACTGGTGTCCTACTGAAGATAGTGGATTGATTATTCCCATGAAGTCTATCCCCCACTGAGCAAAAGGATGTATCTCATAAACAGGTTGCAAGGGCATTGCTGAGTGTCATTCTTGGATGGCGCTAGTCTGACAAACATGACAAGAGCACACATGTTCATGGGTGACTTTGAACAAGGTTGGCTAGTAGTATCTAGATCTCAGTATCTGATGAGCTATAGCCTTTGCTAATCCATATTTGGTACCATACTTATCATGAAACTCTGTGAGAACTTGCCCACCTTCCATTCGATCCAAACATCTTAAGTACAATCCATCATAATTGTGTTTGTAGAGCTTCCCATTCTTCAACATGTATGAACTACTCTTATTTTTTAAAGCTCTCCATTGGAAACTATTCAATCCATCTGGGAAACAATTCTACAACAAGTAGTACACCATGTCTTGATACCATATGTCAGTGAGTATTCCTCCATTGGTGTATACCTGACACACCAGGCCTTGCTTTGTTTTAGCCATCATCTAGGTGAGGCCTTGACCTCTTACCAATTTCATCGATTGGATTTCAATGTCAAATTCTTGCAATATTTCCATCCACTTTACCCTTCATTCCCCTAGTTCATTTTGCATTAGCATAGACTTGACTATTGGATCTAGAACAATAGTGATGACTTTACTCTAAAGGGTGTAGTGTCTGAATTTCTTAACGGCCTTAACCAAGGCAAAAGATTGTTTATCTAGATTTGGATATCTAAGCTCTGCGTTCTTTAAAGGGCAACTCATGAAAGCAATTGGTTGTTCATCTTCTCCTTCCCTTTTCTGCATGAGGATTCCTACACATGAATGTTTTGAAGCAAAGGAATAAACTTTGAATGGTAGGAGATAATCAGGGCTGATCAGAATTGGGTCAGTGGCAATGGACGTCTCAATTTCTTCAAAGGCTTCTTTAGCCTGAGTGCTCCATTCAATTTTGACATCCTTCTTCAACATATCATTTAATGGATGCACTATCTCTGTAAAACCACTGATGAACTTCCTGACGAAGTTGATTTTCCTAAAAAAAGACTTCAACTCTTTTCTGCTATTTGGCGGAACCAGTTTGAGGATAGCTTCGACCCATTCGAGGTCAATTGAGATGTCTGTCTTAGAGATGATGTGTCTAAGAAGCTTGCCTTGAGTCACCCCAAAGACACACTTCTTAGGGTTTAAAGAAATCCTGTAATGTCGACACCTCTTCAAAACCTTTCGAAGATCCTCAATATGGTCTACGCGATTCCTGGAAAAAATTGTAAGATCATCCATATAGATTACAATGCATTTGTTCACCAAACCCTTGAATGCCTCATCCATAGCTCGTTGGAAAGTGGCTCCCACATTGATTAGGCCAAATGGCATGCAACGGTAGGTGAATGTTCCCCATTTTGTGGTGAAGGTCATCTTCAGGCAATCCTCCTCTTTTACGATGACTTGGTTGTACCCTGAATAGCCGTCTAGAAAAGACATCATTTGAGAACCATTAACTACCTAGAACACTTCATCGAGGGATGGCAATGAGTAGTTATCCTTTTGAGAGGACCTATTCAAGTTTTTGAAATCCACACAGAGTCGAACCTCTCCACTTTTCTTCCTTACAGAGACAAGGTTGGTGACCCAAGTTGAATGCCAGATGGTAAAAATTATCTTGGCGTCGAGCAAATTTTGCACTTCCTTTTGGATCACTGGTTCGATCATAGGGTTCACAAGCCTTTGCCTTTGGCAAAATGGCTTAGCATCAGGGTTCAATGGAATGTTGTGAATGATAACATTGGGATCATAGGTTTTCAAATCTTCATAGCACTATGCTATGACATATTTGTATTTAGTGAGGAGTTTGACCATCTATTTCTTTTCTTTCGGTGTGCCTACCTTGCCAATGCAGACTTCCCTAGGTTTGAGCTCCATTCCCAAGTTGTAGAGCTCACAATCATCTCCACCCACTACTGGTGTTTTCCCTCTCTCCTGAGCATGTTCATCTTTGTCAAAAATCCTCTCCAGAGCCACCATGCCTTTCAGAATGGAATTGGTTTTCAAGTTTAAAATCCCTAGGTTTCCCGAATCTTCTATTTCATCCTCTTCTTTGTCAATGCTCTATTTTTCAAAGATCCCGGCATTCATGATAAATTCCAAAATTTTCTGATCATCTTGAAATACTTGGAAGTTTTTGATGTTATCAGGGATGGCTGGCACCACAACAAGTTCTACGGAGAACTTCTTCAACTTGGATTTCTCTAGTGGTTGCAAAGAACTTGCAGACACTACTAAAGTGTCAACAACAATATTCCTTCTTCTTGGGATGCTCTGAATGCTAAAAGCTTCAAAATCTTTGACTAAATCCTAGATGCAATTGCAATATGAGATCAATCACTTATCAATGTAGGAATAATGGCTCTTGATTTTCCAGACTATCAGTTGTGAGTCACCTTCCATGACTATTGCTTTTACTTTCTTCTCATGCGCGAAGAGGAGACCCCAAACTACAGCCTCATACTCGACAACATTGTTAGTGCAGTGGAATTGCAATTGATAGGTAGTGTAATACAAACCCCCATGAGGGTTGATTAATTTGATCCCATCTCCTGCTCCTAGCTTACACTTGGAGCCATCAAAATGAAGCTTCCAGACTGAATGATTCTTGCTGAGAGATGTCTTTACTTAGGGTTCTGGAATCACCTCTGGTAGAGGTGTCTTAACTTGGGGTTTACTAGAGACTCGGGGTGGTAATAAGTCTTCAACATTTGGGGCATTAAACACCCCTTTGTCAAGACATTCCCTTCTTGAAAGTGGAACCCATTTCATCTTTTTCTTTGCTTGGGCCTCATGCCAAACTTCATCGCATGGGGGTAGGCAACCATCATTAGAGGAACTCCATTCTTCTTGTATAAAATCCTTAGTTGTATGGATCCCAGGTTTTTCATGGAGAGAGGGTCCATCCTCACTCAAGTCCTTCATCATGTCCCTTGTAAATTGGGGTGTGTCAAACATCTGGCTTACCACCTAAACAACCGCCCGCTGGCAGTCGTGGCATGTAAATTTTGAATGGTTGGTTTGATGGAGATGACAGTAACCTAGTAACTTTAGTATATTTGGGTTAGCATCTCTGCCAAGGTGTCTCATGTTCTTTGTCATGCCTATTATTAATTCTATGAAAACTTCTTCTGTAATCTGGGCATCTACCAATCCTTGCACTGGACTGTTATTAGAATCCTCTTCCTCTTTGAGGTGGAATGTGAAGGCTTTATCAAAATGGTACACTCCCAAATCGGCTTGTGAGAACAAAACTTCATTCGGAGCATTATACTCCATTATCATCTATTTAAGCTTAGGCTCTGCATTAATCTTGATTTGATTATTGAGGCCTTTCCATGGCAACCAAAGTTGAGTGAAATCAGTAGAAAACCACCCCCTCAGAGATCGGGTCCATTCCTGGCTAAGTAGCATATCGTAAGTCTTTGGGATGTCCACTACATGAACATCAATGCAATCTTGTATCCTAGGGTCAATCGTCAGTTGAATATGTGTGTCCTTCAAGACCCCAATGACTTTGACTTCCATTTTATCAAGCTGGATCACCACATGGTTGGTTGGCTAAGGATTCATTCCTAACTTCTAGCATATAGACAATGGTATCACATTACATGAAGCACCAGAGTTGATTAAGCAATTATGTAGGTTCTTTCTAAAGATTTTAATGCTGTGCAAGAACGGAGGTACTTCTACCCTATCTTTGAACATGGTTGGCATTGCTTCTGCTGTGTTGACGTTGGATACGCCTTTAGTGCCAGTGTTAGGAGAGGTCAGTCTGGAATGATCCAATGATTTTAGGAGGGCTTCTCTTTGAGTGGGGAAACTCTACAACATATCATATGTCAACATATTTGTTCTAACTTTCTTCAATTCCTCTACTGCGTTGTATTTTTCATTGGCCGATACAGGGTTTTTCAACAAAGTAGGTTGATGTTGTGTTGTCTGAACAATAGTGGGACTAGACCCCCTCGGGGACATAGGATTATTGGTAGCCTTTGGGTCAGGTGGAGTGGGTTGCATTCCTAGTGGAATGTCATCTGTTAGAGGCTCCCTTCTACTTCTCAAGTTATGGGTATTCTTGTTATTGTTTTGGAAAGCATGGACCTCAGAATACTTTGGCTAACTTTCTTGATTAAACAGGAAGATGAATTCTTCCTCTACAGCATTATCAACTAGGTTTCCCCCTAAACTTGGATCATATGATTCAAAATCCATGGCATTGAAGTGGCCTTGGGAACTATCAAGATCCTGAGCTTGTTGATTGTCAAATTCCCCCTTGTATTCATAGTCTGGTTGATGCATGCTAAGACCCTAGGCATAGTTGACTTCTGACAAACTGAAGAAATTGGCATTATCCACAAGAATGCTACCATTATTTGGATGTGTTTTCCATGTCCTATTTGTCCTTTACTGCCCAAATAGCTTATCTTGAGAGCCAACCCCGTAACCCCCACCATTGTTATTACTATTGTTGTTGTGATTGCCATAGTTACGATTCTAATTTTGAGAGTAAGTATTCAGGGCAGTAGCTGGGCATTGGTAGTTTCCTTGATTCAGAGTTGGGTTGAGTTTCATCTGAGTAATCTCCCCGATTAGCTGAGATAATATCTTCTTCATGGCATCTAATTCATTGACTAGGTCTTGATCTGGATCGTTTTGGATAGTGAACTTTTGTTCACACAAAGTAGCCCTATGTGTATCATATCCCAGGTATGTGATGGCTAGCGGTAGGGCAGAAACATACAGAGCCAGTACTTGATTGATCCTTGGGGTTTATTGTATTGGAAGTTGATTGTTTGTTGTGAAGGGACCCATTGCAATGGTGTTCCCCAGTGTTGGCGGGACACCATAATTTCCACCTGTCTATGGGTCCATTTGCTGGGTAAATAAGATAGCTTCATTACACACTTTCTCCAAAGTGTCAATTTCTCCCGGAGGTAGCCTCTTCAAAAATATAGCCATTAGGGGGTCCAAGGTGCGCAAGTATACTTGTATGGCAGCACCAATAGGCATGGTATATGGAGCCTCAAGTTTTTGGTACATCTTGTGAAAATGATGATTAAACATAGCGACTGATTCATTGAGGTCCTTTCTCACCGAGATAAACTGGTGATGGAGGGTTTCCAGATCCACATACAACTTGAATTGGTTAAGGAATTTTGTTTCAAATTCTCCCTAGGTGGTAATGGATCCCCGCTGTAGATTTAGATACTAATTATATGCAAATTCTCCCAATGTGTAAGGGAAGAGGTGACACATGACATCTTGATGAGCAATCTCCTTCTGATTGCATAATTCTTTGAATGCATGGATGTGTTCTTCCATTGTCCTGGATTCTCCATAAATGAAACATGGGAAGAATTTCTCAGTATTTTTGGGCAACTGATGGAGCTGTCCCTGTAAGTTCAATGGTGAATTTTGAGCATTTGTGAAAAATACCATTGGAGCTAGTGATAGAGGAGCAGCAGGCAAGGCAGCAATAGTTGGAAATGAAGGGGAATTCATAGAATCTAAAGTACCTTCTTCGTGCTTTGTTTTGTTGCTTCGAGGTCTGTGAAACTCTGTAAGTTCAAGGAACTCCCCTTTGTTGGGTGAAGATCTGAGGACTCACTAAAATCTCTTGGGAGAGAATGATCCAATATTCTAGGGTGTCCCTTTTGAGGACCCTCCTTCTAGCACCACTTCTGTTGAGTGTTTTTTTCACATGAGGACAATGCCTAGGAATTTGTGTGAGCAAATCCCCCTCTTGGAAGACTGATGGAATCAATCTCAAGGTTCATTCTAGCTGGGTCTCAACCGCTTGGATAGCTCAACAGAAGACAAATGTGAATTTGTTAACAAGGAGGCCTTTGCTAGTTCTTCTCTCAAGGGAAACTGCAAAACAAACTTTAGGATTCCACAATATCTCTTTTGGTTTGATTTTTAGATTTGAGAAATGTAAGCAATGCTAATTTAATTAATCTACTAAAAATAACTTGCCAGGAAGGTTAGAAGATGTAAGGTAACAAGAGATTTTAATGAAATTTCTGAAAGAAACCTAATGGACATATGCTAGCAATCACACCTCCATGCAAATTAAATAACCAAGAAGATGAAGAAACCCACAAAATAGAGATCAAATCATGTCACAATCTTCAGCTGAATGGATGCAATCATCAATAGAATCGAGCAAATGCAGACGTATGATAAGTCAAAACTCATCAGATCATGAAGCCACTCTAGATGTGCGCACACATGAGACAAGTTAATCTTCAAGCACCAAAGAATAATCTTCTCATAAATTCATCACAACACAACAATGTAATACCAGCAAACACCGAACTAAAATATCACAAACTTAAAATCATTAAACAACCAATCAGCTCTTTGAAATAAAGAATGAGCAATTCACACATTCATAAATTTCACATAGATAGCAGAAAAATCACACCATGAATGAAGCACCAACTGTATCTGTTATATTAATGATCAAGTCAACTCTCATTACATCATTTTATTACAATTTATAGAACTGGGCTCTTATTTTCATATCTAGGGTTTAGCTGCAACTAAAACTTGAAAGTAAATCTAAACTAAAGCTTGCATTAAAGAAACTACTTCTAAAGCTTAGCTAAACTATCCTAGAATGGAATTAATCCTCGTGCATTACAAAGATTTGAACAAATTATGCATTAGATGACTCAAAAATAGAGCTGGAACTTGTATATGCACTTGATAATCTTCATGTTTGTACCCTTGATCATTGGCTCTGGCTACTCCACATGGACCTAACTGAAAGAGATCCCAAAATCATGCACAAACGACCCCAAAAAGGAAGCCCAGATGACTGGAAAATAATCTCTGAGATAACTAAAGTCAAATTTTGGATGTGCCAAAAAAAGCCCAAATCCTGATAGTTGGTCCGAAAAACTCAAGCTCCAAAAATGACCAAGTGCTAAGTCCTTTATCTCCAAAATTTCAAACTTGTCAGACTTGTCGTACTTGTAGATGGCCAAAAACTCCTTATGGTCGAAATGCCAAAAATCAGGCACTGCAAAATTGGCTATGTCAAAACTGGATTTTCTAAACACAAAATTTGGCAGATCTTGGTCTGGACCCTCACTAGCTGGGAGGCACTTTTGGATGTGCCTTCTTGAACCTATCCACTATCTCCAGCACCTCATCAAAGTCTGACATCTTGATCCCTTGAAGGATCTCTTTTTGCCTATCTCTGAAGTCCATCAATTCCTTTGCAAAAGCCTTTATTTCTTTTTCTTGAGATAGCATTTTTTGAATTTCCTCCTTTTGATAGAACATCTACTGGAGGTCTTCTTTAGACTTCAACCCTCAGAATATGCCTAGGTACTGATCAATGATGTCATTTACTGAATACATAGTCTTATCATCATCTTCATCAAACAAATCTAATTCTATGCCTTCAAAGAACTCCTGCAGCTCCTTTGCAAAAAGTGTGTTGTCATCTCTCCTCTTATTCAACCTCTTGAGAACCTTTTCAAATACAGCCAATGTCACTGCTATCTCTTAGATCCAATCTTCAAAATTATCCAACTTTGATCCTTCATATATTTTCATCAATACCTAGAAGTGTTGCTTCCTTATCCTTGTCAGCTCGTCAAACACCTTTTGCCAGTTAAGGATGGTTTCCTCTACACCATTTTCTTCACTCATGATCTCCACTAAAGAATTTATTCCCACCAAAATGTTCCAGAAGGGCCTTAGGATCCTCCTAAGAGATAAGCTAGTGAACTACTCAAAATCAAGCTTCCACTTAGCACAAGCTTGTACAAAATAATGTGGAACATCTGTATCTATATCCCCCTTCTTCTCCAAAATCACTTGTAATGAGGCTTTGGGGTTATTTGGGTCAATTGGACCCGCTGTCTTTAGAATGAATTTCTTCATAGCTTCATTTTGCTCTTCGAGAACTTTTATCCTTTCTTCATCTTTATCCATAAAGCCTAAAGCATGCTTCAACCCCAAAGTAGCTAAGGTTTTGCTACCTTCCCTAGTGGGCTCCCCTAAATCTACCTCCTCCAACACTTAGTCTTCTGGAGTGATCTCATTTGCATTGATATCCATTGTGGGGATAGCCACCTATGCTTTCCACCTACTTTTTTGGTCTTGAGTGACATAAGACATTGTTCTCGCTTGGGGAATTAGTGTTGTTTAATGGAAAGCATGCCCTAGCATGGTCACATCAACCTCATCATCTATGTACACTCTGACTCTTGGTTGTACCTCTTTGGTGAACCATTTGGACTTTGAGAATGCATTCAATGGCTCATAGGGAGCAACCAATGTGGAAGAAGTTGCTAGGCATTTTGTCCTTATTTCCTCTTGACTTTGTTCTTCTTCTCCTATTTCCTGCTCATTCCCAGTGCCCTGTTCATGCTTCTCCTCATCAGCAGTTTGTTGCTTATCATTTGTTTGTTCCTCAGTGTTTTTTTTGGCTTCTCTTCTTTAGTATGTGGCTCCTCTTCCACCTTTGATTGTCCCTTGTCATTTGGCTCTTCGGATCCTATATGAACTTCTTCCATTTTCTCTCCACCAGTGACTTCTACTTCTTTCTTCGGCTCCTGCGAGCTCTGAGGTGTTGATTCACTGTGGACCTGTGGTAAGGGAACATGAACTTGGGGAGGAATATTGAGTGAGGGAGGTGTAGGAGACACCAGGGGAGTGGTTGAATAGGCTAGTGGAGGTGGAGTCGAAAGGGGAACATGGGATGAAGAAGGTTGTTGAGGCAATGAAGTATTTTGTACTGGAGTGGAAAGTGAGGTAGTGGGAGGCTCTTGAAGTGGAACCATAGGAGGATTTGAAGGCCAAGGTGGAGGCAGAGGTGGAACAAATGAAGCCAATGGTACCTGTGTAGTTACACCTTCTTCATAGGTGACCCCTATAGAAGAGTCATTTTCTAGCTTTGTAGTTCCCCCTTGGGCCTCGATCATCTCAATATCATCTTGTCCTTGAGGTCCCTGTTGTAGACCCTCTCCCATGCCACTAACAAGACTAGTAAACTACATAGGAGCTTGTTGCTTAGACTCCTTGAAACCAGGAATCCCCACAAAATCTATGATGTTGAATTCATCATCATCGAGGGCATCCAGATTTATTGGCTCTCCCTATGTAGCCCCTTCAACATCCTTAGGATCATCATCCATTATCCTTCTTTTCTTCAAGAATCCCATAGACTGGGTCCTCCTACTAAGGGGAACTTCATCCAATTCATCTTCATCATCCTCCACCAAGGTATCCATTTGTGTGGGCGTTGAGCCTTTCTTTCTCTTGTACACAAGACCCTTGACCACTCCAGACAGCTTGGGCCCTATGATCTTGAATTTTGTTTTCTTCACCGAGCTTGGAGAATCATGGTCACTAGGTGAAGGTGCTTCTAGTGGTGCAATGCTTCTGATCATACTTGTTTTTACTTTCTTGGAATGTGTGGCAGGACCATATGCAGTGGGGCGCTCATGTCGATACATAGTTTTTGGCTTTAGAGGAACAACCTCTTTGAACTGTGGTTTCAGTATCTTTTCTCCTTTCTTCTTTTCTTGAGAGGGTTTCTCTGGGAGTTGCTGTTAGGAATGGGAACACTGAGAGGGGGGGTGAATCAGTGTTGACTGTATTTTAACTTTTTACTTTAATCTTTATGTTGAACATAAATGCTTAAGAACTAAATTAAACATTCACATAAACATGAAACATGAATTCAACACATGACACGAATATGGTTACGGGGAAACCCAAATAGGTAAAAACCCCGATGGGACTTGATACCCACTAATAATCTGCACTAGTGTTTTGTGATCCTTGTTAGAAGATACTTTACCCTATTAGGAGTAGCTTTATAGTGCTTTAAGTATAGTAGATCTTGTTAAAGTTCAGACCTTGTTAGGAGTCTTTTACAATGATCCTTGTTAGGGGAGTGGACTCACTATCCTAGAGCTCACTGCTCAAATGGTGAAGGCTACAACCTTCTAATTCAGATACACACTATATCTGCAGGTGAACTATTCACTGTGACACTACTTGTCAGATCAGTTCCTTTTGTGCGCTGATGCTTTGACCTCTAACAAAGCTCTAATACATCTTATGCTCACTTCTCATACCTCTGCTCTACTTCTCACAACTCTATTTCCATTTCCATACCAAATACAATGGGTGCACCTTATATTTATGCGCTTATACAAACAAAACAATTAGGTCGGCCCTATAACTAATTACAAACAATGCTTCCAAATGAATTGGCTTAAGCGTGCTTACAATTATACATATAAAAATTTTGACAACCTAAATACAATGGGCGCATGGCCTTTACAACATTAAATCATAATCGCAAACCAAAATGCTAACTGTCAACTTCATGCTTTGTTCTCTGCTAGCACACACTGGCTGTGCAACTTCAATTGACTATAACTTTCACATCTTTGCATATCTACTTATGCGCTCATAGACTAAGCATAAGTATAGTCTAAAAACCTTAACTTTTAGGGTGCATACCATAATTCATCTGTACACATGTGCGTTGATGCTCCGAGCTGCTAGAACTCTATATACTATCCAGTCTTCAATACTTAACTGAATTCTAATCTTTACACTAAGTGCGCTGACTCCAAACTACTATATGACTTTGTTGCCATAATGACAACACTATATCTAGTCATATACTTTAGTATAGACAACTTGCCAACAATCTCCCCCTTTTTCATTGATGGCAACAAAGGAATATGGCCAAGTTGCTAACTGTACCTTTACACAAAAACTTTTGTCTTCTATACATCTTCTATACATAACCTTATATCTCCTATACATATATATACTCCATATTCTATACACAACTCCCCCTTTGACATTAATGACAAAGGTGCATCAAAAAACTATATTTACACTTACTGAGGGAAAACATCCGAATATGCAATTTTGAGGTTCTGGATCTCCTTGTTCCAAAAAGTTATCAGTGAATTGACTATATGTCGATGGGCACATAATGCATATTGAAGCTTCTCCATCTTCTCCAATTCTATGCTTAGACCTTGATCATAGGTTATCATGGTCACATCAATCTCCTTTATGTTCTGACTGAGAATTTCTAGTGAGGGTGCAAGAGCATTCCTTAATTGAGTCTATCTAGACCTTATCTTCTCCATTTCTTTCTCTGCCTTCTCAATTATGTCCAACTAACCTTGATAGACATTGTTACACATGTTCTCATTAGTGGATGTGTCTAGCACTGAATTCTTCACCTTCTCAATCATTGCCTCTACATCTCTAATCTTCTTAAGATGGGCATCAGTGAGCTTATCCAGATCCATGGATTCTACAATGATTTTCCTTCCTTGATCTACAAATTCCTTCAAGGATGCCTGACTAGACTTAAGTAAACATAAGTCAAGTACAAAGTTTCCCATTAGTTCATTGAGTCTCTTCTTCAAGTATTTCTCTTCTGCCACTATGGTCGCAGATTCTTCTAAGCTAGAAAAATTGACTTTGAACTGTGAGATGACTATGCTCACATCATCAACCGAATGTACCTTTAGCATTTTCTTATCCTCTAGCAGCAAACTGTTCAAGATATTCACTGATTCTACCAAGAGAGGATTTCTCATGACTTGCTTCTCCTTTTCTTTCTCCATAGCCAAGACGCTGAACTTAATCAGGTCTTCTTCTTTCCAAGAATCCAAACTGCTTGTGTCTGGTGTCAAACTTGACAACAATGCAGAGGAAGGAGTGATGGGAGTGTTGTCCATCACCACTTCTTGTTTTACTGTGACCAATTCAACAATAATTTCATCTTTTCTTTCTTTTTCCTTTTCTCCTTCTTTCTTCTCTTCTTCTTTCTCATCAGAAACATCTTCTATGAGTACTTCTTCTTGTTGAATGGGAGGTGTACTAGTGCATAGGATTTCAGCTTCCTCAATGCTGACAAATGCTTCCTCAAACTTGTCCAAATCCTTATCCATAGCCACCATGGCTATTTCCACATTATCTATGATAATAGTGTTGTCTTTATATGATTTTTTCATGGGCACAGACTTGTCTGCTTCTATTTGAGTTTTTGCTATGGGTGCTGAGTCCCAAGGACCTATCATTGGTACATTAGTGGGCTCTGCCACTTTGTCTTCCTTATTGTGTGCATGAGAGATGGGCACAATAGGTGGTTTTATCTATTGTTCTAATAACACCTTCTCAAAAGCCTTTTCTATTTCCTTCATAATTAGCTCATAGTCTTTGTTCATGAAGTGAAGATTTTTCATCTTAGTCCTTAGGTGCAGCTTCACCAAATTCAATATTAGTGCCACTTCTTCTTTAGAACATACTAGCAAAGTGTCTTCTAGTACTTTTTCTCTAATCCTTAGATCTTCTTCATTAGCTTGTCTCTTTAGGTTTTCTAAAATATCTCATACTTTATCTGGAATTTTTGTTTTCAACTCTAGGATGATCTTCTTGAACTTGATCATATGTTTGACAATCATACTATGAAGTTCTGATTTGTCAATCTCACTGTATGTGTCATAATACTTCTCTACTTGATCAATTCTGCCTTCATCAACAATTCTTGCATTCAAAACTTTAAGACTTGGTCTGAATCCTACCTGAGGAGGTGCTTGAGTGTTTTTCTTGCTCCTTAATGCTCACAAGGATGGATGAATAGTGCTAGCTTCTTTCTTCCTCTTGAAGGCTTATACTCTGAAGGAGTGGTAAGATCAACAATGTCTATGGGCGCAGAAGGAGTATTATCTTCTTTACTCTTCTAACTGTCATCTGATTCAATTTTTATCTTCTTCATCTTAGGATCTTCTTGTTCTTCCTCTGATGTTATGCCTTTCAATTCTAGGGCAATCTTTTCATCCCTTGCTTTATCAAGGTCTTCTTGAGATACACCATGTACTCTCAAGATTTCAGATGTGACCTTTGCAACCTTTCTTTTTGTTGTAGCACTGTTCAGTTTAGCATCAACTTCTCTAGTCTTTTCTTCATAAGTTCCCCACCTAGGTTCATTATCATCTTTAGGGGCTGATAGCAATACCTGTGCATAGGCTTCAAGAACTTGTTCCTCTACCTCATACCCAAGTGGATGAATCCACTTAGTTCTAGGCTCAATGGCTTCCATACATGTAGTGTCTGTTTCCACCATAAAGCATATTGTGTCTTTATACTTCTCCACAATATTCTTAGGAATCCTGTACCTCATATGCATTATTGCTCTGAAGGTCTTCAATTCCAAGGTTACATAGTCTCTTAAGGTGCTCTTAGTGCATGTCTTGTTTGATATATGTGGCATGGTTGGAATGGACTTGTCTAGATACAAGTCTGACACTTTACCAACTATATGAAGGTACATATAGATGATTAGGGACCCAAACCTAAATATCTTTGTTTTATCATGTTTGATAGCTTTCATGTTGTCTATCAGCTATGTGCACAAGATCTCACACAAGTTGAACTCTCCATCTTCTTGCACAAGTCGGATGGCTACTAGAATAGTGCCCGCAGACACACTATTCACCCTTCTGGTGTGATGAAATCTATAACCCAGTATCATTGACATCAATTTGATGTCTGCTTTCTCTATAGGCTCAATGGTCATGTTGCACCTATTACTTCTGGATTTTCATGTTTGCTCCACCATTTTCCTAACATCTTTACCCACTGGAAGGATGACGCCTGTCTTAGAGAGGCCTGTCATCTCATGAATTAGGTCATTTGTGATTCTAACTGGAACATCTCCAATCCAAAACAAATCATCATGGATTCTACTCAATAAGATCTTTATCCATTCTGTCTCATAGAATTCATATGCCATGGCATACTCAACAATGGGGTGACCATTCCATTTGGTGTATTCATCCATGAACATTTTGTCTAGTTTCAACATTGTGTCCATGTGCACCCTTAACCTATCTAGTCCAATAGGCTCCTTCTTGCAATAGATGTAAGCCCTTATGTCTTCTACATGCATGACCCCCATTGGCGTGCAGGAGAAAGCTTCCTCTAAATCATCTAGGGTTGATTTAAATGGGTGCCTCTTGAAAATGTATCTCTTCTTTTCAGCAACATCAAAAACTATGGGAGTAGCCATGACTTACTTGTTAATCACTTTCCAACTGAACTTAGAGATGATCTGACGGCTTCTAAATCGGTGCAACGAGCTAGGGTTACTGCAACCAATCAAATGCACTGATAACTACAACAAGTCTCTGATAGATTCAATCTCCAAGACTTCACAACAACTTCCAAGGCTCTTTCTACTCTCCTATCACTCTAAATTTGAATGCAATGAGCAATCAAATGACTTTTGTGTACTTTAAAGTGAAAAATCTGCCATTAATGCATGTCGCATAAACTAGGTTGTCACTTCAAAATTTAAAACTTGAGCTCCGCAAACAATCAGCATGTGCACTCTTGCATGAAGGTTCCTATACACTCCAAAAGCTTAAGTTCAAAGGTGCATACTCTGAGGATGAGTATACCAGCCATGCAGGGGTCTAGAGCTAAGTTAGCTCCCCCTATGACCCTGAGGGCCATTCATGCAGATGTAGAGGGTGCGTCCACTTGGGATGCATCCAATACATTCTCATCAGCTTTTTCCTTCTTTCCTTCTGACCAAATCATACTCACATCATCTAAGGCTTTCATAAACTTTACTTCTGCTTCAAGATCCAAAACTGGTTCTTCGATCTTTTTATGGCTTTCTTGACCTTGCATCCTTGATCTAAAGAACCTTGAGATATGTCCAGCCTTGTTACAAGAGTGACAAATGACTTGAGGTCTATTATTCCTCGGTGCATTGACATGAGTCACCATTCTGCATGTTCTGGCTGAGTGACCATTATAGTTACATATATGACATGTAACATTTTGAGAACTTCTAACATTTGTCTGATTCTAATTTCTTTGATCTTGTTGAGTCCTGTTCTTCTTACTAGTCCTTCAATTCATAGATTTATGACCAAATCTATTGCATGAATAACAATAGCCATTAAAAGGTCTTACCTTTGTACAATTTCTTGCAATGTGTCCATGCTTGTTACAAGCAAAACAAGTGCATTCTACTTGCTTGCACTCATTCTTAGGAGGACCACCATTGTCTTTGGTTTGATCTTCAGTCTTCTCATCATCAGTAGAGTTATTTTGTGAATCCTTTCTTGCTCACAAATTGTCAATCTGATTTTGTGCTTCATTGTATCCAATGCAGCTAGTGTCTCCTTTGATTCTTCTTGCATACAATTGTGATTCTACCAACTCAACACTGATGTGTAATTTGTCAATATGATCCTTTGTCTTTTTCAATTCAGATTCCAAGCTCTCTTTTATATTCTTTAGCTCCAAGATTTCTAAGTTAGCTTCCCTTAGTTCTTCACTGAGTTGAAGGTTCTCCTTTACTTGTTCATTGTAGACATCTTGATTGTTCATCAGTTTTTCATCAAATTCTTCAAGCTGACTTAATAAGGATACATTTTCTTCACTCAACTTCTTGACTTTTTCTTCAAGTTCACTATTACAGCATCCTTTCAAATCCTTTCTTAGTCTTTTGATAACTAATTGAGCATCACTGACTTTTTCTTTTAGTTCTTCAATTTCTCTTTCTGAATTGTCCAAGTCTTCAAGAGAGGCTTCAAGATTTTTCTTCAGATGTTTCATATCTACTTTGTCCATGATCTCCTCAAGTGGTTAAACTTATTTGCTGAGGACCATAGCTCTGATACCAATTGTTAGGAATGGGAACACTGAGAGGGGGGGGTGAATCAATGTTCACTATATTTTAACTTTTTACTTTAATCTTTATGCTGAATGTTAGAGATTTTTCTTGTAGGATCAAACTTGGAAAATGTATGGACTTGATTCTCAGTTAAAAGGGACTCCAAGTTTGCAAGAAAAACCTAATTGATGAGGATTGGATAAGATACTCCTTCTTCTTCGAGCTCCATAGGACTCAGGCGGGTATTGCCTATGAATAGGTTACTATATTTTAAGTAAGCTTTTGATTAATGGATATGGTCTTCATTGTCATGCTATTATGTTACTCAAATCTACTTCAATGAAAGATAATTTTGTAAACAGCTGAGAACAACCTGTTACAGAATGTGACAAATGAAACTACTAATGTAAAAACATGAACAATGGCATAAGGATATGAATCCTTCTTCTTTTTATGAGTACAACTCAAGGAAGGTTAAACTCTGATTCTCTCTCCAAGGAATCAACAATCTGAACTATATCACCTAGATACAGTCCTTTCATAATATGCATGAACTTAAAAAAAACATAAAAGAACTGGTAATGATTATTTTATGTTTGATAACTTAAAGATAACTGCATCACAAATAGCCAACCTGTGCCTATTCCATTGGGCAGAAGAGTCTGAATATAAATCCATAGGAAGATCTCAAGGAAATATAGTAGAATGCCTTACAAACTACATGCAATCTAGATAGGATGCCTTACAAACTACATGCAATCTAGATAGGATGTCTTACAAACTATCCTATCAATCCTATGTTGCTATCATCAAAATCTTAACACATATGTCTACTCTCTGAAATTACATATGAGGATTTAATCCTTTCCTTGAAAGAAACTCACAGGCAATTAGATTATTTGCCTTACAACTAGTATGTTTTAAATGCCTTACAAATGAAACATACAAGAATAGAACACAAAGCTAAGAGACAATAACTAGGTAAGATAGAAATTATAGTGTATTCCATTGAGAATAAGCCTGTCTATTACATACAAAGCTTTGAAATTTTTGGAATTTAGACACAGGACTGGGAAATTTGCTTTATAGCAAGATATTCAATATTCACCATTTAGGGCTCTGCTCACAACAAAGCAACCACAGGAACTGGAGCCAAAAAAGGAACAGGAACCGAGAACCCTTACAATTGGGAAGAGAAGAGAATAAAAAGAAGAAGAAACCCTAAAATTAATACTTGATCAACACTTGTCCACTCTGCAATCTGATCTCACTGTCTTTTCTCTCCTCTGAAAATATGATCTTCTCGGGCACCTCAAAATCTAATTTTACTCCTTCCTTGCATAAAATCTACTCATCTACTGGAAATCTAATTCATTTGTCATTTACTCTTTGAAATATGATTTAATCCTTTGTACCCTCTTATCCTTTCATCATGCAAATCTGATTCATTCCTCTACCGGATTTGCAAAATCAATCAATTTTGGAAAAAAAAATCTCCCCAAAATCTTATCATGGATTTAAAAGTCTTTACTGCTCTCAGCAACTTGATCTAATCTGATTCTAACTACCATCATTACATCTGTCATCTTCTAGCATTTTCAGAAACATATTATATGCCATATTTGGACAAAAAATGGATCTCTCAGGCATTTTCTCGTGAACAGCTTTGTCATTGAAATATTTCAAATTTTCTCCAATGTTTTAACTATGTTAAACCTTTTAAATCTTTTCAAACATTTAAAATCTGCACATGCCACTAGAACTTGCCACTTGTCACCATTTCATTAGATGCTCGGACAAACTCACCTTTAACCCTAGTCCATCTGGAGATCTGGAGACTACATTAATCTGTAAGTCTCTAAAGCATTTCCTTGACCATGGTTTCATTTAGAGACTTGGAGAATGCCTTTAGTCTCTAGGTCTCTGAATGAACATCTGGATACTTGGAGACTAAGTCTCTAAGTCTCATAATCATTTGGAGACTTGGAGACTAACTTGATCATGAGACTTGGAGACTAAGTCTCTAAGTCTCATAATCACTTGGAGACTTGGAGACCTCTTGACAAGTGTCCCTTTCTACAAAAAAAATTTATGGGCCCACTAGCATAGAAACTGAGGTGGATGCACAAGCCTGGGCAAGCATAGCTTCTAGCACTTTGATTTATTTCATATGTTTGGAGCATTCCATATAAACATTTCAAATTTCAAAATTGGAAGCAATGTGGGATAATTGCTTTAACAGTTTATGGGCAGTTTTGATAGTGTTGCACTCAGATGACTGTATCTCACAAACCAAGATAAATTTTGAAAATTGCCCCAGTGAGAATTTAGATAACTATATTTTCGACAATATATCCAAAAATGAGCTCAATCCAACAGTTGAATAAAAAGTTATGCCCCTCGCAATATGACTGTGTTTTTCTTTTCTACAAATACGTGTATGCACAAAATCCATTGATTCAAAAAATTTATTCTGTGGGATCCCATGGTATTTGGTTCTGAACTTTGAAGAAGATTCTCTTTCATATGCCAACTTGGGCTTCTCTATTTCTCTTCCACATTTGCATTAATTTTTCAACCATTCAACCGAACATACACTGGCAAAGAACAACCTCGTGAGTTATTAAAATATATTGATTTTTTTTCAATTGGTCACTCCAAATTTGTGCCAAATTTGAGAGTACCAACACTTAAGATAAATGCTTAAGAACTGAATTAAACATTCACATAAACATGAAACATGAAATCAACACATGACACCAATATGGTTATGAGGAAACCCAAATAGGTAAAAACCCGGTGGGACTTGATACCCACTAATAATCTGCACTAGTGTTTTGTGATCCTTGTTAGAAGATCCTTTACCCTGTTAGGAGTAGCTTTACAATGCTTTAAGTATAGTAGACCTTGTTAAGGGTTAGACCCTGTTAGGAGTCTTTTACAATGATCCCTGTTAGGGGAGTGGACTCACTATCCTAGAACTCACTACTCAAATGGTGAAGGCCACAACCTTCTGATTCATATACACACTATATCTACAGGTGAACTCTTCACTGTGACACTGCTTGTCAGATTAGTTCTTTTGGTGCGTTGATGCTTTGACCTCTAGCAAAGCTCTAATACATCTTATGCTCACTTCGCATACCTCTGTTCTGCTTCTCACAACTCTATTTCCACTTCCATACCAAATACAATGGGCGCACCTTATATTTATGCGCTTATACAAATAAAATAATTAGGTCGGCCCTATAACTAATTACAAACAACACTTCCAAATGAATTGGCTTAAGCATGCTTACAATTATACATATAAACATGTCAACAACCTAAATATAATGGGCACATGGCCTTTACAACATTAAATCATAATCGCAAACCAAAATGTTAACTGTCGGCTTCATGCTATGTTCTCTGTTGGCACACACTAGCTATGCAACTTCAACTGACTATAACTTTCACATCTTTGCATATCTACTTATGTGCTCATAGAATAAGCATAAGTATAGTCTAACAACCTTAACTTCTAGGGTGCATACCATAATTCATCCATACACACATGTGTTGATGCTATGAGCTGGTGGAACTCTATATACTATCCAATATTCAATACTTAACTGAATTCTGATCTTTACACTAAATGCACTGACTCCAAACTGCTATATGACTTTGTTGCCATAATGAAAACACTATATCTAGTCATATACTTTAGTATAGACAACTTTCCAATAAATGCTTCATGGGGAGCGGTTGCATTGGGAAAGGACGAGCAATCCAAGATTTCATCAGCTTAATCACATGTCGAGCTCTCAAATCCATGCTATCATTCTCATCTTGATCTACCTTCGCATTCAGGATGGCCCTTATGAACACCTTGTTTGTATTGTATATGGAATCCAAAATTTTATTTGAGTCAGCATCTACCACCTTCTGTGAAATCTTCAACAAAAGTGCACCCTGTGCCAGCTCTAAACTCATCCGGCAACAGTCATGGACTCTTACCTCATAATCATCTACACAATTAGCCCAATGATCTTCAATATGCAACTCATGAATGTAGCGTCTTCCCATTATGTGGCTATAGGTACCAATGGGATCAAAGTGAGGCCTTACTAGGTTGTAAGTTAACAGTGGGAATTCATCCCATTCTCCAGTCAAAGACTTGCAGACTTTCATGTGTGGTACACAGTGGGGGCCGATGGAAATAGGAAAATCCCAACAATGCTTCTTCTTGTGCTTGATGTGCTCATGGGCATCAGATAATTGCCTTGCAATCTCTAGGAGGACTACTCTATCAGAAGGGTACCTTGGTAGCTTTTTTGGTGCTAGGGTTCTTCCTACCACCCGAATGTAAGTGAATGTCTGGAATTGTATGTAGAAAGTCCCAATGACCTTTACCTTAGCCGTTGCTTCTGTTGATAGCCTTTTGGCATAGTCTCCCTCAATGGAGCATATGATTGCAAAAATGAAGGCATCATTGACTATTCTGAAGTCAGGGCTATTGTGAGTGTAGAAATCCCTCCTCACCAATTGAGGGTACAAAGTGAATGGCCATGTGTTTTGTTCTCCGATGGCTTCAACTTTGGTCAATCCTAGATATATTGCCCTGATGGCTAGTAAGTACATGACATAAGACATCATGTAGAAATGGGGGTTTGTCTTCACCCGAATCAGTTGTTCATCCAGTTGGTCACTTAAAATGGAGGCCCAATCGAACCTCGCTTGTCTTTCTTTTATCTTTTGGATTAAGAAGATCATCCAAGGCTCCAGTTATTGGGAATTAGGCAGCTCGTACACCCTGCTGATCATTGATATGGCTGCCTGGATATCTTCTTTCATATAGCCTCTCCTCATATCAATTCTATCCAGTTTGTTCTTGGGAAATGGTTGCATCAGGTACTTGTTGTTAACAATATTGTGAGCCCTCTGTATGTCCTTGTTGTAAAACTTCATTCCCTTGTTGATATTGAAATTAAAGAACTTATCTACCCCCTTGGGCAAGTGGAAGACATCTTCAATGTTATCGAGCCTCAAGTCCAGGACCACTTCTCCAATGATGATCTTGACCATGTACTCATCTGGAACATAGTTACCAGCCAGTGTATTAATCGGTTCCATTGACTGGATGGAGACTGGGTGTGTTGCCGCATTCACCAAAGAGTAATGAACTAATGAAGTGCAGTCCTCTGAATGCCCCACCGACTACACACACTTGTTCAGGTATCCATTCCAGCTTACATTCCTGATATCTGTATCAATTATTCCTGCGTGCAAGTTGGTCACCTTGGATGATGGATGATAGCCTTTGAACTAATACTTCATTGCTGGTGATGCTATTACCTTCCTGGCCATACCTGCGGATAAGATGAAACATAGATCAGTAACCTGGAAGGAGGAATAAAAATTTAGAAAGCAAAGTATATTACTAATTTTTGAGCTCAAAAGGGACCACAAAAGGAAATTTTGGCCTTTCGGACTTTCGAGGGTGTAAAAAATTTGAAAGATCGACAAGGTTGACAAAGGCCGACAAAGGCTATGCTGACAACTCTTGACTCTTTCAGAGGATCAGAGGTAATGAACCCTTGAAGACCAACAAGGCCAAAATGTTTGAAAAGGTTGAAAACACTGAGGAAAGGTTTCTGGCAACACATAAAAGCTTGGTGATCCCAGGACTGATATATTTTCGGCATGCAAAAATGTCGAAACATCTGAAAAGGCCAAAAATAAAGAACATAGGGTAAGGTCTACTTCAGCGTTTCAAAGGTGTGAATTGTTTCGGTGTGCGACAGCACCAAAATGCTGAAAGGTGTCAGCACTTAGGGATTTTGTCGATTTGCGAGCTACTGAAAGTTTCAGACCCCAAAGGTCTGAAACTAGGGTTTCTTAGTCAGACTCAAAAACAAGTCTGACAATGATTTTGACCACAAACTCATCAAGGGGATGCAAGGCGACTACCTTGACGATCCCCAAGGTCTAAAAGGCTGACTCTGAACAACCTAGACCTAAGGACAAGGCCGAAAAGACACAAACCTACAAAACTAAGATAGGCCAAAGAGGCCAAGAGAAAAAGACCCTAATCTAAGACTCAAAAAGAGGGGAGAAAAAACCACCTACCTAGGAGATGAAGAACTTGACAATGACCAGCGAGGAGACAAGACTAGAACGATGAAAAAGATGATGAGTAGCGAGTAAACAGGTGGGAGGTGGAGGAGTGAGTGCAAAAGTGAGGGTTTGAAAACCCTCACGTGTCTTTTATAGGCTACCCAGGTTGCTGACGTAAGCACCCCGGATGTCAGCGTTTCGGCCTTATTAGGGTGTCGGACCTCCAAAAAGCCAAAACACTCAAAAGGATGACTCCCTTGTGGGAGTTAGACCTTCGAGGTTTCGGACATCCGCAAAGTCCAAAAAGGGGTTCAAGTCTTAAAGACCCCAAAAAGAAGCGCTACTAACTCCACTGGCCTTTTTGCACTTTCAGATGCCTGAAAGTGCGAAAGGGCGACAAGGTTGAAAAGGCCAAAAAATTGACAAAAACAACTAAGGACAAAACCCAAAGACAACAGAAGTGAAACAAGCAAAAAGTAGAAGGGGGGGCCCTGATGCCAAGAGTGCCACTAGGGGAGCGTGGTTGTGGGGACACAATAGTATGAATCTAGAGTATCCATTTCAAAAGACATACTTCACTTTAAAAATGAAATTACTTGGTTGTTTTCATGGAAGAACCATCGTTAAATGCCCTCAAACTATTAACATTAATAACAATTGTTAAATTGCTAGAATTTTTTATAATATATCAATAACCCACGCTAAATACATAAACAAAAATTTGATATATACATTTAAAAAATTTAATTATAAATTTCACTAAATCCTCACCCTGAAAACATTATATTTTTTGTTTAGCAACAAGGGAAAGGATCCACTAGTCATCCACCTTGACTCCATGCATTCTAAGCTCCTAAATGGTACATTGGATTTCTATGTTTTTTTGGGTTTCTTCATACATGGCTTCTAAAAAACCAACACCCATAATCAGAGGCTCTAGGACCTTTTAGACCCCATTTTGGTGCTTTCAAGGTCTGAATGTCATTGTGTGTGATCACAACAACCTACATTTCCTCCCCCCACATCTTATCACATTTCTCACCATCCTAGCAAAATTTGTGTTTATTTTACCTAGGACAAGTCGAGAGCTGACTTGTCCCTAGGGTACAAGTCGAGAATCAACTTTTCCCTGGGTTTTTTGAGCCCAAATTTGGCTCAGGGCCCAATGACAGGGTTTTCCTCCAAGGTTTAGATTCATGGTTGGCCTTGATCTAATTTGAATCCTGAAATTAGTATAAAAGAACATCATCTCCTCTCATTTGACATCCATGAATCATATGAAAATAATATCACAATCAAGTGCAAGCATTCAAACATTCAAGTTGTGTAATTGAAGATTTGAAATCAAGATTGAAGGCAAGCATCCAAATCAAGATCCCCAAGTCTCCATTTCTTTAATATCCATTCAACAAAAGGAAATATTCTCTACTTGATGCAAATACTTCATGTAAATTTCTCTCCCATGATGGATAAGTAGAGGAATTTACAATCAAGCAAGAAGATTTGTTCATCCATTCTTCTTTCTCTCTCCTTCTCCAAATGGTTATCAAGATCTTGGAGTGGCAATCATAGATCCATGTATTTGTGAAGGCATCCTTGGTTATACATCTAATTCCAAGCATATTGCAAAGCATCTTCATAGATTTGAGTGATTACTACATTTATTCATGAGGATTTCATACAAGGTGAATCAACAATTTACCTTTCCATGTACTTTCCTTTATACAAATTCAATTCAATTTCAAGATTAATTCCTAAATAGGGGCTTGACCAAGGAAACCCCTTTCCACAACCTTTTCTCCCATTTTTCTATGTGTAGGAACAAGTTATAGAGTTACAGTCTCAGATCTAAAAATACCTACTTCAAGCACAAGATTAGTTTTGGCACTATTGGGGACAAGTCGACTTCTTGACCAATTCTTGGGAACAAGTTGACAGTTGACTTGTCCTTGCATTTTTTGGCTAAAAATTGGAGTGGATAATTATAAGTATTAGTTTCTCAGATCTGGAGTTATAGTTGATTTTGACATTCTAGCGACAATTAAATTCAGATTCAAAGTTCAAATCTCCTCATCTTGTTGCAAGGTACATTCATTCTTTCCTTTTTCTTGCACTCACTTTCATAGATAAGATTTTCTATCTCTTACTTTATCATATCATTCATCATATCATCTTACCTTTAAAAGAATACCAAAACCCCCTTTGGTTTAGATCTTGTATTAGCACCCTTCTTCCTTTGGTTGTGCTAATTAGGTATTTCTTAAGGGTGGGTTGGTATTCTAATGTATAGGCCACACAAATTTGGTGAGTGATCTATATCCTGAAATTTCTCACCATTTTCCATCTATACATTTTGGTGAACCTGACTCATTACATTTCCATTTTGATTTTGGTATTATATTTCATTTTTATGCATTTAAATATCTATATTTATTTTGTATGCGTTTACATCCTATTATTACAATTTATGCATCTAGCTTGTTTTTACATTTTATGCATCTAGATCTATAGGTTCATATATTTGTATCTAGATCTCCATTACATGCTTTTCATTTTCATAGTCCAGCTACTTGTGTATGATTTACAATACATGTTTAAATTTGATAAATTAAAAGTCATTTGTTTAGATTGCATACTTCTTTCAAATCTTATGAAATTGTATTATATTTATCTTTCCTCTCACTCCCTTGTGCATGAGTGTTATCACTTTTAGTCCAACTTAAATAACATTCCAGTTAGAAGAAGCTATAGACTTATGGGTTACTTTGATCTTGAGTCCTCCCTCTATCCTAGGAATATTGATGAGATAAACATGCATATTAGTGACATCAACCCTATCATGGAGAATAAATCTTCCCATTATTCTCATGATGAAGATAAGGCTTTAAGAGTCCCTCCTATGTAATTCCAAAAAATTTCCCATGACTTTGAGAAATTTGAACAATGGTTAGGACAAGAAAACCCTAATCCCAAGGTCATTTCCATTGTAGAAGATTTAAGAAAGCTCATTCATAATGATGAACATGGTGTTAAAATCTTGCGTAGTATCTCTCATCTCATTGATACCAACATCAAGCCTATTAGGGATTGTGCTCAATACTTAGGCCTCATTCGACCTACTACTAGTGTTGAGACCTCTATACCTATATTTACTTCTATTCCTAGTGTGTGCACTTATGCTCCACCTATCATAACAACTTCAATCAAAAGTCCAATCTTACACATCTTAGAATTTCTAACTTGCTTACTCCTTCCATTCCTTTAAATGTTCCATGTGTTTCATTGCCTTCATCAATGCCCATTTACCATAGTGTCCCTTTTTCATATTCAACCATTCCTTAAATTTCCAAGAATGTTCCTATAATTTCCAACATATCTCCTCCTGTTGTCCTTTCTATTGATGCAACAATTAATAGCGTGTCTCAAATTGTGTCTTCTTTGAAACAACAAATTGCTTCAATAACTCAATCCAAGTTTGACATTCCTACTTTTGAGATTTCTAGTCCCTTGTATTTGGATATCATCCAAGCTATTATCCCACTATATATGGAGATTTCTTATCTTGAGACTTATAGTGATAAGGGTGATCCTTTGACTCATGTTAAAACATTCCAAACCTTGTGTAGTGATTTATCTCATGACCATATATTTATGGAAAAAATTTTTACTATAACCTTTCAAGATGAAGCCTTGCAATGATATTGTTCTTTGCCTCCTTATTCTATTGATTCCTTCCAAAAACTTGCTAATGATTTCATTCAACAATTTTAAAACAACATTGGTCCTAAGATTTCTTTGACTAATTTAATGCATTGTAAACAAGGTGTTAGAGAAAAAGTGATTGATTTTATTGGTAGATTTAAGCATTTGCATGCTCATATTTCTTATCACATGTATGATATTGATGTACAACGCATTTTCATTACTAATGTAAAAAATGACATTAGACATAAGATTCTACTTTCTAAATTCTCTTATTTCCCTCAATTGTGTGCAGTGCTTCATAATTATCAAATTCAAGTTAGTCAGTTTGAGAGCACCACTCCAATGGCTCCTATTGCTAAGAATGATGTCTCATCCAATAATTTCAACAAATTTAAAAAACCAAAAAACTTCATCAAAATCAACAAATCATCCAACAATGTTGATGAACAAGTGGTAGTAACATCTAAAGGTGTGGCTTTTTTGTCATCTATCTTTAGACTTGCTCGTAATTTTAGTAAACTTTTTGAATCTTTGCATAATGTGATGTTGAAGTTAATTAATGCGAATGTGTTAACACTTCCTCTTATCAAGACCATTGACACATCCAAACCTTTTCCCAAACACTTTGATCACAAATTTTTTTGTCAATACCATCATCAACCTCGCCATGATACAAAAAAGTGTTTCTTCATGAAACCTTTTATCTAATACTTTATTGATTCTAATGCTATATCCATTGAGGGTGTCAATGATCATGAAAAAAAATCAGTAGCACCTCTTAATCAAAACTTGAAAAGCTATACCACCCCTTTTCCTCTAATTCAAATAATTCTATTGAGTTTACCCACCCTTCATTTTCCTATTCCACTTAGCTTTCTGACTATGATGATAAATTTCATGAAGCTAACCATGTTTTCAACCTTCTTTATCAAGCCAAACCTAACATTCCATCTGAGCCTTACATAAACTTCGACCCTACCAAGACAATTAAAATACCCAATGGTCCCCTCTACATTGTTGCAAAGGTTAATGATCTTTATTCTCGTGGCATCCTTATTGATCCTGCTTGCATGGTGAATGTGATAACTAAAGAATATCTTTTTAGTAGACAATTGCAACATGATTCTTATGATAAATGTGATGTTATGATCCAAACTTGTAATGGTTTCCTTTATCCTTCCCTTGGTTCTATTTTATTTCTTGTTGAAGCTGGTGGTAAAATTTTGGATGTTACTTTTATTGTGATCCCAACTTGTGATCAATTTTAGGTTAAACTTGGTCTTACTTGGCTCACTTCCATGAAATTCATGGCTTCTCCTATTAATAAATATCTTAAATTTAATCATAATGGATAAATTATGATTGTTAACCATAGTCTTTATCAACCTTTAGTGCCTCAAGACTCGGTTGACGTAGAATTATTTTGGCCTTTTATGCTTTAACCAATGCAAACACGTCCTGATAATCTCTTTCTCTTTTACCAAGCCTACAAATTCCAAAATATTTGTGAACTTAGCAAACCTACGAATGTTCCTGTTGGTTTGTGGTGACTCATAAACCATTTCCCTAGGTTGACTCGTCAAATATTTAGGGTTAACTTGTTAACCAACATAAGTCTTGTTAAAATGGCTTAGGGTTAGGGTTTTCAAATGAGAATTTTGTAGCTTCTTACAGTCATATTGAGTTGCAAGGGATGGCAGATTGTAGGAAGTTGAAATGATTGGATAATAAGATTAGAATCTTTTTTTGATGGATGTAGCCCAAGATTGGGTAAACCACGTTAAATCCATATGTCATCTTGTTTTACTTTTGTGTACTTTATTCCTTTGCATTGTTGGTTATATTTGCATATAACTATTATATTTATGTCTTCTAATCCTAATAGTTCAATCTCTTTGCCTTGGATGAGGAATTCTTCATACACCTCCTATATATTCTTATGTTCCACCTCCTATATCTTATACACATTCTTCTTATGTAGTCTCTTAGCCTAGTGTGGTTCCTTCCATTCTTCCTCCTCAAGAAGAAAAGGGTCTGATGTTTGATTGATCCTAAACCAAACCCAATTTCAAGAAAAACAAAATGTACTCATCATGCTTGTGATCACCATTGCAAACTCCATACTAGATCCTGCCAATGTGCTTCCCAAAATGTTGCTTCACCACATACACCTACTGATGGTTTAATTCCCTTTGACCAGCCCATGATTGAGCCAAAGGAGTAAGTTAATTTGAACAATATAAAATTAAGCAAACATGACAATTCTATTCATATCTTAAATTATATTACAATTAATTTGGATGAAGAAGATACTCTTGATGATGATGCTTTTGATGCTAACAATGATATTCATGCTACTAATTATAATGATATGTTTGAGCTTATTGGTATCGATCATGATTTTCCATCTATGTTCTCACAATAATTATCTATCACTCCTAGTGACAAACAAAGTGACCTATTTTTACAACATGGTCTTTGTTTGGAACTGGCTATTGTTCCATCTGTCATGCTTGATGTTGCTCCTCTTGCGAGTTGCTCACTTTCCCCAAACACTATAGATTGAGATGGGGGGGCAGACAATACACTTAACTAGATCCTCTTGTGCGATGGATTATGTGTGTTTGCCTATTGTAACATGCTTCTCCTATGATGTGCTGCTTGTTATATATTTTGTTTAGATTTATTTGAACGACCCTTGTTTCTCTGTTAGCACAAGGTGATAAAGGAATTGAAATGTCGTAAACATTCCTCTATTTGTATCTCACTTCTCTATATGTTTTTACATGTTATGTCATGCATGTGTCATTGTTCATAAATGTTCCTTTGTTTTGTCTAATTGGAGATGATGCAAAATAGTACTTACCTATTCTTTTTGGTCTTTGTAATGTCAACCCAAAAAAAGACTCTTTTTTGTAACTCTTATGTGTTATTCTTCCATTTTGCTTGTATTTCTACTACTTTTGGGGGATGATGACATTTTATTTTGATATAAAATATCATGTATTATCATATGATCATATTGAATCCAAAGTTAGTAGACCCCTTCTGTGGTCTCTTTTGTCATGTGCTTATTTCCCTTGATTTGTCCTTTTTTGGGGACATCTCACAGTGGAAACATAACTTTTGGATGCTTGTGTGCTCTGTTAAAACCATTGCTCCTGTTAAGACATTCACAATTGGTTTAATATGGGGGTATACAATCTGCTCTATGTTTCACATTATGCACACACATGTACAATAATTTCATGCAATCACTCTTTCAAATGATCAAGGAGACAATTCTTTTCCTTGAGTTTATTCTTTTCATTGGATTCCTTAATGGAAACAAACTTTCCTTAAGGACCAATCCTTCTTCTTTGATCCCTAAGGATATAATGCTTTCCTTAGGCCTGATTTCTTTCTTTGATCCCTAAGTAGACAATTCTTTCCTTAGGTTTGATCATTCCTTTGTCAAATACCTTAATGAAGACAATGATTTACTTAAGGCTTGACCCTTTTTGATGGATTGACTAGCATAACACAACTTTATATACATCTCAATGTCGTCTTTTATGGTGCTTTAACTTTCGTGTGGTCCATAGTAAGATGATCTCTTACTAGGCTAGTGATCACACTGTCTCTCTCTCTCTCTCTCTCTCTCACACACACACACACACACACACACACACACACACACACATTTGGGTTTTGAATTTGATGAAGACTTAGAGTTGCTTGAGGGATTGATGTTTCTTTCCCTTTTTGACCTTTTTGATATCATCCTTGTGCATTAAATCTAATTTACTGTGAGCATGAGTTTGTCTCATACTCTTGATAAAGTGGGGGCTAAATGTACCATCCTAAAAAGTTAGCATCCATAATTGGAGGATCTAGGACCTATTAGACCCCATTTTGGTGATTTTGAGGTCTGAATGTCCATTATGCTTGATCATATTTGCTCCCCTGCATCTTATCACATTCCCCAACATCCTGGAAAAATTTGGGTTTATTTTACCTAGGACAAGTCGAGAGTCAACTTGTCCCTAGGGTACAAGTTGAGAACTGACTTTTCCCTGGGGTACAAGTTGAGAGTTGACTTGTCCCTAGCTTTTTGAGCCTAGATTTGGCTTGGGATTCGATGACATGGTTTTCCTCTAAGGTTTATATTTGTGGTCAACCTTGATCTAATTTGAATCCCTAAATGAGTATAAAAAGGCATCCTTTCCTCTTATTTGACATCCATCAATCATATGCAAAGAATATCACAATTAGGTCAAACATTGAAGCATTCAAGTTGTATAATTGAGGATTTAGATTGAAGATTGAAGATAAACATCCAATTCAAGATCTCCAAGTCTCCATTTCTTCAAGACCCATTCAAGAAAATGCGATATTCTCTAGTTAATGTAAGTTTCTCTCCCATGATGGTGAAGTAGAAGAATTTACAATCAAGAAAGAAGATTTGTTCATCCATTCTTCTTTCTTTGTCTTTCTCGAAGTAGTTATTAAGCATACATACATTCAATATCTTGGAGAGGCAATCATAGATCCATGCATTTGTGAAGGAATCCTTGATTCTACACCTCATTCCAAGCATATTTCAAAGTAGCTTCATGGATTTGAGTGATTACTACATCTGTTCATGAGGGTTTCATACAAGGTGAATCAATAATTTACCTTTCACATACTTTCCTTTATGCAATTTCAAGGTTAATTCCTAAACAAGGGTTTGATCAAGGCAAAACCCTTCCCATAATATTTTTCCCATTTTTCTGTATGCAGAAACAAGTTACTAAGTTGCAGTCTCAAATCTGAGAAGTACAGGTGTAGACACAAGATCCTCAAAAAGTTTAATTAGTTTTGGCACTACTAGGAACAAGTTAAGTCTTGATTTGTCCTTGTACTTTTTTTGTTGAAAATTGCAGAGAAGACAACTATAGGTCTTAGTTTCCCATATTTGGAGTTACAGTTAATTTTGACATTCCGATGATAGTCAAATTCAGATTCAAAGTTAAAATTTCCTCATCTTGTTTCAAGGTACATTCATTCTTTCCTTTTCTTGCACTTACTTTCATAGATTAGATTTGCTATCTCTTACTTTATCATATCATTCATCATATCATCTTCCCTATAAAAGAATACCAAAACCCTTTTTGGTTTAGATCTTGCATCAACACCCTTCTTCCTTTGGTTGTGCTAATTGGGTTTTTCTTAAGGCTAGGTTTTCATTCTAATGTATAGGTCACACAAATTTGGTGAGTGATCTACATCCTAGCATTACTTACCATTTTTCCTCTATACAACTTGATATCCTAAAGCTATTGTTTTAGCTTATGGGTGGTTACAAAAAATAAGAGAAGATTCATTACGTGTCAATAATTTAAAAAATGGTCATCCCGATCTTATTCATGGATGTCCCAATAATTGTGCACTAGGGTAAAAGCACAATAAGCTATCACCCTTTTACAAAGGAAAAGGCTATCAACACCAAAATTGAAAAACTTCAAGGGCATAAAAGTTACATTTCTGTTGAGAATTTGAAGATGATGTAAACTGATGAAATGTGTGAAATAGGATGAATTTTATGCCTATAATTTTTAAAAATTAATTTGAACAAAAATTAATATATATTTTTTTAAATTTTTAGGTCTATTTTTCATATCTTGAAAAATACTACAAATCAAGGAGTTTACTTCCCGTCAAATCATTATAAGTAAAACATTATTTTTTCTTCCAATTTTAGAAAATGTTTTAGATGACATGTATATCTAGTGCAGGAAAAAAGAAAGAAGTGTTTTCGATCTATAGTTTACCCGATATAAGTATTTAAAGTTGAACTTACTTGAAATCAACAGTTTTTGTCTCCCGCCACTTTTCCCCTATCAAAACTATACCAAAAACAAATTAAATTACATATTCTTGAAGATGACTCTCTTCTCTAGTGTTGTATATGATTTTAAATTTTTTTTGAATTGATTTAGCATTTTTCTATATTTTTTGAATCAACGTCTTCTCAAAGTTTAATATACCTACATGTAGTTTTTAGCAAATTTGTTTAACGTTTTGTAGTTGAAACTATATAAAATCTATATGTCCATAATCGTAGTTCCGAGATCTAGAAAAGGGTAATTTTAGTTTTTTGACATTTTCTATTTTGATCAGAGAAATGAATAACATAAGTGCAAAATTCTAGTTTTTTTGTGTTTTTGGAGGTTTGGTTGCCAACATGGCATGCCACCTAGGCAGACTCGACCTAGTCTGACTGAGCCAAGTCCTACTGGGCCGAGTACCCATAGCCCCTCAATGTGCAAATGAGGGGCTTGGGGCTCTTTTTGCTATTTAAAATAACATTTGGACTCAATCAAGTCCTACTCGGCTGAGTACTACTTGACCCAATCAACGAGGCCACACAGGCAGCATTTGGCACCACGTGGCACCTACGTGTACTCGACCATGTACGGCTCGACCGAGTCAAACTGAGCCGTGTATGTCAAGTTAGCCTAAAAGGCGACATATTATTGTGCATTTACCCACTACAACCACCAATTTTTTTTTCTAATTGATCTAATGCATATTCCTCTATTAAATGTTTTTACTAATGCCCCAACACCCACTTATTATGGTTACCAATAAAGTTGCACAACTCCTTAATTTATATATTCAATTTTTCACTACTTGGAGTACAAGTTGATGGCTAGTGGCACATGTGGAACATTTTAATGGACTTTCGATTATCATGTTGGATCTTTTTAAAGATAACAATTGACCTATTAAGTGAGCATGAACATAATATGCATTATGTGCAAGGACGATTAGTGTATCCTTTCTCTTAAACTTTTTCAACTAGCTTCTTCTAGGGGAAGTGCGCTAGTTAACTTTGCACACTCATAGATCCTAAACGACAAATAAGATTTCGATGATCTTTTTGTTGTTGTCTTTGTATGTGACTTAACTTCTTATTACTATTATTTTGGCTTTTGGGTAGTGATGATGCATACTTCGAGATTTGTTATGTGCACAAGAGTCAAAAAGTGGTCATTTCAAAGTGTCGTTAGATTGCCTACTTAAGGATGCCCTAATAACTATGCACTACAACTACCTCAAAAATTACCAATACTTATGCACAAATGTCCCATTAGTTGTTCAAACATTGCCAATATTTATGTACAAATGTCCTAGTAGTCATTCAAAAACATCTATCACTCAAAGTACAAGTGGATGACTATTATTACATGATATATTTATTAATAAACTTTCAATTATCATCTTTTTTATTTCTCTCAAGTTAATAACTATAGAGTAAATACATGCAAAATGTGCAACTATTACAATATAGGTGATAACCCATACTCTTACCCTATGATACATGACAAATATTTTTTTGATGAATACAAGCCTTTTCTATTAATAATATAAAAGTACAGTATTCACAAAAAAGGGGTCGAGGGAAAAATCACCCCGCAAGTCACTCGGTACTTAGGTCAGAATCATACAACTATTCATTAAAAAAGTATAAAAAGAGAGAAACCCTCAAGCTGCAAGAGCAGTAGCAGAAGAGGGAGGAGGATCTTTGTCATCAGGATTGCCCCAAACATTGGGCCCAAGAGTCTAATTAGGAACAACCCAACCATCTTCTGGATCTTCTTTTTCTAGTTTTCCTTCCTCTTGCCTGGGTGAGATAGCTAGCGCCAAGTGAGGGAACTTGTCTTGATTAGCAGGAACAAAGGCTGAGGGCCAAGCAAAAGCAGCAATAGTAGAAGCAAGCACAGGAGGCCAGCCAAAACCCGCATCCCTCCGAGGAGGAGGAGAGGCGGTGCCATTGACGCAGAGTCCTAGAGTGTCTAGCAGAGGAACTCCGACTACAACGCCGGCCCCTAGGCGGCGTACGGTTAGCTGAGAGAGAATCTAGAGGCACTCGAGCCATAGTACAAGGGGCATTGCCCAGTGCTGGAGAAACTCCTACAAATGAGCAACCTCAAGGGCCACTTTGTCTACTTGCACCTGAATCTGCATCATGACATTATTACAAATACATGCCTTAGCACAAAGAGAGACATGAATATCCAAAAAGTTGTGAGAAAAAAGCATAGTATTTCAATCTTTCCATAAGGTAAATAGAATCTCCATCCTAAAAGTATACCATAATTGGGTGTACTGGGAAGACATTTTGGGAGAGTCACCAAGAAGCGCCATGTACCATGAAAAAAGGTTTAGGTCTAAAAGGAGCAAAGAAGTCATGAATCCAGACCCAGTAATTCTGGGCATGATGACAAAACCAAAAAATGTGCATGAGCATCTCAGAGTGACCACAAAAAGGGCAATTAGGATCAGGAACCCCCAAATGCCTGATTCTAGCTCCCAAAGGTAAGCCCTAGTATAACACACACTAGGAAAAATGAGCAATTTTAGGCTTAGTGACAGAGTCCCAAATAGTACGAAATCTCCAGCCCAACTTTTATGAGAAGAAGAGATATGCCAACACTAGTTGAGAGAATCAATTGTGGGCAAATGAGGCATAAGCCAAGAATACCCAAGCTTAGGCTTGTAACTAGTAGAGGGCGTAGCAGGATACCATTTCCAGTCCTTCCACCAAGGTCTAACAGATTGAATGCCTAATTTATGCAGGAGATGAGGTGGGATAGCAGAAACCAGCAAGTCAAAAGTTTGACGATCTGGGCGGATGAGCCGAAATTGAACCCGGAGATCATCCCAAGAATGAAAATTCATAGTGGCTCTAGAAAAAAGATCTTTCAAGGTTTGAATGCAATGATTGTGGAACCAAAGAGCACAAACCCCTTGAACTTTGGCAAGAGGAGTCCCTTGTTGAGCAAAAAGAGGGGACCACCAAATGTTCTGCTGGTTGAAAGAAAGCCCATCACAGAAGCCATTCCCAACCCAACAAAGCTAGGGCTTGATGGACTCCCAGGCTCTCCAAATACTTTTGGTGACAAAAGTACCCTGGATCTGAGTAGGCTCCTTCATAACCAGAAGGGTTTGAAAACCAATCCCCTTCCAGGAAGGCTTGTGAAGATAAAAGCCCGAGGATATGCAATATCGAAGTAAACTTTTCTAGGCCTCATTGCCTATGAGACACAACACAACCCATTTGGCACAAAGGGCGTGCCCTTGCTTCTGGGTATCAAGTAAACCAAGCCCACCAGAGAATTTTGGGAGGCAACAGAAATCCCAGGCAACTCTATGGAAGCCTTGGTGATCAATGCCAGAAGCCCAGAGGAAATCCCACAGAAGTTTCTCGAGCTTCTTGTAGGAGGCTTTGGAAGGAGCCCAACAAGAGGAGTAATAAACATGCGTGGCCGCTAGGACCTTGGAGAAGATCTGGAATTTTCCTGCTATAGAGAGCGGCTTCATGATCTAGTAGGTAAGCTTTTTTTTAATTTTAGCAAGAACTGCATTCCAAAGATCAGTAGGGTGGCCTTGAAATGCAAAGGGAATACCTAGAAAGTGAAAAATTTCCCCATGCCAGATCCTAGTCCAGCCAAATTGAGAAAATCAAGGAGGCTCAGGAAGAGCCGACTGTCTGTAGCAAAGGGTGTTGTGCCATTGAATGGCTGAACCAGAGGCCAGACAAAAAGTGTCTAAACACTGCAAGACTTCCTTGATATTCTCTTCATCCTCTTCCAGAGTGAGGAAGGAATCGTCAACAAAATGGCCATTGACCAGTTGTTGAGATGAATCCAACAAGGAGATTACCCGAACATTACCCATAAAGATGGAGTGAGCAAGCAAGTATCCAAAACCTTCAGCGGCCAAAACATACAAGGCTGGAGCCAAAGGACAGCCTTGCCGAATGGAACAAAAGAGCCCAAAGGTGGAGGACTAGCGCCCATTGATGGTAATGCAAGTAGAGGTATTATTGAAGAGCATCTGCACAAATTGAAGAAATCTGGGTCCAAAACCCATAGCGTGAAGCATCACAAGGATAAAAGGTCATTCAATACGATCATAAGCTTTAACAAAATCAATCTTAAGAAAAAGGGCTTTCTGGTTAGACTTATGAGCCCATTCCATACCTTCCCAAACAACAATGATGTTGTCAAGAATAAATCTTGACTTAATAAATCTTGTTTGCTCAGGCCGAACAATCTGCGGAAGCAAGTGCCGGATCTTGAGAGCCAGCGCCTTGGCAATGATCTTGTAGGAGACATTGAGCAAGGTAATGGGCTGCCAGTTACAAATGTCCTCTGGATCCCGAGACTTGGGAATAAGCTTGATATTTCCCCGATTAATGATATCCCCAAGAGATTGGGTATGAAATGTTTCCAGATAAACCTAGTGGAGATCGAGACCAATGACATCCCAGAGGGCTTTGTAAAACTCACAAGGGAAGCCATCACAACCAGGGGCTTTATCATCAGCCATGACGAACACAGCTTCACGAAGATCCTGCAAGGAAAGTAGTTGATCATAGAAGACACGTTGGGCAGGGGAGACACACTATGGCACTGCCGCGGTACAATCAACAAGAGCTTTCTCATTGGCATGAGAGTATCCTGGAGTAGAAAAACCTGTTCATAGTGACGAACAAAGGCTTGCAAAACATCAGGAAGTTCTATGAGAAGGTTGTGACCTTCTTTGATTCTAGTTATGCCCATACTGGAATGCCGAGGATGGAGGGCAGTAAAAAATTCTTTAGAAGCTTGGTCTCCCACCTTTAACCAATGCAAGCGAGCTTTGATTTGGGCTCCTCTGGCAGCATGATTGTCAGCCACTTGCTTTTGATGACGCAACTTAGCAAGATCAAGTTGCAGATTCTGGTTGAAAGGATCCTGGGCTAAGGCCTCGATGGCAACACATAAGGCTTTGGTGTTGATATCATAGGCTTTACGATGACACTTGGCCAACTGTTTGCCATAGATGCATAAAAAATGAGCCGTATGCTTGATGCTGTCATTCCACCATTGAATCCATTAGGTCAACTGAGTGGGTCTAGGCACAAGGTTCCTAACCTGATGAATGTGGGCCACAATAGAAGGATGGTGAAGGACATAACTATTAAAGTAAAATTGTGTGGTGGGAGGCCTAGCCTTAGCTATCTTCCAAACAATATTAAATTGGATGGGAAAGTGGTCTGACAAGGTCACATCAACAAGAGGAGTGATCGGTAAAACTTGCTTTTTAGAAAAAGAGAAAAAAGATTGTGCCGAGATCATAGCACGATCAAGCCTTTTATGAATTCTGTCAGTGGAAGCCCTGTAATTAGACCAAGTGTGCCAGACCCCATCAGAACAACGACGACCCACATTGGGATTAAAAAGCCCTAATTTATTACACATGTAGTACCAAGCTTCTCTTTCCCCAGCTGTCCATCGAAAAGGCAAAAGGCCATCCTTGTTAGACACCATCACCACCATATTAAAGTCCCCACAAACAATATAGGTAGCAGGTGGCAGAGAATCCGCAAGCCATCACCACAGGTGAGATCTCTCAATAGCATCATTGGGAGCATAAACATTAACTACGCCAAAAGAATAATTTTCAATAATGAAAGTGGCCCAAACAATTCTTTGCATGGGGTCAGAACCATGACTAACCAGAAAGGAATGCTAACGAGGAGAAAGAAGAGTAGCAACTCGGCCTTGACCAGCCTCATGCTAAGAACAGAGAGCAAGGCTTGTAGGCCAAATAACTTTACAAGCAGCATCAAGCATGAAACCAAAAATCTTAACTTCTTGGAGGCATAAAACATCCAGATGACTAAAATGATGGCACAAATCCTTGATAGAAAATTTTCTGTGTAGGTCTGTCAACCCAAAAACATTCCATGAGATGTACTTCATGAAATAACAGTGTCATCCATTCCATCACCATCCCCAAGGGAGTTAAAACTATTAGATAAATAACCTGGGGCAAAAGCAAACCCAAAAAATTCTAAAGAAATATTATGCTATTTTTCTTGCGTGCCATCAAACCTATTCTCAGCACGCCCAAAAGGGTTGCGAGAGTGACATAAGGAATTGGAAGAAACAATCTCTGTGATCGTCTAAGGCATGTGGGCTGAAAGAGCGGTAACTTGGGAGTTAATAACTCCTTTCCCCTGAGAAGCAGGGTTTGAAACCTCGATAACCAGGGTTTCTGAAGAAACCACAATATCTAAAGGTGGTGGATGGGAGGCGGAAGCTGAAGTAGGTTGCTTGTGGGGCTTGTTACAGTGACCGACTGTGACCCATTCATCTTTTTTGCTCTCGTCTTTTTTTCCAGCCTCGGCTAGCTGAGAACCAGAATCCTTGGGAGGAGTCTTGGTACGAGGCATTGCCAAAGGGCAATCCTTAATCTTATGCTCCGCATATTGACAACGATAACAAGTGTTGGGAAGGTTAAGATAAAGCACCTTCTGGGTGAAGGTGGTATCGCCAACCTGAATCTCAATGGATTCTTTGAGATCCTTGGAAAGGTCGACCTCAACACAGAGCCTCTTTTGAGGCCGCAAATTAAGAAAATGATCATGCTCACTGCATATAACCCTACCTAATTTTTGCGCTATGGCATGCATGAAAGGCCAACAAGGTAAGGGAAGACTAGGAAACTCAACCCACACTGGGACTTTTAGCTTTTTGTCATCAGAGACAGAGAAGTCACAAGACCAACGTTGGAAGATTAACAGCGAGGCCCTGAGGTTCCAGGGACCTTTGGCAAAAATGGCGTCCACATGGGAGGGGTTGGAAAAGCGAAACAAAAAAAAGCCTTTGGTGAGGCTCTGGATGCCATCCAGGGGGATTCCGTGAGGGGTCCAATTTTTCGCAACCCAATCCCTGAGAACATGTTCAAGAGGGTTGCGACCCAAAAAATAGCCAATAAGGATATGTGATTCAAGCCAAGTGCAAACATCATTAAACTCATTAATGGGTAGAACAATATTAGGTCGAGCCATACCTCGTGAAACACTTTGGACACAAATTTGCAGGGACGTTTGCTTGGCGGTGCCATTGCTATTCGAAACCACACCAACACCAGCATCAACTGCTTGGTGGGAAGTGACCAGAGCCATATATACTAAACTACTTCCCGCAATAACTGCGATATGTGTGAAGGACAAAGATTGTAGAAAATCGACGCAAGACAAAAAAACCCTAGCAAAGCGCAAAGTGAGCATGAATCGTGACCTTATTACAAATGATTTTTTGGGGGGTTCAACATGACTAAAAAAATAATAAAAAGTCACCCCTTGGTAAAGACCTCTTACATTGATTTTCATTGCCAAATTAATCAAAGATTGATTGCGTAAGTGAGTTGACCTTCTCTAAAGAATTTGTACCCTTGAAAAGAAATAAAAAATTCATATTCCATAAAAGGTAAAACATGTTCTTGTCTGTAGCTCAATTAATTCATCTTGCATAGACTAAGTAATCACTTGATGGACTCTGATAAGAACCCGTTTCCATTTTAGGGTTCGATCAGACTACGAATTCTCCTCGTGTTTTTTAATCTCGCACAGATACACCATCTTGTCTCCGACTCCAAATAAATCCAAAATACAGTAGTTTTCCCCATTATTCCTGTAACTTAAACTACAACATGAGAGAGATAAAATATTGAATATTTAAATTTCTGCTGATAATAGCATTCCTTCTCATGGCCCTGAGCAATACTTACACAAACTCCTCCATGACCATCAATGACCAAAGCCCAACAAATATTGTCATACGTTTTAAAGCAACGGAAGAAGAAAAACCCAATTTCGTTTTGTATAAAAACAATTACCAATGCAGCTACTTCAGAAAATACACGGTACAATCACACCGATAGTTACCTTTCACAGGACCATGTTATAATACTGTGTAAGCTAGGCCACCTGAAAGAAGCCTTAAGTATTCTCTCAAAAATGGAATACTCTCTATCTTATGATATGTATGATGCTCTCCTTCAGGGTTGCCTGAACCAAAAAAACCTTTTGAAGGGCATGTTAATACATGCCCACATGATCCAAACCGCATTTAACTTCCACACCTTAATATCTATTTGCAATAAAGTTATTACCATATATGCAAAGCATGCTCAGCTCGCAGAGGCACGCAGGGTTTTGGACGAAATGCCCAGAACAAATGTGGTTTCCTGGACTACAGTAATTGCAGCTTATTCAAGGGAAGGCCTGGCTGAAGAAGCGCTTGGGTTGTATGAATTAATGCAGAGAAAAGGTGTTGAACCGAATCAGTTTACATTTCCCAGTGTTCTTCCTGCTTGCGGCGATTTAGGGACATTGGAAAGAGGGAGGAGAATCCATGAAGATGTGGTTAGAGGTGGATTTGAGGGCGATGTGTTTGTGGGAAATGCTCTTGTGGATATGTATGGGAAATGCGGGAGTATGAAGGACGCGCGCCAAGTGTTTGACAATATGCCTCAGCGGAATGTAGTTTCTTGGAATTCGATGATTACAGGTATAAATAATTGTTAAACCGTTATTTCTATTTTTTAAGATATTTTTCCAACAGTCAGTATCTTAGGATCAAAAAAATGTTTATCTTTCTTAGCAAGAACGCAGAATGTGCTTGGCAGAATGCCTAGATGAAATGTTGTTTATTGAAAATTCAATGGTTGCAAGCATGAACAACTTTACGAGATTTTGAGAAAGTAAAAAGTAAAAACTACATCCAGAAATTGATAAATTTTCAAGAATCATTAAGGAATCTAAAGATTTGGACACTTTTCTAGTGAGACCTTGGATGCATGTAATATGTTTGAAAAATGCCTCAATAAAATGAGTTTTTCCTTAGAATTAAATGCATGGGGTTAATTTCTAACATCTAAAAAAATTATGAATTGGCGATCCATTGAAAAAATCATGCAAGCTTTTTTTCTTAAAACCTCTTTTACTCTTTATTTTATGTTTTTTGTTTTTTTTTTTGGGTAAAAATGCAAATTATCTTCCAATAATCCTTCCCTTGTGATTTATTGCAATATATATCTCTCATTTTCTAGAGTCGCGCTTTTTGGAAGAAGGTATGATATTGTTTTATTAATAATAGATTTATATTGATATTTTTTGTTAATTAATTAATCAATCTATTTATTTATTGTTTTATTCTATATTCTATATTCTATATTATGATTACTATTATAAATTATAATATTATAATGTTTTTAATATTATTTATAAAATATTATATTTATATTTGAAATAACAATAATACTATTTGAAATAATAATATTATTTATTTATATTATGATTATATCGGTTATTTGAATAATTATATTTTATCATTATTTTTTATTCTTTATCATTTGATTCATTTCCTTACTTTAATATTATTATACAGTGTAACACGGGGACGTGCACACTAGCAAAAACCCAAGAATATTGGGTGTGGGGACGTCCCCAGGACGGGTACTCCACGCACCCAAGCACCCCCACCAATGGCTGTGGGCCGCCGCACCTCAACCGCACCCATCCCCGTATCGGTCAGGTGCTCGGGATCTTGGGTGCGGGGGGTGGCGGTACTTGAGTGCTGCCTAGGCGTCCCTTGACTGCACCCGGGACGCCCAAAAAGCAATTTTTTAAAGTTTTTAATTTTTTTAAAAATTTTCGCGAGTTTCCAATTTTTCAATGCAGTGGCAGGAGGATTTATACAAATATAACATTTAAGTATAAGTGTGATTTTTTTAATTTCTTATATTTTAAGTTATATTTGTATAAATACTTTCAGGATGTTTGAGATAGGTTCGAGCTTCATAGGAGTTAAGATGCAGATTCTAGATTTTGGGGGTTTTCGAAAAATTCCAAACTTAGCCAAATTTCAAGATTCAGCAAGCCTTTAGTAGGGTTAGCTCCCACAATCCGTCATGGCTTTCTAAGGTCGAACTGAAGCTAGCACAAGGATTCTCAAAGGGTTTTAACTTGTTTTATCACAAATCAGTTGGTTTCGATCCCATCTCTGTGACAAACTTAGCTTAGCTCTCGTCCAATTCCCAGACAAACATGACTTCCCAACTGTGTGTGTGAAAATTGTACCTGATCTGTAGACACAACACTTCAGTAAAACATTAGAGGTTAGCTATAATCAAAATCGTGCAAAATTGAAATCAAATCTAACCAAGCGATTTACTGCCTTCTAATAGGTGCGAGATTGATGTTCTCAGATTGTTATCGAGATCAATGACCTAGACGACACCTAAATGAAGGATTTGAATCCAAAACTGATATGAAATATGAATGCAATTAATCTATTTTTTTGGTATTTTCTATGCAATAAGATGAAAAATGATATGAATCTGTGCTAATATGAAAATTGATCTATGATATGCTAAATGATCTAACAATGATATGAAAATGAATCTAAATGAATGTTAAAAAAAAAACAAATTGATCTCACAATAGCCTTGATTCGTAATAAGCTTTGATTCTCTAGATGTCGATTCTCCAGCATAAGTTTGCACAATTATGAGATGAATTATGAAGAGCTGAGCCTTGATTTTATAGAAATCCAGGGCCTTGGGAGGTGCATGAAAGAAAACCATAAATCACTCAAATAAACTCAACTTGATTTTTGAGTTATTTTTAAATAAAGATAATTTAATTCACAAAAACATGCAAATCATGCAAAAATAACTTTTTAACTCAAATTAGAAGTTTAGATCAACTTTAAAACTCAAAAATGATGTTGAGTTCCAAAAAGTTAATAACTTGCATTGATTTTCTAATTTGGAGTTTAACTACTCTTTGATTGTGCACATGGATAATTATGAATTAATAAATAAATAAAGTGATTTATTCTCAACTTAACTGATTTTTGAAAAATAATTGATTTATGGGTTAATCAATCATTTAATCAAATTTTTATTCAAAAATAATATCACCAAATATGACAACTTGCTTTAATTAATTAAATAGGAATTTAATCAATTAATGATAGGATTTTGGATTTATTGTCAAAATTAAATAATACGATTTAGGAATAAATAGAATTAACTTCAATTAAATAATTAAGTGGCAGAATTAAATCTAATTAATTAATTATGAAAATATTCAATTAATCAAACTTTAGGATAAATGTGATTTATCGCCAAATAATTATAAAATTAAAGATAATTATGATGATTAGGAATATTATTAGGAATATTCCTTGATGCAGAATTTAAGATAATCAATTAGGATTCGATGATGTTTAGATGTACCATAGGTTAGGACTTTGATGTCGATTTCGTTCGATTTGATGATGCAAGAGATTAATGAACTTATAGCCCATTTTTGGGGTATTACATTTTGCCCCTCTTTGAATTACTGTGCGAAGCGCAGTGGTTCAAAGACAGTCTGTGTTTGATAAAGATATGAAACTGATGTGAAAGATATGATGATTGAAAGATTTGAAGATATTAGGTCCTGAATGACCAAAGATAATGTTCACTATAGCAGCGATGAACTGATGATTGCGAAAGAGTGTCAAAACGCCTGATTCCGAACCTTAGGATTGCAAAGAAGTGAGTGACCGGTTCTAAACTCAATTGTCTTAGCAGAACTAGCAGGTATCACATCCGAACCCTTCAGTTGCCGAAGAACCAAGGAAATAACACTGATGAACCGATGGTTGCAAAAACTGATACAGTTTACAAGATTAGGAGAATACCAGATTGATATGGATTTTGATGAATCTGATATGCCCCAAGTGATGATAGATTTGCCTCGAGCGATGAGTTTTTTTTTGATGAATTAGTAACTAGACGTGGTTGTTGTCTTGATTACTGAGGAAGATATGATTTCCAAAATTAGATTACAGACTTTGAATGATGTGCAATACCATGCCCCCTTTGGGATTAAAATTAAAATCTGACAAGAAAAAGTCAGCGTTGATAGTTCAGAAGCATGCTAATTGATTTGAGAAGTGGTTAAACACGTCCGAGAACGCATTCTGCATCGTTTAGAGGTCCTGAAGACCAAGTTTGACTAGGTTTGACCATGAGTTGACCATGGTGGACCAAGTTGAAATTTTGATAGTTTGATGTAAGATAATCAGTTAAGTTGAATATGGATTTATGTGATGAATGAAGGTCGATTATGCAAGTAGTTAATAATATAAACAATCTCAGATTTTGATTTTGATCCCGAAAAAAGATTCTACTTGTTTCGTTGGAGGAACTTTCGTGTGAGATTCAGCTCTTTTTAGATTTGAAGATGCGAGTGGAGAATTGTTTAAGCATTGAAGTTCGTTTAGCCATTGTGAGATCATGCAAAGATGAAAAATGAAATGCAACCTAAGGCCTAGGACCTAGTCACTGATCATGTGTCGATTTGTAATCATCATTGAACTTTTAGGTAACCGGATAAATCAATACAATGCCCACTAGCTATGAAACCATAGGCATATGAATATCGATTTGTATGCGCAAGAATCAATACAACATTCACTGGTCAACAACCATAGATATATGAATATTGATTTTATTTTCGGAATGTCAGATTAGATATAAGCACCAAGGCATAAACGCTAGGATGACCTGAATATCATGTCCATTTTGATATAGCAATTTGTATAAGCCTCAAAACATAAACGTCGTGATGAACAGAATACGCCTTGCGGTTCAAACACATCAAACAGTCAAGAGATCATTTTAAATCCAGTGTGAATTACCCGTAGTGACCCTTTATCATTCACATCCTTAGGTAAGATCGTGTTTCACAATAGGAGAAAGAACTTACTCAAAAAGACAATAGTTAGATCAAACTTCCTTGAATTTTCCGGGTATCAATGGTCGAGATACACATGGCCATCCAATTCGAGATAGAGGCTCTTACAGTCGGACACCATTTCAATCCAAAATTTCCAAAGACGTTAGATTTTCACATACAAGCAGAAGACAAAGAAAAGATTATGCCCCTAGTCATCACTCTCTAAATCCTATAAAGGACATCATCGAAGAGCTCGAAGGGACACAATATGCAGAAATCTCAATGTGAATCAATAAGCATACAAGGAGATAAAAGCATGTAAAAAAAGCATAGATTGTTTTCAGTTGAGTTTTGATTGCATTGTTGTAGATGCAAAATCCTTTCTGGAGACAAGAATGACTGACTGACTCACATGAAGTTTCAAAGGACTCTGACTGGATATGACACGTCTAAAATATACTGGAGACCATAGGAGTTGACATTGATTGCCTCCAAGTGTTAAGCATTGATAGGATACAGATGCTTGAGCTAAGTGGTGTACAGACCGACTTATTGAAAACTGGAAATGCAGAAACAAATTGGGAGATATGTACAAACTAAAGCAAAACTGAAAGCTGGGAAAGACCAAGATTGCGTTGACAGATGGAGCATTTTGAAACAAGTGGCGCCCGTTTGCCGGGTTTTCACCATCTTGGAAGAGATTCTATTTTTGCTACCAAGGCGCCTGTTTTCAGGTTTTCACCAAGGCACTTTTTCTTTTTCTCATTTTTTTGTATTTTTCATTTTTCAATTTTTTTGAATTTTTGATATTTTCTAATTTTTTTGTGAATCATCAAGGCACCTATTGCTAGGTTTTCACCAAGATGCTCATTTTTTTTAGGACTTTTTCCAATTTTAAAGATTTTTTTTAGAACATTTTACCATAGACTGAATGCCTTAGGCGTAAATTTTTTTCAAATGGAGAATGTTGATTGGTTCTCGAAGCTGTTCTCCTTCAGTCGTTGAGAGTTGATAGGCACTAGAGCCAAAAGTAGCAGTGATTACAAAGGGGCCCAACCAGTTGGGTTCAAACTTCCCCTTGCATTTTCGATGGGATTGATTTTTAGGATTTTCTCTCAAGACTAGATCACCAACTTGAAATTCTCTGTGTTTGACTTTCTTGTTGTAGCTTCTAGACATTCTCTTCTGATATACTCTGAGATGATCATACGCTGCTTGTCTGCGCTCATCTAGTAGTTCAAGTTCTTGCAACCTAGACACTCTGTAGTCATCATCAGTTACTAGACCATGCATTCTGATTCTTAGTGATGGGATTTCAACCTCAATAGGTAGTACCGCCTCAGACCCATAAACTAAAGCGAAAGGCGTAGCCCCAGTAGGTGTTCTGATACTTGTTCTGTAGGCCCATAGAGCTGGATTAATCATGAGATGCTAGTCTCTGCCGGTTTTGTTTACTGTTCTGTGCAAGATCTTCAATAGATTTTTGTTAGAGGCCTCAACTTGGCCATTCCCTTGAGGATAGTAGATAGAAGACCAATGTTGTGTGATCTTGAATTTGGCACATAGATCATCTAGGTCTTTGTTCTTGAATTGTCCACTGTTATCTGTGATTATGGAATGAGGTATCCCATATCTGCATATGATATAGTTCAATATGAACATAGATATTTGCTTTCCAGTTGCTTGTGTCAAAGGGACTGCTTCTACCCATTTTGTAAAATAATTTGTAGCTGTGATTATATGGGTATGTCCATTGGAAGAGTGAGGATGAATCATCCCGATAAGATCAAATGCCCATTGGTGAAAAGACCATTGTGTTGTAAAGGGGATTAGATCCCTCCCTGGGGCATGAATTAAGTTGCCATGTACTTGGCATTTTTGACAATTCTTAGCAAACTTGATTGAATCTTTCTCCATTTCAGGCCAATAGTACCCTGCCCTAATAAGTTTTCGTGTTAAACCATTTGAGTGTGACCCACAAATACCCGCATGGACTTCCTCTAATGGATGTTGAGACTCTTCTCGTTCTAAACATCTAAGTAGCGTACCATCTAGACCTCATTTGTATAGATCATTACCAATGATGACATATCGGGAGACATTACGGATAAGGTATCTCTTTTCATGGCGGTTGAAGGTATTGGGAATGATTTGGTCTTGGAGATAAGAAAATAGGTTTTTGTATCTGGATGAATCATGACCTACAACGGTGCAAATCATGCGAGTTTCAGGGGAGTCATATGCAGGATAAGATAGTGCTTCCACCAGGAACTCGTAGCGTAGCTCATGTTCAGGCTGCTGTAATAAAGTAGATAGCGTCGCCATTGCGTCGGCAGCCTTGTTCTCCGTTCTAGGAATTTGCTCAAATGTGATAGATATGAAATACTTCTTTAAATCATCTACCATTCTTTTGTAAGGAATGAGCTTTTCATATTTAGTTTGGTACACATCATTGACTTGATGAATAACAAGTTGAGAGTCTCCATGAATGTGTAGCTCTGTCACTCTCCACTCAATTGCTAGTTTCATACCATTCAAAAGGGCTTCATATTCTGCAATATTGTTTGTGCAGGGGAACTTTAGTCTGAATGCTTTTGGGATGGAGTATCCTTGAGGAGTTATGAACAATATGCCTGCTCCAGATCCATTATGTGTATAGGAGCCATCAAAGAACAATTGCCATTCTCTAGAAGATAGGTGCATAATAGAGGAGTCTAGAAATTCCATTTGCATTGGTGTGTCATCAAACATGGGTGCATCTGCTAGTTGATCAGCAATAACTTGACCTTTTATAGCTTTTCTTTCGACATATTCAATGTCAAATTCGCTTAGAAGCATGACCCATTTAGCTAGTCTACCTGTGAGGGCAGCCTTGCTTAGTAGGTATTTTAGTGGATCAATTTTTGCTACTAGATGCGTGGTATGAGCTAACATATAGTGTCTCAGTTTCTGTGATGCAAAGATCACAGCGAGACAAGCTTTCTCAATCATAGAATAGTTCTTTTCATACGCCACCAATGTTCTGCTTATATAATAAATGGCTCTTTCCTTTTTGTCTTCATCATGTTGCTCTAGTAATGCCCCCAGTGATGTGGCTGTTGTGGAGACATATAAGATCAATGGCTTCCCATGAATAGGAGGCATCAAAATGGGAGGATTGGATAGATACTTCTTGATATGGTTAAAATTCTTTTTACACTCCTCATTCCATGCAAATGTCACACCTTTATGTAATGTTTTTGTAAAAGGTTGTGATATGTCTGCTAGCTGTGATATGAATCTTTTGATAGATTGAACTCTTTCTTGCAACGTCCTCATTTGACTAATATTCGTGGGAGGTTGCATCTCTATTATAGCCTTGACTTTAGCTGGATCAACTTCAATGCCCTTCTTTGAAACTATGTATCCTAAGAGCTTTCCAGAAGTGACACCAAAAGCACACTTCTTAGGATTTAGTTGGAGACTAAACTTTTCCATTCTGTCTAGGATCATGCTCAAGTCTTTTAGATGTTCAGTTCTAATCATAGATTTTGCTAATGTGTCATCAACATAATCTTCCATGGTTCGATGCATCATGTCATGGAAAATAGATGTCATTGCTCTTTGATATGTAGCACCAGCATTTTTAAGCCCAAATGGCATGACATTCCAACAGAAGGTGCCCCATGCACATGTGAAAGCAGTTTTCTCTTGATCCTCTGGAGAAATTTTTATTTGATTATATCCAGAGAAACCATCCATTAAGGAATACATCTCAAAACCCGCAGTCATGTCCACTATCATATCAATGTTAGGTAGTGGAAAATCATCCTTGGGGCATGCTTTATTCACATCTCTAAAGTTTGTGCACACTCTGATTGAACCATCTGGTTTAGAAACAGGTACAATATTAGAGATCCACTCTGCATAGTCAATAACTCGGATGAATCCGGCTTTCAGGAGCTTCTCTAATTCAGCTTTTACCAAGAGGGCAACGTGAAGATGCATCTTTCTCAATTTTAGCTTGACAGGTTTGACATTTGGAGCAATAGATAAATGATGCATTATGAGATTAGGATCCAATCCTGACATATCTGAATATTTCCATGCAAAGTTGATCTTCTTCTCTGTTAGGAATGTTGTAAATTTTTGCTTTTCTTCTTCTGATAATGATTGTGCTACATGTACCAATTGTGGTTCCTCCGTCGTACCCAAATTGATAGATTGAGTGGGCTCAATTAGAACTGGAGATCTGTCCTGTAAATGACTCGGAAGGACATCAAATATCTCATCCTTAGGTGCCTCAGAGAGGTTTTCACCTTCGGATACGTCTTTTATTTTTACTTTTGTAGGTTTTGAGACTGCCACAAAGTGGTTTTCACCCTCATAACTTTTTTTATTTTTCTTTTTATTCTTATTTTTCTGACTAAGATATTTGATGTCCGACTCGGTCATGCTGACGCTCGGTTCACTGATGGAAGTCCTCATAGGCTCAACTGCATTGAGGTAGCAAGCAAGGGCATAGTCATTCGAGAAGGTATAAATACCCTGGCTCGAATTTGTGGAGGTTTGATAAATAAGTTCTGGATATTGGATAGTCGAAGTAGGGAAAGATTGGGAGATAGTGTTTACGGATATGGATCTGTCATCATTGGTCCTAACCCGACACTCAAGTTCAAAGGTGATATTACAACTTAAAACATTCAATTCGTGAATAGGCTCAATGTCATTGTGGGAGTCCAATTCAGCCATAGGTGGATCAGACTCGATAGGTTCATCATTTCGCTCTAGACTTACGTTTGGATTAGGTGCATATTGGTGAATAATATCAACATGTTTCTCTGTAATAAGCTCATCTTCATATGGTTCTGGAATGGCTCCCCATTCATAGTCATTTGATTCAGCTTCTGATTTAGGATCTCTAGGAAATCTTAGAACATGAGTAAAGTCGGGGTGAATACCCCAAGAAGGGTTACCCTCGGATTCTGATTTGAATTCATACTCATGGGAATCTGTCTCAGAATCACTACCACCTCCCTCTTCATGATTGCTTTCGAGATTAGCTGGTTCTTGTGTTGCAACTATCTCTTGATTGATAGTAGGTTCTTGTGTTTCTACTACATTAATTCTTTTGATTAGATCATCTTTATCATCAAGAAGGTCTTTGATTTCCTTAGGCAATTTTTCATAGGGGATGAGTTCTGAGCTGTCTGAATCACTATTTGATGGTTCTGTTTCTTCTTTCTTAAGAAGAGGTTCTCGTAGTGCGATCTGCTCTATGACATGGGAACAATTACCTTTGAGGTGATATGTTTTCTTCTTAAATCCTAAGCCAACTTTGTTTTTATTTTCTCTACCAGTATGTGGGAGAGGTGCCTCAAGACCTTTTCCTCTGATTCCTAGAGGTCCTTTACTTGAATATCCCATCTTAGCTATTAATTTATCTCCTGGACCATACAACTTAGAAGGGAGTTTGGATACTATAGAGTCACTAGTTTGAACAACTTGAGATTCAGGTTCGTATTTGTATAGCCATGATAGCACAGCTTCATCTTCTTCAAATTCTTGCTTGGATACTTGTTCTGCTACAAAATTCTTTTTATATGCTTCAAGAGGTTCTTTAGAGTCTGGTTTGGATGGTTTCAAAGATTGCCCATAAGACTTAGGCGAGATAGGGAGAGATGTCAAAGATAAGACTGGCTGGATAGTATATTCTCCCATACTATTTTCTTTGATATTAACCTCTTTTGCAAGATCTTCCATTTTAGATGTGGATGCTTCTTTAGTTGGTTCAATGGAAGATTCTCTGTTATTAGGTACAAGCTTATCTGCACTTTCCTTCAAGGTGTTGCAAGTTGTATTCAGATCTGCGGGGATAGTAACCTCTACTCCTTCATAAGGAAACTTCAAACATTGATGGTGTGTAGAAGGAATAGCTTGCATTTCATGTATCCATGGTCTCCCTAGAAGGACGTTGTAGGCCAAAGGTAGATCAAGCACTTGACAGATGGTATCTTTGATAACTGGACCCACTCTGATAGGTAAGATAATGGTGCCTTTAGAAGATCTTTCTTGTTCATCATAGGCTTTGATAGTTATTTTCTTTCTTGGATCAATAGCCAATTCTGAAAATCCCAATTGTGTGATCAAGCTGTAAGAACAAATGTTTAGGCCAGCGCCCCCATCTATCAACACACGTTTGACTCTACGGTTCTGGATCAAGACTTCTATATGCAAAGGCTGATTATGTGGGTGACTCAAGGAGTTGTCATCTTCCTCTGAAAAGGAGATATATTGCAGAGATGTAAGATGTCCAACCATAGTCTGGAACCTGTCTAAATCAAGGTCATCAGGAACATTGGAACCGAGCAAAGCTTTATCGAGAATGGCTCTATGAGCTAGAGATATTCGAAGCAACTCAAACATGGAGATTTTCGCATTAGTGTGTTGGAGTTGTTGGACAATGCTATAAGATGTATGCCTTATATCCTTTGGATTGGAAGATTTGGAAGCAACCTTCTGTTTAGAAGTAGATGAAAGATTGAAGGGCACCTTAGGGACATTTGATGAATCTGGGATTTGTCCTTTCAGATGCGTTTGAGCTTGTGATCGACTAACTGCGTTAGCTGAGGAATGATCTCTGTCTCTTCGTACAATTGTGATGACATTGCAACTTTCAGAGAGACATGGTTCAACCATATTGATGACAGCGTTATTTCCAGGGTAGGCATAGTTGACTTTTGCCCCCATATTAGGCTGAGAAGTTGAAACTTCTTGACCATGTTTCGGAAATGTGTAATGACCCTTACTAAAAGACCACTAAACTACCAATGCTGAACTTAGGAATTTTGTCAAACACTTGGCATGTAACTAAATAGTACTGTTATAATGTAAAATGCTAAGAGGGATAATCATTTGAGCAACAAATCCACACTATTCAATGATACAAAACAGTGCCAATTATATTTATGCGTTCAATATAGATGCCAATTACAACTTTCAGATATTGCAATGAATTGACACTTGAAACTAGTACAAGTATGCAATGCTAGAGTCCTTATAGGATGGATTGATTATGATTGTCTTGTCTCATACAATTGATTCTAATTGAGATATGCAATGTTTCATATGACTGATTACAAAGACAGTGACTGAATTTCATGCAATGACTGCTACAGAATTGACTGAATTTCTAACCCTTATAACTGATTATTACATGTGCAATTTTTATGACCAAATGCAATCAAAATGGAACCTGGATTATGCAATTTGTAGTTGACCAAACGTTGATGAAGAAATGTCCAAACTGCATCCCAAAACAGTCCTCTGTCCTGCCGCTGTACGGTCTGCAGGTACAGCCGTACCTATACGGACTGTACGGCACTGGTATAAAATTGATGTTGGGGTTTGTGCAGCCGAAATTTCCAAGAAAGGTGGCGCCTAGGGTTGTAGAATGACCTCCCAAATTCATGAAATCAGACTCCCAGCTATGTGCAAGATGTGAGCAAAAATGTATGTCTCAGTTGTATATCAGGTCCTGTCATAAACTTCACCAAATTGTATTGTTTTGCTTCCAAATCCTTATCAAATTGATCCTCCAATGAGTAGATGTAATTCAAGTCTTTTTGCAACAAAATCTCAAACCCTCAAATCTGAATACTCAATTAAGCTCAGCATGAAATGGTTGAATACCACTTCCAATGTGCAACCCTTCAGAAGCTATTTCACCTCCTCAGTTATGCAAACCCTTAGGAGTTTTCGTTCCCAAAGATCTAATGAAAAATTTGCAGATCAAGATGACCACAAATTGCTCCAAGATGAAAATGTAGTAGAAACCTCAAATCAAGCATGTAGAAATGATAGCCCAAGCCCTCTATTTATTCTTTTCCTTGAGAAGTTACTAGAACTTCTAGAAACATCTAATTATAATGTACTTTATAATAAAATAACATTATAATAATAAAGTACATTTTTCAACTCAAAAATATAACAATGTAGGCCAAGATGTCTCATAACCGAATGTAGGCCCAACTAGACTGAATGTAGGCTTGAACTGGATGTAGGCTCACTTCTGGACGTAGGCTCCACTACAACTGCATGTAGGCCTCAAACTGGATGTAGGCTTTGTCAGCAATAAGCAATCAAATGATCCACACAATGACTCTCTCTCCAAACTATTTGCCTACGAGAGTCGATGATAGGCAAAACCCGTTATGAAAGAACATGTCTCTAGAAAGGGGACATGACAATCCGCCCCTCCAGAAATTGCTTGCCCTCAAGCAATCTCAAAGCTGGATGCTGCAAAATCTCCTCAGACTCCCAAGTAGCATCCTCAACAGGAAGATCTCTCCACTTCACCAAATACTCCCTGATAACTCTCCTGCGAAGCTGTTTCTCCCTGCTATCCAAGATAGACTCTGGCACCAAAACCAACTTCCCCTCATCATCCAAGGGTGGTAACACTGTAGAAGGCACACAACATGCTGCCCTAATGCCTTCTTGAGGCGCGACACATGAAATACATTATGCACTCTACTATCAGCTGGAAGCTCAAGCTCATAAGCCAACTCACCAACACGCCTAATGATCCTGAAAGGCCCATAGTATCTCGGCTTAAGCTTCTCCGACCCACTTTTCTTGAGAGTAGACTGCCTGTATGGCTGAAGCATGAGGTAAACCATATCACCAACCTCAAAGCTCCTCTCAATCCGCTTCTGATCTGCATACTGCTTGTACTGATTCTGTGCCCTGGCTATATTATCCTTGAGAGCATCAACAATGTCTTTGCTCTCTTGAAGCAAATCCCCGGCACGTGGAACTCTAATATCAGACATAAGCAAATCAATGAAGCTAGGCGCATCATACCCATATAGAGCCCTGAAAGGTGACATCTGAATCGACATGTGAAATGTGGTATTGTAACAATACTCACACAAATGTATCCATCTCACCCATGCCCTTTGCTGACCAGCCACAGTTCCTCAAATAGCCCTCCACCCACTTATTGACTATCTCTGTCTGTCTATCCATCTGCGGGTGATAACTGGTGCTAGGTGTAAGCTCAGTGCCACAAAGTCTGAATACCTCCTGCCAAAAGTGACTCAAAAATCAGCTGTCTCTATCACTAACTATGCTGCGAGGTATCCCATGCAATCTGAAAACCTCTCTGAAGAAGACCTCAGCTACCTGTACTGCTGTGTAAGTAGTAGTGATGGGGAAGAAGTGTGCATACTTCGTCAATCTATCCACTACTACATAGATACAATCCCGACCTTGGGCCTTGGGCAAGCCCGTAATGAAGTCCATGGATATGTATTCCCACTTCTGATCTAGAATGGGAAGTGGCTGTAGGAGCTCGGCTGGAAAGGTGTGCTCTTGTTTGTTCTGCTGACAAACAGGGCACTCACGAACATACTGCAATACATCTGACTTCAGTCCTTTCCAAGTGAACCGCTCCCGCACCTGTCTATATGTCTTGAAGTACCCGGGGTGACCAGCTGTATGTGAATCATGAAGAGCTTTCAATATAGATCACTTCACCTTCGATCCTGGGGCTAGAAAGATCCTACTCTTGTAGATAATCAAATCATCTACAAGTGTATACCGGGTATCAACAACTGACCCATCAACTATCTCTGACACCCATGGGTCTCTAGCATACTCTGCCACTATCATATGTCGCCAATCCTCTGATATCTCAATCAATGCACTGAGATGTGGTCTACGTGACAATGCATCTGCTACCACATTCTGAGTCCCTCTCACATATGATATATCAAAATCGTAAGCCTGTAGCTTACTTACCCACTTCTGCTGCCTATCGTTGAGATCTCTCTGACTAAGGAAATGCCTCAAACTGTTGTGGTCAGTTTTAATGCAAAACTTACCACCCACTAGATACTGTCTAAACTTAGGCAACGCATGCATGATGGCTAACATCTCCTTATTGTAAATGCTGAAAGATCTCTCAGGTCCACGGAGTTTCCTGCTCTCATATGCAATAGGGTGCTTGTCCTGCATCAACACAGCACCTATACCATCTCCGGATGCATCACATTGAAGCTCAAATGGCTTTGAGAAATCAGGCAAAGCTAACACCGGACATGAAGTCATGATCTCCTTGAACCTGTCAAAGCAAGCCTGCGCCTCTGGTGTCCAAACAAAGGCCCCCTTCTTCAACAAATCTGTCATAGGGGCTGCATGACGTAAATACCCACTCACAAATCTGCGGTAGAATCCACATAGGCCTAGGAACCCTCTCAACTGTGTCAGGTTCTCTGGAATAGGCCACTCCACTATAGCATGGATCTTATTAGGATCCATCCGCACTCCATCTGCACTGATAATATGACCCAAGTACAAGAGCTTAGTCATACCCAAATCACACTTGGACTCCTTGGCATACAAGGACTCCCTCTGCAATATACTCAATACAGTCTCCAAATGTACTACATGCTCCTGCCATGTCCGACTGTATACCAAGATATCATCGAAGAAAACCAATACAAATCTCCTCAACTGATGATGGAAGACCTTATTCATCGTAGACTGAAAAGTGGTTGGTGCATTGGTCAACCCAAATGGCATGACCACGAACTCGAAGTGTCCACAATGGCATCTAAATGCAGTCTTCTCTATATCCTGCTCTCTGACTCTGATCTGATGATACCTTGATCTCAAGTCTATCTTGCTGAAGTAGCAAGCCCCATGAAGCTCATCTATCATCTCATCTATCCGTGGGATGGGGTACCTATTCTTAATAGTCCTCTTGTTTAGCGCCCTGTAATCAATGCACATACGTAGAGAACCATCCTTCTTCTTCACCAATACTACTGAAGAAGCAAAAGGAGACTTACTCGGTCGAATATGCCCCATCTCAAGCAGCTCCTTGATGGTTTTCTCTCTCTCATCCTTGAGCCTCCTAGGATGTCTGTATGGTGTGATCATCGCGGGTTTAGCACCCTCCTCTAGCTCAATGATGTGCTCAATTCCACGGTCAGGTGGTGCACCAGGTGGAATGTCACTGAACACCCTATCATACTGCTCTCTCAATCTCTGAATATCAGGGTGATACTCTGTCATCTGATGCTCCTCCTGTGTAGGCATGAGAGTACACATGGCTGCCCATCCGATCCCATCGTGTCTAACCATCCTCTCCATGCGCCTGAAAGAAATAGTCCTAATATCACTATTTCTGATAGCCCTCAAGACATGCTGCCTACCATTTGCCTCAAACTTGATCTCCATGTCCCTGAGTCTGAAAGTGACCTCACCCAATAAATGCAACCAAGTCATCCCCAATACAATATCTAGGTCGCCCATATTAACTACATGGTAATCCGCTTTGAACTCATAATTGCTCAAGCGTAAGGGCATATCTCTGATCATCCTGTTACACTTAAGAGTGTAACCATCAGCAACCTGTACTCGGAGACCCTCAAACTCCTCTGTCTCAATGCCACGGTGCTCAACCAAACGCGCATCAATGAAATTATGTGTAGCACTTGTGTCAACTAGGGTAATCACCTTCTGTCCTGCTCGAACTCCACGCAATCTAAAGGACCCCTCCTGCTGAATACTAGATAAGCGTGCCTGCTGCAAATGTAGCTTTGGCTCCACCTTAGGCTCTGAAGCCTCTGCCTCTACCTCAGGCTCTGTGTCACTGTGCTCATCCTCATGTGCTGTGCTATCTGAATCTAAGTCCTCATAGTACACCCACATAACTCTATTGGCCTTCCCCTTAGGCCTCAAAGGACAGTCATGATCCCTATCATATGGACCTTTGTAATAGAAGCATAGCTTCTTCCTACGTAGGTCATTAAGTGCCTCAGTATCCGAGGGTGGAGTGGATTTCCCCTTGGTATCAACCTTCTTCCCCTTCCCCTTATCAAACTTCTTATTATCTTTGAAAGAAGTAGAACTCCTAGGGGTGAATCTGCTAGAAGGTGCTGTAAGCTCCATACTACGAGCTTTCCTCATGGCCTCCTGTAGTGTCGATGGATCAAATGCCTTGATCCAACCCTTGAGGGTTCAGACAATCCCTATGTGAATAGGATAACCAACCGCCTCTCCGATAGATCTTGGACCATAACTGACAACCTCTGAAACTCACTCATATAAGTCTCTAAGCTGCCTGTCTGTCTCAACTGTGCAAGATCACGGAAGAAGATCTCTGGATCCTTCCTGTCAAAACGCTCCACCAGCCTATCCACAAAACCCTGGTACGATGTCACCTGGTTGTGCTGCAAGGTAACCATACCATGTGACCACCAGTCATGAGCTGCGCCCTCCAAATGCTAGGTGGCGTATCTGATGGCATCTATCTCTGACATGGGTCTCAATGCTAAGAAAGTATCCAACTTATGTATCCATGCCTGTGCTGTCATCTGTCCACTACCATCAAAAGAAGGTAAAGTGAGCTTGCTAGCAGCTCGTTGCAACTCATTGTCATGGCCTCCTCTAGGTCTCCTGTTCTGCCGAGTTTTCCTCATGTGCTCTCTTCTCTGGTTCAAGTAGCGATCAAAGTTAAGTAACTCACGCACATGTGGTTGTAATGCCTGCCATTCTGCAGTAGCAGCTCTAAGATCATCCTGAAACTCATCTTGTACATCACTCTCTCCTGCCTCCTGAGCCTCCTCTCTAAGGAAAGTAGGACGAGTAGGTCTATCCGCTGTCCAAGACCTGTGCCTAGGAGCACCCTGTGAACCTGCCATGCTCCTATTATCATGATCAAGTGTACCTCTAACCTGTTCCTGTGCGCTGGGCTGAACCACTCTCTCCATCATAGTGGTCAAATTACGCAAGGACTGGACCATCTCCTGCTGTCCCGTAGTCATAATCCGAAAGAATTCCCTCTCATCATCAGGAATTCTAGGTGGGCTCTGTGACTGTCTCTCATCCATGGTAAGAGTATTTCCGAAGTCTTGTTCACCCTCTAGTGCTGCTCTTCTTCGTGTGTAGTACCTGTGATGCCCAAATGCTGAAGGATGCATATAGGTTTCTTACCCAACAGGATGGCAAGAACACCGCTTTGATACCACTGTAATGACCCTTACTAAAAGGCCACTAAACTACCAATGCTGAACTTAGGAATTTTGTCAAACACTTGGCATGTAACTAAATAGTACTGTTATAATGTAAAACGCTAAGAGGGATAATCGTTTGAGCAACAAATCCACACTATTCAATGATACAAAACAGTGCCAATTATATTTATGCATTCAATATAGATGCCAATTACAACTTTCAGATATTGCAATGAATTGACACTTGAAACTAGTACAAGTATGCAATGCTAGAGTCCTTATAGGATGGATTGATTATGATTGTCTTGTCTCATACAATTGATTCTAACTGAGATATGCAATGTTTCATATGACTGATTACAAAGACAGTGACTGAATTTCATGCAATGACTTACAGAATTGACTGAATTTCTAACCCTTATAACTGATTATTACATGTGCAATTTTTATGACCAAATGCAATCAAAATGGAACCTGGATTATGCAATTTGTAGTTGACCAAACGCTGATGAAGAAATGTCCAAACTGCATCCCAAAATAGTCCTCTGTCCTGCCGCTGTACGGTCTGCAGGTACAGCCGTACTTGTATGGACTGTACGACACTGGTATAAAATTGATGTTGGGGTTTGTGCAGCCAAAATTTCCAAGAAAGGTGGCGCCTAGGGTTGTAGAATGACCTCCCAAATTCATAAAATCAGACTCCCAGCTATGTGCAAGATGTGAGCAAAAATGTATGTCTCAGTTGTATATTAGGCCCTGTCATAAACTTCACCAAATTGTATTGTTTTGCTTCCAAATCCTTATCAAATTGATCCTCCAATGAGTAGATGTAATTCAAGTCTTTTTGCAACAAAATCTCAAACCCTCAAATCTGAATACTCAATTAAGCTCAGCATGAAATGGTTGAATACCACTTCCAATGTGCAACCCTTTAGAAGCTATTTCACCTCCTCAGTTATGCAAACCCTTAGGAGTTTTTGTTCCCAAAGATCTAATGAAAAATTTGCAAATCAAGATGACCACAAATTGCTCCAAGATGAAAATGTAGTAGAAACCTCAAATCAAGCATGTAGAAATGATAGCCCAAGCCCTCTGTTTATTCTTTTCCTTGAGAAGTTACTAGAACTTCTAGAAACATCTAATTATAATGTATTTTATAATAAAATAATATTATAATAATAAAGTACATTTCTCAACTCAAAAATATAACAATGTAGGCCAAGATGTCTCATAACCGAATGTAGGCCCAACTAGATTGAATGTAGGCTCGAACTGGATGTAGGCTCACTTTTGGACGTAGGCTCCACTACAACTGCATGTAGGCCTCAAACTGGATGTAGGCTCTACTGAATGTAGGCTCTGTCAGCAATAAGCAATCAAATGATCCACACAATGACTCTCTCTCCAAACTATTTGCCTACGAGAGTCGATGATAGGCAAAACCCGTCATGAAAGAACATGTCTCTAGAAAGGGGACATGACAAAATGGTTCTGTGAATGCTATATGATCGTTATTGCTCATGGGATTGTCAATTGTGATGTCTCCACTATCGATCAGATGTTGAATGGTATGCTTCAAGTGGTAGCAATTATTAGTTTTGTGACCTTTACTCCGATGGAAATCACAGAATTCGTTTCCTCTCCACCATTTCGGTTTGGGGTCTTGATCATTTGGTCGGATTGGTGGTAAAGAGATGATGTTATTAGCCAGTAGAGTTTTCATAGCTGATTCTAAAGACTCTCCCAGAGGAGTAAACTTTCGATGTTTATCCCATCTTTTGTATTCTGGCTTCTTTGGAGATGGTTCAGAAGACTTTTGCTCTGAAGCTTTAATGGCTTGAGTGCCAAGAGTGAGATTATAGGCTGGTGCCTTTGATGGGGCACGGACAGTGTCAACAACGCCATCTGTGATGATGCCCTTGTTTTTGTTCAATTTTTGTTCTTGTCTTTAGAACTGGATCTTGATTCGTACTTGTCTTTTTGAAGTGTGATTTCTCCTTTTTTCACAAGCACTTTTTCGATTTTAATAGCATTATCCACCATCTTATCAAAAGATGTATGATCTTGCATTTGTAGAGGATAATTGATTTTTGGAACAAGGTTGTTGATGAAGATTTCCAATTTTTCTGTTTCTGGAATAGGTTTGGCATATAGAGAGAACTTTTTCCTCCATCTCTTGAGAAATGTTATGAATGGTTCCCCTGGATATTGCTTGAGATTACAGATATCGATCATGGTGACCGAGTGCTGAATATTGTAGGAGTATTGTTGATAAAACAATTTGATCAACTTCTCAAAAGTTTTGATAGTAGAAGGCAATTTTGAAAACCAATGAATGGATGCTCCTCCCAAAGATCTAGGAAAGAGGCGCATAAGGTAGGTCGGTTCATGCATGAACTCCATTGATTGTGTACAAAATTTCCTGACATGATCTTGAGGGTTAGAGTGCCCGTCATATTTATCATACTTCGGCATCTCCACTCTTTTTGGAAATGGTGGCATGTACAAGTCTTTGTCAAATGGAAAATGACATAGAGCCTCCATGGAGAACTCTTTAGGTTCCTTCTCTTTCTTGAGGTTGTTAAGTTCAACTTGTATAGCATGCATTTGTTTCGTCATAGCCGTGAGTGGATTCTCTTCCTCATGTGTAATGATGTCTTCAACATTAAAGTTGGGAGGAAGTTTAGCTCCTTGATGAGCTAATTGTAAAAAGTATGCTTCTCTATCTTCTTTCAAGAAATGCTTCATCATTCATTTGAAGTTATCATCATTTTGATATTGAGCAATTTCTTCAGGTGTGGGTTCCTGATCTGCACCATGTTGAGATTGAGCTCTTTGAGAGCCAAAATTTGTTCCTGCTTGAGACATGGTAGGAGTTTGTGGACTCCCTGGATTAGATTGATGAGGGGTATGTTGAGTATCTCCGTGAGTTGATGGAGGAGGTATGTAACTAGATTTCAATCGATAGTTGCCAAGACTGTCGTCCTCGTAAAGACTAGAATTGATGAGTTGCTCAAGAGTTGGAGTTTGGAGAGTGGTGATAGATTTCTTGTGAGAGAAAGCTCTAGTCTCCACCATTAACCTCAAGTGAAACAAAAGAATAAGATCCAGATAACCGAAGAATGAATTGAATCAAGATGATCAGATGACGCAACCTTGTCAAGGTTTGATTGATTTGAAGATTCAATTAGACATGGATGAAGGATACTGTGCCTTGGATGTATGGGTAGGTTCTCAAAAGATAGCGGACAAGATATCACAACACTTAGTCGTTTTGATGATTGATTGATTGAAGATTGATAGTTATGACAAGGTTTTGACACGAGATGATAAAGACTCAAATCGATTAAACAGAAGGCTGAATCGAATTCAAAAGGCCACTTTGGGATAATGATTGGATTCTCAATAGCTACTGCTCTGTTCCTGACACAGTGATTTGATCGACAAATTTTGAAAATAGGCTGAAAAAGCTAAATATCTGGCAATTCTGACAATTTTCTGACAACTTTTCAAAATTTTCCCAAACGACACTCTGTAGACTCATACGATAGATGGGCAGTAATGAAATGACACTTTGAGAAAACTCGTATGACTTTCTGATCTCCTGAGACGACTTTTGACTCCAGAAAGGAATTTCACTTCAAATTTTGCAAATTTTGAGTTTTCAGATTCGGATTGTTTGCAAATTTCAATGTCCAGATTTGAGGATTGTAACAGATTTGTTCATTTTTAGTAACCAGATAGATAAGCAAGCACGCAAAACAGCAAGCAAGTGATTTCAGGCATGTTTGAAAATAATGAACAAAGGCAAAAGCAACCTTGCGCATGAACAATCAAGTGAATTATTCGTTCTAATCCTCAGAAGCGCTAATTGTGTAGGTTCCAAAAATGTTTTGCAATAACGCACATATACCCTAGAAAGTGAAAATTTGGCCTCGCTAGAGTTTTTAGTAATGGTTTGACTCTGCAACTTTTATGATCCAAAGGGGTGAACTCCAATCCCAGCGCACCAGGGTTTTGACACAGTCTGAGAACTTAATCTTCAGGAGCTGCTAGGGAGATCTGACAACCCAACAATGAACCATACCCGTGGAGATTTCTTCCACAAGGACATTTATATAGCGACTATCACTACCACGGCGAAAATGGCTATTACCGCTTAAAGTTCCATCAATGCAATTTGCCTTGTGAAGGGAATGTCCGCTACGGTTAACCCTCTCTAAAGATGACTCACAGTATTGTACCACAAGGGGACTTGGCTCCAGATCCAAGGTTTTTGACGCCTTTTCACTTTTAACCCAAACAAAGCAGACAGATAAATCCGACACGCTAAGACAAAGTTTTGCTTCACCAAGGTCTATGATGTCAACTCCACGTGATGTATCAACCTCTCCGGGGAGAATGTATCGATCAATAAGAGAAGGCGCACTAACCAATTTTGATTCACCAAAGCTCGTGATGTCAACCCCACGTGATCTATCAACCTCTCCTGAGAGAGAATGTATCGATCAATAAGAGAAGACGCACTAACCAAGTTGAATGTGAAACGCACTAAGTATCCTCCCTACCTACAAGGATTCTGTCGTCAAGAAGGATTTCGTTGGGAATCCAATCTCTCAAGAATCACGAATAGTGTTCATAGGGCCTAATTACTATGTGAGCACAGATGTATGTTTCCAAAAAGCAAATCTACCAAAAGTACCCAAAAAGCAAAAAGAGGAACACTTAACGCTTAAAGCGAATATGAGATGAGTCCACAAGGTGGAACACTTAACACCTCACACAAGCTGAAAACGAGTCTCCAACTTAGAAAACAAGTGAGTTCCTAAAAGCATAAACACTTAACGCTTCTGTCCTGTTGACCCCTCCCCTTTAATGTGGTGCTGACCTTGCAACCATGGGGTGGAACGAGGGGTCGGCGGATTAGCGAGTCCAATAACCCAAGATAGCAATAAGATCAATCACAAGTATCTAAGACTACTTAATGAATCCTTAAGGGGTCACAACTTAGTATCAATTATGCAAGTGTGTAGAAATAGACAAAAGCATGAAAAGATGCACATAAGCCAGACACATAAGAGATTTATTTTAAGTCCAAATCGAAATGTTATTAGATGAAGGAGAATACCTGGGATCCTCGCAACGCGCTTAGTAGATTTTACCTGATTTTTAGCAATTTTTGTTGAGCTTTTCCATGCAAGCAAGTGACGAACTCTCCAACAAGCAAACAAGCAAACAAGATATGTAACATATATTCAACTTATGAAAACCATAGGGCTAGTTTTAAAAATCAATTATTATCAGCAATAATAACCAGCAATTAACCCAAATGACAACTCATATCATTCATTGAACCATGTAAAAAAAATAAGTGCATACCCATCACAAAACTTTATTTTTTTTGTTGCATTTGACCTAGTCAACAAGATCTGATTTTTTTTTATGATTTTGGCCACAAAAATAGAAATTCAAAATAGAAACCCCTGCTAAAAAACAGAGAGCTTTCCAAAAATGTAAAAATTTTAGAAAAATCTCTTCATTTGTGCCCTAGAGACCCGTTTTATCAAAATAGACCAGTTTTTGTAAATTGACTATTTGAGCTATTATATTGCATCCAAATTTAAAACACAAAGAATGGACCCCCTGTAGAATTTAAAGAGCTTTCCGAAAATATAAAAATTTTCGAAAAATACGCTGATTTGCGTCAGATATTAATTTTTTCCGGAATTTCACAAAAAAAATTATTAAAAATTCAAAACATCTCAGAAAATTCTGAATTTTTTACTGTTGCTTCTCTAATATGTGTCCAACCTGCAAAAAAAATTTCAGAGCAAAACTCCAAGCCGTTTGGGAGATAAAATTAAATCTTTGAAACTTTAGGGTTTTAGCTCCAAGAATCAAAATCAGCATGCAAAGGTGGGATGCCCCACGGTGGGTGCCAGAAATGTGTGTGTGAAAATTGTACCTGATCTGTAGACACAACACTTCAGTAAAACATTAGAGGTTAGCTATAATCAAAATCGTGCAAAATTGAAATCTAATCTAACCAAGGGATTTACTGCTTTCTAATAGGTGCGAGATTGATGTTCTCAGATTGTTATCGAGATCAGTGACCTAGACGACACCTAAATGAAGGATTTGAATGCAAAACTGATATGAAATATGAATGCAATTAATCTATTTTTTTGGTATTTTCTATGCAATAAGATGAAAAATGATATGAATTTGTGCTAATATGAAAATTGATCTATGATATGCTAAATGATCTAACAATGATATGAAAATGAATCTAAATGAATGTAAAAAAAAACACAAATTGATCTCACAATAGTCTTGATTCGTAATAAACTTTGATTCTCCAGATGTCGATTCTCCAGCATAAGTTTGCACAATTATGAGATGAATTATGAAGAGCTGAACCTTGATTTTATAGAAATCCAGGGCTTTGGGAGGTGCATGAAAGAAAGCCATAAATCATTCAAATAAACTCAACTTAATTTTTGAGTTATTTTTAAATAAAGATAATTTAATTCATAAAAACATGCAAATCATGCAAAAACAACTTTTTAACTCAAATTAGAAGTTTAGATCAACTTTAAAACTAAAAAATGATGTTGAGTTCCAAAAAGTCAATAACTTGCATTGATTTTCTAATTTGGAGTTTAGTTGCTCTTTGATTGTGCACATGGATAATTATGAATTAATAAATAAATAAAGTGATTTATTCTCAACTTAACTGATTTTTGAAAAATAATTGATTTATGGGTTAATCAATCATTTAATCAAATTTTTATTCAAAAATAATATCATCAAATATGACAACTTGCTTTAATTAATTAAATAGGAATTTAATCAATTAATGATAGGATTTTGGATTTATTGTCAAAATTAAATAATACGATTTAGGAATAAATAGAATTAACTTCAATTAAATAATTAAGTGGCTGAATTAAATCTAATTAATTAAATATAAAAATATTCAATTAATCAAACTTTATGATAAATGTGATTTATCGCCAAATAATTATAAAATTAAAGATAATTATGATGATTAAGAATATTACTAGGAATATTCTCCGATGCAGAATTTAAGATAATCATTTAGGATTCGATGATGTTTAGATGTGCCTTAGGTTAGGACTTTGATGTCGATTTCGTTCGATTTGATGATGTAAGAGATTAATAAACTTATAGCCCATTTTTGGGGTATTACACCAACAGGCCAAAATCACTCAAACCTCATTTACCGGACCTAGGGACTTGAAAACAGCCACCAACAAAGACTACCTAAGACCTAGTTATGAAGACTTTGACATTGATGATTGATCATGATTCATTATATCATACCATGCTATGTGCTCATTGTAATCATGATCATTTTGATATATCATATTTCATATTTGAACAATGAATTTTGAATCTTTGATAGAAGTTTATAGAACGTGATTCATTATGTTACTATGTATGTTTATGTTACTATGTTGAGTGTTCAATGATTCTAGTTCATGTTGCAATTTTGCTATGTTCAAGTATTTGGTATGTTATATTGAAACATCTTTTCATAATTAGCATTTCAAGTTATATATGTATAGTATGCAGCCCCCCCCTCCTCCCCCTCCCTACCCCCGCTGCCGTCCACCTGCCGTCCCAAAATTGAGGCCCTTTTTTTTCTCGCACTCGAAACTCATCCCGGCGTCCCCCCGTCCCGACGTACCCCCGCGCCGGTGTTACACTATTATTATATGATATTATAATATGATTATAATTATATCATTATTTATATTATATTATTGTTTTTTTATTAGTTATTCATTTATATTTTGATTATATAAATATTAATTTGATGGGGATATCACATGTTCAAGATGAGAGCAATATCTAATTGTACCACTTCCTTTCAACAATGCCATATTTGTTGATAATAAAGTGCAAATAAACAAATAGCAGAGTCAGATCTAAAAACACAAACAAGATCAAGACACAAAACACAAGAATTATAGTAGTTCACTGAGATGGCTACATCCACTTTTAAAGAAGGGGAAATCTCCTATTAATATCTCTGTTTTAAATGCAGTAGTAAGCTTTAGCAATACAATGATCAATGAATAAAACATTATCCATATATATTAAGCTTTCAAACGAAGAATGTGAAGAATCTAATAATTGGAGGAAATTGGTGACTGTTTGGTTTCATCATCCAACAATCTACCACTTGAAAGCCAACCATTGCTGCAAACCTTTGGAGATATTCCTCCGCTTCAGGCCTATTGTTATAGCTTGACATTGCCTAGAGAAGTCCTACAAAACTTGAACTTCTCCCTTGGTACTATCTTTGTCAATGTGTCAGCCGGATTCACCTTAGTATCAATATTTTCAACTTGCAACTTGCCCTCCTCAAGAACACTCTTAATCAAATGATATTGAAGCTCAATGGTGATTTGGAGGAAGAAGTATCCATGACACAGCCTGAAGATTTCAAAGTTATGCAAAGAGCACCAGGTATGTAGACTAGTGAAGGCTCTTTATGGCCTAAAGTAGGCCCTCAAAGCATGGTACATCAAGATTGATAGATATTTGGATGCACACGGCTTTCAGAGGAATCTTTCAGATCCCAACTTGTATGTTAAGAGCGCTGGTAGTTATATCATTCTTCTTGTCATCTATGCAAATGATATCATTATTACTAGTAGTGGGGCACATTTGCTTGAGCAGATCAACCTAAATTTGTTTTAGGCGTTTTATATGACTGACTTGGGTTTTTTGCATTATTATTTCAGTGTAGAGGTTTGGTAGGAGTATTTTCATCTCTTAGTTGAAGTATGCTAGGAGTTTGTTGGACAAGTTTTAAGATGCAAAACTACAAAGTCTCATCTACACCTAGGGAGAAAAGGCTGAAACTATGAGCCAAATCAGACTCACCAATGGTGAATGAGTCAGCATTTAGGCAACTAGTTGGCAACCTCATATATCTTACAACCACTAGTCTTAATCTATGTTATGATATGTGCTACAAATCTCTTTGCATGACTACCCGCAATGCAGAACATTGGGTTGCAGTGAAGCATGTACTAAGATATGTGAAAGGGACACTTGACTTTGGTATTCTGTACATCAGAAGAAAAGAACCTTGGCTGGTTGGTTTTATAGATTTGGATTGGGTAGGTTTTGTTGATGATAGGAAGTCTACTTTTAAGTTGTTTCAGTCTTGGCACAGGTGTAGTCACATGAACTAGTAAAAAGCAGCAGACAGTAGCTCTTTTCTCGACAAAAGTTGAGTACTAGGGAACTGCAAAAGCAACATTTGGGGCAGTTTGGCTTTGAATGATGCTTTCTTACATGAAAATATCTCAAGTAGTGCCTTCACCCTTGTTTCGTGACAACTAGAGGGTGCTAAAGCTTGCCAAGAATGAAGTCTTCCATGAGCAAACAAGCATATAGAGCTCCATTGTCACTTCATTCCACAACTTGTTGAAGATGGATCTGTGATGTTGCTGTTTGTTCCAACTAGGGATCAAATTGTAGACATTCTAACCAAGTCTCTGAGCCCAGATAAGTTTTTAAAATTCAGGGGGCAACTTGCTGTAGTTAGTAGAATGATCATTGAGGGAGGGTGTTAAAGTTATATTGTTATATTTAATGGTCATATTAGTCGTTTAGATAAGATTAGTTAGTTTTAGTAACTTTCTTTTTTTGTTGTTTCAGTTCATAATTGTTTCTGTTTTACAAACATCGTCTTGTAATCTCTTTATAAGGAGTTTTCCTCTCCTTAGTTAATTCATTCGATTACCATTTCACTTTAGGCACTGCTGGAGATTGATCTACTCCACTGTTGCTTATATTTGCTTGCTTTTGTAAAGACCTTAAGGTCTATATGATCAGAATTATGTTTTTCTGAACTATTTAATTCTCAAAATAAATAAGTTATTACACAATATTGATTCAAGAAAAGAAATAGTCAATAATACTTATGCAGATTCAAATCATCAAACAACAAGTTTACCCAATAACTGTAAATTCAGGAATATGTTTGTATTTGAAACTGATATAGAATTTCTTCACAATAGTAATTTAAGCTTTCCGATTACACAGAACTCAATATAGAGTTCAAACAGTAACACAACAACAAATAATTCTTGAGGTTTTCGTCCCAAAACCATGTAGAGCTCTAACAACAACATACATCAGCAAATGTGATCTCTTGGGGGTTCCATCCCAAGATCCGAATCGTGCACAAAGGCAAACCAAAATATTCAACATAACATAAAGCATGGCAGAATCATCTATATATACCTACTTGGGGCAGTTATTAACTTGTGCAAGGCAAGTAAAAAAATTCTGATTTAACCCCTTTCTAGAAGTCGGTAGAAGACACAAAACAAAATAAAATAAAGCACAAATCTGATTTTCTGCAAGAGGACAAAATTGCACAGTTGGCAGCAATCTGATGTATCCTTCTTGGAGACAGCTGCCACTACAAGACAAAACTGGGCTTCTTCAAGAAGTCGGTGGTTCTTACTAGAAGATTCAAGACCAAGATTTGATTCTTTTCTTCCTACACAAGATAAGACCCCATGGCTGGCAACAATCTGATCTTTTCTTGATTTTCTAGAAGGAGATGGAACTTTATAGTTGGCAGCCAACACTACTTTCCAAGCTAGGTGGCCTCAACTTAATGGGTTCATTACTGTCCTCCCATCTCCTAATTGCTTGACCTCAAGCAATTTCAGGTTAAGAGTGTTTGAAGATTTCAATCCCTTCCCAGGTTGCGTCTTCTGGTGGTAGTCCCGTACACTTGATTAAGTATTTGGGAATTGCTCTATTATGTAATCTCTTCTTCTTTACATCCAGAATAGATTCAGGTTCAAGGATCAATTTTTCTTCATAGTCCAGCTCATAAGCAACCTGTCCCACCTTACTAATCACTCAGTAAGGACCGTAAAAGTATGATTATAGCTTCTTTTTTTCACTTCCCTTCATAGATGTTTGTTTGAAAGGTTGTAACCTCAAAAACACCAAATCATCCTCTTCAAATGCTCTATGTTTGATGTCTAATTGCATACAACTTCTGCCAACTTTGAGCTTGTTGCAAGTTCGCTTTGACGGCTTCTAGAATATCTTTGATTTGCTGAGTCAAATCTTGAGCACTAGATACTCTACTATCAATGAGAATCTGATCCACAAAAGAAGTTGCATCGTAGTCATACAACACTTTAAAGGGGAACATTCCAATCGACATAAGGTAAGTTGTATTGTATCCGTATTCCCCAAAATTGCTTGTCCTCAAGCCATTACATGTGTCAACTCTGCAGTGACTCCAAATACACCAGTCAATACTCGGATCCCAAATTAAGATGCTTGAGTCATGTCCTTTGTTGCCTGCAATTAAGGACATGACTCAAGCATCTTCCCCAATGTGATAGAAGAAGGTGTCCTTTGTTTGTGCTTCTCCTTCTGCATCAAATCAAATTCTGATAACTGCCTGACCACCTCCAACAAAACTATCTTATCTGTAGGATATTTAGGAAGTTTGTGAGGCTCTGAAGAAAATCCCTGGATCTTGATGTAAGTAAAAGTGGGGAATTGGATGTACCAATATCCATACTGCTCAATCAATGGTAAGGCATCCTTAGGTAATCTCTTATGTACTCCTTCCTAAAGTGTATGTGATATTCATGTTGAAGATGTCATTGATCCTCCTATAACTTGCCTTCTCATGTAGTTGTAACTCAGGATACCAATCATAGACCTTTAATTGCTCTTTGCCATTTCCAATCATGCCCTTACATATGAGGCCTGAATACTCAACATTTCTTGCCAACAAATAAATCACTTAGGAACTCATAAAATTGCTTTATTTTTCTTAAGTTCCTTAGCTGAGTGTCTAGGTTGTCACTAATCATCCTAACCTAGTTCATCATTGCATTCCTTGCTGTTATCTCCTCAAAGAAAGTTCCTTGGGGTGTTCCCATGATCCTGTAAGTATAAAGATCAAATCACTATACTCATCCTTACAATCCACACTTACAATCTTCTTAGGTAACTTAGGATGATGCTTCCTTAGTTCATTGATCCAATTCTAATTGATGATATCCATACAAGTGTCAGGTCTCTTGTCATACAATGCTTTAGATTCTTCCTTAGTTCTGACCTGCATCCTGGGATAGTATGGGATTCCAAAAGTCTCTCGTACGGCCTCCTTGCTTAAGAATGCAAACACCTTCCCTTTGGCTCTGATTGTCCTGGTATCTGGATCATTACTCTTTGCACATTCGACCAAGAGTTCATTGCACTGAATAGTTGAGGGAAACCCAACTGCATGATAGAGGCCACTCCTCATAGTGCTATCTGTTATGCTTGAAGGGAGACGATCTCTAGTTCCGAACATTCTTCTCTTTAATCTCTTCATATCTACGTGCTCCATATTTGTATCCACAACTTTCCTCCACTTAGAAGCCATCGAGGACTTAGGATAAAATCCTTTGGATAATTTCTTTGTCAGCGCTGTCCTTGCTGCTATCCCTTTTCCTTCCACCATTGTCCCTGCTTGAAGCTTGAAGTTAGTATAATCTTTAAGGGACTTAAACGAAATGATAAATCAGACTTCTAGATATCTGAATGAACCCATGAATTCAATGCAATGACTTAGTAATTCCATCCATAGAAGGTTGTAAATTGAATAAGCATTTGGATGAGAATCTTAGGGCAACAAAATGGTCGAACTTAGCCATTAGAATGTTAAAATCAGATCCCTACCAAAAAAAAGAGAATCTTAATTTTCTGTGGACAAGTCATGATAAGTTTGAAAACAAGCTAAAATCAGTCCTAACAACTCACTAAGTTCATCACACATCATGATCCATGGGTTTGCTTTGAATTATGAGCTAAAATTATGAACCAAACCATACTCAAAATCCAATTTCACCATAAAGACCAACTAAGATTTTCTGAGGACAAGCTTACAAATACCTTTTTCCGGATTATTTTAGTCCTCAAGCCTAATGATTTATGCACAAAGGAGCCTTCCAAGCATCCAACAGCAACTTCCTTTATGGTTGGGCGAATTGGTAAATTACGAGAATTCTCTTAAAAATTGCCCCTGCTGTTGGCACTCTCAGTCTTTAGTCTGAAGACAGAATTTCTTCAGGCCATTCTTGGCTCTGGGATGGGCTTAGAATCACCTCCATAAGTCTGCAATGAAGTTTCATTAGCCTCAAGAGCAAGGAATAAACTTAGAAAGGTTTAACAAAAATCGAACCCTATGGAAGAATTTTCAGACTTAGTTTGAAAACACTATACTTACAGCCCTCTTACATGCTTCTAAAATGGCCTCAAACTTAAGATTTTCCTCTCTAAACACCCCTGCAAACAGCTTTTGCTTAATTTGGTGAATGAAAAAATTTCTAGGATTTTTGCCAAAATCAAACCCCCTGGCTGAGTATTCAGACTTTGGTCTGAAAACACCCTTCCTCCAGCCTCCTCTCACTTTCAGATTGGTCACAAAAATTAGAATTTGCCCTCTTAATGATGTGCAATCAGCCTAGTGTTGATTTAGTGGTTGAAGAACTTTCTGCAAATTCTAGCCAAAATCGAATCCTCTTGAAAAAAACTCAGAAAATACTTGGATTTCACCTTACTCTAGGGATTGGAAAATTCTGATTTTACATCAGCACTCACACCATATCAGATTTGTTGGCCAAGGTTGGTATTCTTCTTCACTTCACAAATTGGATTTTCAGCCATCTTGGCCTTGGACGATTTGTAGTTGGACAACTTCTTTCTTCTTTCCTTCACCACCTTCAATCACTTAGTCAATCCTTGTTCTTTTTTATGGCTGTAGCTTATTCTTTTAAAGTAATTATTGATTTGATTTTCCCCTTTATTTAATTATTTTCATTTTAAAGCCTCCAAAGGGGAAAATTGATCCAGGTAAGGAATTGCAACCCCCAAAGGGAGTTGACTCACTGAATGACCATGTTCCCTTCCTCATGGAACAGATAGCAATATAGATGACAGCATACATAAAGAAGCACACAACTTTTCTACGATATTAACTAACAATTTATGAAGTGGTGGTCTGCAATGAAAATGTAAACAACACCCCCAAGGGGAGTTGACTCACTCGCTTAATGACCATGTCCCCTTCCACATGGAACAGATAGCAATATAGATGACAGCATACATAAAGAAGCTCACAACTTTTCTACAACCATACTATGTCATACTCAAACCAATGCCCTTCCTATATGCTCATACACCCATAAAAATCAATAACTTGAATGACTAGTAGGGTTACTCAAAATCACCTGCAAACTAGGGTGGCTATGAAAAAGAAATACTTTAAATCCTCAAATTTGTAATTTGCCTGGAAATATTCTACAAATTTGTTGCTTGTGAACTCTATATGAATTCGCCAATGATTGGCTTAGTGGTTTTTTGTCAACAAAACTTATATTTGCCATAGTATTTTTGTCCTAGGACGAATAGCTGAACAGTAGCTCAAACTCCCAAAGAGGGTTTCACCAAAATGAACAACCAAGAAGGATTGAAATGAGTCTCCTCAGCCTCCTTTTATAACCCTTGTGGAACTTTCTAGAAGTTATATTTAAAAAACGCTTCTTAAATATTAAATAATAATGCTTTTAGCTTCTTTTTAAGTAACTTTATATTATTTTCTATCTTACCTCGGGTTTCTAGGATGAGGGGGGGAACGGGTTTTCGGGACGGATTTTTTTTGGTGCAAGGGACAGCACTGGGTACAGCTATATAAAAAATAGGGAAAACTTAAAATATATAGGGAAAGTTTAAATATTTGTATGAAAACATGGATAAAGCATGCTTATATACATTATAGAACCTTAACATATAATGTTTGTGCTAAATAATTTAACTTGAGAGTTCCCATGAGAGTGGAAGTCAAACAAATTATCAAAATTCAAATATTAATTTTATGGGACAGCCAGGGGATGGGTTTCCGAAAGTTTTCCAGTTTCTGGGATGTCCTCGTTTCCGGGACAGGCCAAATTATGCCGGAAACGCGTCACCGGGTAACATCGATTATTTTACTTTTTGAACTCTTAAGTCACTTAATGTCTCCCTTCTCAAATAATTAAATATGAGTTGTCTTTTAATATTACTTTCGACAACTAACATTTAATTATTTAATCTTTAAATTATTTTCTGCACATCTAGCCAAAATTTCAAAAAATATTAAAATGGATTATATATGAATGCTGACCATGCCAAAATACTCTTAAGCTCTTAGGATGACAAACTTAATTAAAACTGGTGCTTTCCAAAAATAACAAACTCCTCCAAGAAGTTTGTAAAGTTCCTAGAGTGTTGAAAGTTTGAAAATGTATCCAGATAGTACTGTTAGATTCAGCTTGAATACTTGAGCTCACTGCCACCGTGAAAATTTCTTTTCAGTAAAGTTGGCATTCTCTAAGAATCTTGGAACTTTCAATAATATTGGAATGGACCAAAAAGTGGACACTACAATCAGCCAGGAAGAGGAACAGATCATGTCAGCCATCATATTTTATTATTATTTAAAATATAGATTAGGTCAGCTTACCGGTACAAATTTTATTATTGTTATTATTATAAAATTACTACATTATCATTCTAATGCTTATAAACACTTTTTATTTAATTAAAAAATTTAACTTATACATCCCGAGTGGAGGGGACATGATATTCTTGTGGCCGCTACCATTACTAAACTTTGGTTGTTGATTATGTCATTGTGCCTGCATTGTAGAAGCTGATTTTCAATTGTCTTTCTTCTCTCAACTTAATGTTTCAGGAATTGCAACTCTTAAATATCGAGTTTTTATATTTTTCTTCTTCAGAGCTTTTTCTTTTCCTTTTTTGCTCTCCTATATCAATTCTATATCACTATACTGAAGATGCACTTGGCATGCTTATTGTTATGTACTTTTTAGTCTAAGCAGAGTCAAGTTCATAAAATAGTCTCTATGCAAAAATGCAACTCAAAAATGGCTTGGCACAATGCATCAAGAAGCTCAAAAGCTTTGGGGATTGGTTGCTCTCTATTGTGATCTTTCAAATAGATTTTCCTGCACATTGTGCAGATTGATTCTTGTGGCCACTGCTATCTATCAAATTTAGTTGTTGATTATGTCATTGTACATACATTATAGAAACTAATTTTCAATTATCATTCTGGACTTTAGCTTTTCAGATATTGCAACTCCGAAATATTGAGCTTTAGCCTTCTATGTTTTTTGTTCTTAAAATCTTTTTTTCCCTATAGCAATTCTATTTCACTCTACTGAAGATACACTAGGCATTCTCATTGCTATGTACATTTTATTCTAAGAAGAGTCAAATGCAAAGCAAATAGTCGCACTTACAGAAATGCCACCCAATAATGACTTGGCACAATGCATTAAGAATCTCAAAAGTCTATCCTCTGCTTTTTCAGCCCTTATCTTTAGCCTGTAGGGGACAAGTAAATTGTTTTTTTGAGAAGTTTTCTCTTACATATTACCAATAATACTTTTGTTTTAAATACTGCATGTTATGTTTCTTGTTATTCGCTGCAATTTAGTCCTCAGTAGAAGTGTTTAAAAATATTGAATATTCAAATTTTAACCTTATAATCTTTTGACTTGTAATTGCTTTGGAGAGGTCTGACAGAGTCCCTCAATGATCATCAATGGAAAATGACCAAAGAGAAACATCATGACTTCCTCGAAGCAGATGAAAACATACCTATACAATTTCTATTCATTATTACAATAATTATCTTGCAACTGCTTTTAAAACAACATGGTGATAACGTCAATGCTGAAAAACAATCTACAACTATTCAGAGGGTTATGTTAAAATGCTGTGTAAGCTGGGCCAACCAAAGGAATGCAAATTTTTCTTACTCTGTCGAATACTGCTCCTAATACTAATACTTCCATTTGGGATTTGTCCATTCTACAAATATTTTATAGAGAAAATCAATTCACTCTCACATGATCTAAAGTTCCAAACTACATTCAAATTCCAGAGCATAATATCTTTGCAATAGAATCATGCCCATGCATGCAAAGTGTGTTGAGCTGTTAAAGGCCTGCAGAATTTGGACAAAATGCTGAGAAAAAAGTGATCTCATGAACTGTAATCATTGCAGCTTATTCAAGGGAAGGCCTGGCTGAAGATGTGCTTGAATTGTACGAATTAATGCAGAGAAGAGGCATATTGCCAAATCAGTTCACTTTCCCCAGTGTTCTTCCGGCCTGTAGGGATTTGGGGGATGTGGACAGAGGGAAGAAGATTCATGAGGATGTATTGAGGGGTGGGTTTGAGGGTGATGTGTTTGTTGGGAATGCACTTGTTGATATGTATGGTAAATGTGGGAGTATGGAGGATGCATGGCAAGTGTTTGACAAAATGCCTAAACGAAATGTTGTTTCCTGGAATTCAATGATTGCAGGTATGAAATTTTTTATGATCTTTTCAATATTTTTTAATTTAAGAATTAGATTCCACAATCAGGAATACTTCCAAAAAACCATTAGCCAAGATATCATATAAATTGAATGTTCACCCAATAAATTTTGGAAAAATATTCAGGTCTTATTATTACTAACAAATCCTCTTTATTTATATAAATTTTCAGAAATTAGATTCTCCAATCTTGAGTTTTGGAGGTATAACTATAGTATATTACTATTAAACTTATGTTTTAACTTTTTTCCTAACAAATATTTCACAAGTTGGATTTCAAAATGATAAATTTTCCAAAATTTATAAGCCAATATGTATATTAAGTTGTTAATCTATTGGAATGCTATTAAGTTGGCTAAATTTACCATTATGAATGTTGCTAGTGAATTCTGCCCCTTTTCTGAGATTTTAGACAATAGATATAATTTCATAGTTACTAGGAGACTTGTACTGTGGTCCTTGGTACCTGTCTCCTATACTGGATCTTCCTCCTGGAGACCTTTATGGAGAAATCTCCAAACACTAGGAGACTTCAGCTGAACTATTTTTGCATCTCCTACGTGTCTCCTATAAGCATCCTTTGAAAATGAGGAAACTTCCAATAGAGCTTTTACAGATATATCACATAAATTACATTGAATTTTCTTAAAGTGCTGATATGTGATTGACAAAAAATAAACGAATTGATTACAATAACAGACTTGTAATTTTCTTTTTGTTTTTAATAAAATTTGATAAGCTTTTGTTTGTGGCAGAAAATTTCCTTTTTAAATCCCGAAGATGCAAGAATACGAAGTGAAACAGTAATAAGGCTTAAGATGTGTACTTTCATTGAAGTTTTATCCATTGATTGAAAATATAGCTATTTTACCGGTTTTCTGTTGATGGACCTTGGGTCTTGGTTTGGTTTGACCTGGGTTCAGGGTTTGAGTTCAATACCCAATGGGTTCGGGAAGGGTCCCGTCCATAGCTTGTAGGTTTGTCTTGGATGAGCCTCGGTGGAATTTTGCCTCTTCATGTGTCCAACTGACAAATTCAAGTTTTTTTAATTTTGATTTTTATCCTTTTCTGATTCCAAAAGGTGCCATTTGCCCCACTAACCCTAAAATGTGACATGCAAAACATCCAAAAAGCAAAAACAAACTCATTTTTTATAGTGTACATAAAAAACAAAAATATTTTCCTCTGTTGTTGAACTTATTTTCTTGCTTTTCATTGCACGAATAGACTAGAAGATTGATTGTTAAATGCTGCAAGCTGGTTGTTGTGCCATTTCTACAAGCAAGTGTTGTTTATTGTCAAAGAGATTGTAGAGGAGGAGTTCTTCAAAAGAGGTGGGTTTTTTTGAAGCTTTTGGTTTTCTTTCATTCTTCTAGGTATTTATAACACATGCTTTTTTTTTAAAAATGAATTAACAATTAAGTTGTATTTATATATTTTTGTTTTCAAACTTCATTTGTTTCAATTCTTCAAATATGTTGTTTATTCAACTTGTTTTAGGTATAACAATGGCAACCGTTTATAGCTCTGTGAGCCAACATTATTCCATCGGAGTATTGCGATACACTATGCAGAGCAATTAATCTCCTCTTGGAGCATTTTGAATCAGGTGTAATGTTGGGCATTATATACCTGGAGGCTGAGAAAAAGAAGAAATGCATGCAAAAAGCTTGGAGGTTGTTAAAAACTCAAGTGGAAAAGAAGAATAATCTGGAGGAATTTAGGCATTTGATGGGCAATACAATGGAGATTTTCTTGCTCCAGCCTAAGTAGATAGGATGGTAGAGATTGGTGTAGGAATAGGTTTACTCTTGCACAAGTATGTGTAACTGAATATCTATGTATTCTCTTTTTCTAATTAATTGAGGGAGCTACCTCCTACAGTATTGCTTATCTAACACGTGTTAGCCGGAAAGACTACTTTATGTTATGTCATGTATTAGTTATGTGGTCCCGACAGGAATTAGTTATTACCGAAGGGCAGTTGGGTTGGGTGGTGACATTTGGTCACACCCCTTCGGGTAGATAAATATGTACCACCTACGGGTGAAGGAATTATTATGATTATGTGAATGTACTCATCCGTTGGAATGATTAATGAAAGGATCTATTGTTCTCTGATATATTCTGTGTTTATTACATTTCTTGTACTATGTCTATGCAATATTAAGTTTACCCTAGCGGGCAAACATTTGGCGTCGTTGCCAAACGAATCTGGCAAGTGACGGAATGAGTGGATGAATGGGAATACCATTTGAGGAGAATATCAATGTGAGGACCGAATCACATAACTTTTTGAAGAGGAGCATGCTTTGACAATCAATGATTGAATAGAATTTATGCCTAATCAATTGAATAAAAATAGAAATTTAAAGAAGGAACTCGAGGAGGAACAAGCCGCTAGAAAAGCCGTACTCGCACAATAGCAAGCTGAGCGAAGGGAGAGATTCAGAAGACACGCTGAAGGACTACCGAAGGGAGTGAGGGCGAGGGTTTGGAGGAATCTGATCGGGAGGTCGGAAGAAGTGACGAGGACCGCCTAGAGGAAACAAGGAGCTTGTTCGGGTCCTTAACCTTAACCCCACAGACGGAAGCAAGAGAAGCCCAAAGGAAGGAATAAGAGGAAGCTGCACGGAGGGAGGCTCAGGATACCGCTGCCGCCGAAAGTATCGAAGTGACAGAGGGGCACGAGGATCACAGTAGCCCACCAGGCTTGGACAATTCCAGTAGTTCGGGGACATCAAGTGGTACAGTACCAAACATTTTCGAGATACCAATGCCGACAATACCATCCCAACTTATAACACAATTGGTGCTGAAAAATAGTCGGCACCTAGAAAAGTAAACATAGTGACTAACAGAGAGAAGCTGCCAAAATTCCATGGAGATGGAAAGGAAGATCTAGTACGACATTGTTGTACGTGTGAGACAATCTGCTTGGTGAATGGAGTCACCAACCATGTAGAATGGGTAAAGTAGTTTCCAGCCACACTCAGAGGGGTAGCCATCGACTGGTACTCCGATGTGGACAAAACAAAGGTGACCACTTGGGACGAACTCAAGAAAGAGTTTCGACTCTTGAGGGATGACAATGAAATTGTTTTTGAGATATACGGTACCAAACAAGGAAAGGAGACAGTACGGGCCTATGACCGCCGACAAAAGGAGTTAGTCGGGAAAATGGATAGCCAGCCAGCAGATGGCCTTAGGAAAAGATGATTTGTGGAAGGTCTAAAATCTAACTTGCAGAGGAAAATGAAGATAGTCCCTCCCACATCGTACGTAGATGCACATAACTGGGTGATGGACCTCAAAAGCGAACAAAGGACTTCCAAGAAAAAGAAAAGAAAGTCCTCTTCCTCAGAAGATGACACATCGGAGGACGATAGCAGCAGCGACGGCGAATCAAAGAAAAAAGTCACGACATTACAAAAGGACATGGAAAGGATGCTAAAGGAATTCAAGATGATGAAAGGAAGTACGAGCAAAATGGAAGACGAGTTGTGGTGTACCAAATGTAAAGAAAAGGGCCACACGAAGGGTGCCTGTCCCAAAAAGGCATTCTGGGACATTTGCCAGATTATTGGTCATTCCACAAAGGAATGCCCATACAACCTGAAGGTACGGAACCAACAAGTGCTATTTACCCAAGAGCAACCATCTACATCGGGGGCAGAGATTAACAATAATGCATCTTCAGGCGGGTACAGAGGCAATCGATGTGGTGGCGGAAGGGGAAATAACAACACCAACACAAGGAGTCAAATACAATACGACTCCAAGGGTCAGCCGATGATCCAGTGCCGAGCTTGCAATCAGTGGGGCCACTTTGCAAGGGACTGCAACAAGGGCGACACCCCACATAAGCTATGCCACTGGTGTGGTCCTGGCAACCACGAGGATGCCAATTGCCCAAAATCCGGGGTCAACTTGCTCAACATCGAGGGAATGAGAAGTGACGAGGGGGTACTAGCCATCATACGATCACAAGCAAAACAAGCCACATATCCAAACCTTCGAACATAAAAACAAGGGGCACAGGAGGGTAAGGAAGAAATAGAGAAGGTGATGAAAGCACAAAAAGAAACATGGGAGATGGCCACCACCTTGAGCCGAAGGGATGTAGAACAAAACATTCCGAGACAAATGTTACATTTAGAGGTACTGGTGAAACTCTAGGATCTCCTTCACACAATGCCTCACTTGGGAACGAAATTGTTGGGGAACTTGGCCATGCAACCAAATACCACACATACAGACATCCCCAGAGGGTCTGCAATTGACCCGATGATACTTGATGTAAACAACGGTAGGTACTCGACAGTCGTCAAGATGGGCATCCTTGGAACCATCCTAATAGACACTATAGTGGATGGAAGGTCAAGAGTGAATGTCCTTCTAGAGGCAACGTGGAAAAAACTGGGAAAGCCCACCTTGTGGTAACCAACCTTCAACTTACTGGGTGCAGATCACCAGGGTATCAAACCACTCGGGACGCTGATGGCACAACCGGTCACTGTCGGTACACAACCGTTTGTACTGGACTTTGTCGTCATCCCACTAAAGCAGAAAGGCTATGACGCCATACTGGGTAGAGGGTGGTTAGTAACAGCCAAAGCGAACCATAATTGGAAAAGGAATACCCTTTCAATGGAGAGCGAAGGAAAAAAGTTCACAATTGATCTCCGTACCCAGTTGGTGAGTGAGGAGATAGCTTCCTCCTCTGAATTTGACTCCGAAGACGAAAACGATCGAAGGGATGAAGGGATGGAATGGAACTGAATAGTGAAGGTGTGCTAAGATTGGGGGAATGCTCAGAGGATGATGTAGATTCACTGAACAATCTCTTCCACTGGCAAATAGAGGATTACGAACTCTTCCGACCAACATGCAATATACTAAGTATTGAGGAAGAGCCGAAAACATTTTCCCCGGAGTACGGTGAATACAAGGACGGGGATGCAAAAGTAAGCGAAGTCCCAATGCATAAATTTGATGAGCAAAACCCCATGAGGTATAAGGAACCGTCTGTCAAACCAATGAATCTGGGCAAGGAAGAGGAACCTAAGATCGTTCTTGTCGGCGACGATTGGAATCCTGAGTGGAAGACCGCAGCCTTCAAAATCTTTATTCTCCTTTTTATGTACGGGCAAGAGACCGTGGTCCTTGTAGAATTTATGGTTCCAAGCCTTTGGATCGCCATTGAAAACAGACTCGGCGATAGGGAAAGCTTGAGGGAGCGGCTGCACACTCTCAATAAATTAGATGAAAGAAGAAAGATAGCACAATGGGCAATGAAGGTCGCACAACAACAGAGAAAATGTTGGCACGGTAAGCACCTACGAAAGATGCATTCCTCCCTTGGCCAGCTAGTGCTGAAGTACAATGGAAAGATTGAGATTAAGCCAAGAAAATTTTGGGAAGTCGACTACGACGGGGCTGTCAAGTTGTGGACTCTTGACAGACTGGAGATACATGAGGCCATCAACGGGTCCAAATTGAGACCTTACCCGGAGAGAATGGACCCAAGAGGAGGGATAGAGCACCTAAGAAGATGGAAAGAGACTCAAGAGGTCAGACAGGCAACCCAAGACCCGTCCAAACGGGCGATCGGAGAAGCATCTAGAAGGTAATCTGACAAAAAAAAACACACCGTACGGCTAATGGCCGAATAACGTATAGTAGGGGGAAAAAAAGAGAAAAAAATGTCGGAAGACACCGAACGGTGGCCATCACCGGTGACAACTCATCATTATAAGGAAGGCCCGCACGTGGTTAAAGATTGTATGGTATGAAAATGCGAGAGGCTGTACGGTATGCAAAGAATTGAGGCAACCAAATAGTGCCATACGCGGGTAAAAGGAGGAATAAAACACAAGGTGAAGAGCAAGGAGTGGCAGCAGCGAGGGCGATTCTTAAAAAAAAACAAAAAAATGACAACAAATAAAGAACGACACTGAAGGGAAGGACATAACCAGGTAATGAAGAAAACATAGTTATTGGCCATTTGCACAGGCACTAAAAGCGGATGGCAGAAAGAGTATGGCATCAGAAGAAAATCACTACAATTGTGAGTTGGGGCATTGGAGCAATCAACGTACGCATTGGGTTTGTTTCCTACGGTGAGAGAGAAGCCTGAAGCCAAGCATTGGAAGGAAAGTCCTAAGCCGCAAAGGGAGACAAATTTGGAGGTTGTGAACCAACAGAGTTTGAGGGAAGGCATTGCAAGAACGACGGCCTTGCAAGCACAAGGGGTCGTACAACACGAAATTATTCAGTTCAGTTATCAGCCTTTGGGGAGTGTGACCAGTTGATGAGACCCAGAGTTGTTGCAGACATGGATTGTCTGCACGCAAGAGGTGGAGAGAGCACTGGAGCAAGCCTTTCGAGAGGGGTACTATGCTTCGAGGCACTCAAAGTAAGTTTTGGCTGGCCGTGAGGCTGTCTTGGTGGATGCACAAAGAGCTCGGGAGGAGCTGACCACCCGGTTGGAGGCAGTAGAGCGACACTTGGCTCAGCGTACCCAGGAGTTGGAAGCAGAGAAGGCAGCACGGATGGCTATCGAGGTCAGATTGGCTAGGGAGACAGTATCGTTTGAACAAGAGTTAGTGGAGGCTACAACTGAAAAGTGTGTTTTGGAGACAAGTTTGGTACAGGTACAGGAGGAATGTGATGTGACAGAAAAAGAAATACTCAAAGCAGCATTGATGGTGAAGGCAGCACTTCAGCTTCTTCAGGGATGCCCCTTCGCCCCTTCTCAGTGATTTTCTTATTCTATTTAGTGTATTTCATCTCCCTTTTGTGGTGAGTCGCCGGAGACGACTTTCTTTTTTGGGGGGTATGATGTTAGCCGGAAAGAATACTTATGTTATGTCATGTATTAGTTATGTGGTCCCGATGGGAATTAGTTATTAGCGAAGGGCAGTTGGGTTGGGTGGTGATGTTTGGTCACACCCCTTTGGGTAGATAAATATGTACCACCTACGGGTGAAGGAATTATTATGATTATGTGAATGTACTCATCCATTGGAATGATTGATGAAAGCATCTATTGTTCTCTGATATATTTTGTGTTTATTACATTTCCTGTACTATGTCTATGCAATATAAAGTTTACCCCAACGGGCAAACAACACATGCACGCATGTGTACACACACAATTTTTTTAATATATGTGTGTGTGTATAAACACACATATGATATTTGTTGAATTGGAAATACTGATCACATCATCCACTATATGCTTGAAATAAATTGAAAATATTGTTCATTGGAAAACAGGTAAGTTGCCGGTTCGGGTTTGCGTTCAGATTGCCGGTACGACAAAATTTTGAAATGGGGTTTGGGTTCATTTGGGTTCATTAGTACAAAAACATGTAAAACTTATATATATACACATGCAGCTTATAAGCATGAATTAAGATTAGAATGTCACATAATATCATATTAACAACAAAAGCACCATAAACTTGTAATCATAGCACCATCATCATTCCATCATAGCATCAGATACTTCAAGTTCAATATCAAATAATTAGATGATAAATCATAACATCAAGTATCACTGTTTGAGTGTCAAATTCAACTAATGGATTAGAATTTATTCTTCTTCTTATATGGCATTAATTAATTCACAAATAATGCCAAGGCCCATTAGATCAGCTGCACCAATAACATTATCGCTGTCCAAGTCATCCAATGCATCAATTGCAAGCTGAGAACTAGTAGCATCCAAGTCCGTATGCTTTGCATTTATATCCCACTTCTTCGTCTCCCCTTTGTATTCATTCTGCTTGTGGGAAAGGAGATGCAAGTTGGAATGCACATATAAAATTCTCCGTTCTTTTTAATTGCAACCTATTGCGCTTTACTAAGTGGACGAAAGAATATGTGCTCCAATTTCTTTTTGATGCAAATGAACTAGCAACCTATGAAGACAAGACAAAGTAAAGAATTAAAATAAAATTATTAAAGTTATGAAATTACTAGCAACCTATGAAGACAAAGTAAATAAAATTATAAATAAAACTTGTGATATAATTTTTATTGCAAGGGGCTGTAGCAATTAGAATTGTTGGGAATGGAGGTACTACCAACTATGAGCATCCTCCTTAAACCAATGACGAAGAGCATCATTACTTAGGCTCTTGCATTCACAAACTCTATGACCTCATCTGTAATGAAATCTTGCATATCATTATTAAGAAATAATCTTTCAAATGCTTTCTTGTACCCATCAGACACTTCTAAATCTCTATATAGTGACAAACTTCCTGACATACTAAGATATTGGTTGTAATATTTTGGTGTCAATCCATAGGCAAGCAAATGTAGAGTTGTCATCTTGTTCCATCGTTCTACAACAACTGTTTGCAATTGTTTGAAGGTCTCTTCAAGGTCTCGCTCTTTGTCATTTACAATTCTCTTCATCTTCTCAAGCATGGAGTCAATGCCATCATACACCTTTCCAAGGCAAGGCCTATTGATGTCATTGTAGCAAAGCAAGCTCATAATGGGCTCAGTGAAGTGAAGGAGATACTCCACATGTTCCCACGACGAGTCATCCAATATCCTTTGCTTAATTTTCATTGCCCTCTCAGTGTTGCTTTGCCTCCATATAGATCAATCATTGCTGATCACCATATTGCAAAGTGCCACTTTCACTTTTACAAGTCGTCTCAAGATGATTAAGTTTGATGCAAAACTGGTCTTAGCAACCTGTAATAAAAATTAGAGAAAAAAAAGACAATTAAATAGAGACAAACTTTAAAAAAGAATACACATTACACAATCAAATTATGAAAATCAGAAAATATAAAATACTAATTTTATTTTTTTAAATTAAATTACTACTTCAAGTTCAAGTTCACTTACCTTCAATAGCTCCAAACTTGAGAATAATCTGAAAATTCTTTGAGTCATGTGGTGGTTTATGATGAACATTTGGATGTCCTCAGCCTCTACATACACCTCTTTGATCCACCCGATTTTGTTCCCAATCTTTTGTAGCATAAGATTGAGCGAGTGGACTGTAAAAGGTGTCCAAAAGGTATGTTGATGTTGCTCTTCAACCAACAAACTAGTTGCTCTACAATTCTTTGCCTCTTTCGTTATGACTTGGACAACGTTTCTAGGTCTTATTGACTCAATGGTAGAGATGAGAATATTAGCAATAAATTGCCCATCTTTTATTTACCCCTCACAATTTTCGGATTTCAAACACATTGCCCCTTTGGGGGACAACGCTATGACATTGATCCAGGGACAATTTCTTGCATCTTTCCACCCATCTGAAACTATCGATACCATTGTCTCAATCCATGAATCTCTTACGGGCTTCAATGCATCCTCAACCCCCTTGATCTCTCTTTCCAACAAGGTGGTGCGTATTTTCTCATAACTAGGGCCCTTATACACTCTTGGAGCTTCATTGACACTTTTCAACATCTTCTTCCAGTATGGGGAGCAAACAACACTTAAAGGCAACCCACATGCATATATGCATCTTGCTATATCTTGGTCAGCAATGTACCGACTCTCATTTTGAAATGAAGGTCCCTTTCTTTTGCATGGAATAGGTGCTTGAGTTTCAGTTTTAGGCTCAGCTGCAGTAGTATAAAAGGGGTGGTCTTCTAAGTTCTATCACAATATTTGAAGATGGGGGTTGCATTCCCTTTGATTTTTTTTAACGATTATATTTTGTCTATGTGCTTTTCTCTCTTTTGCTTCTTCATGCTCCGTGATATATTTTAATACTGTTTCATTTGTTATAGGTGCATCTTTTTTACTAGGGCATTTTTTGACTCCTCTTCCAGGGTATCCACACAAATGGCCTACCACCCAATAATATGAACTATTCCTTTTTAACGGTTATATTTTGTCTACGTGCTTTTCTCTCTTTTGCTTCTTCATGCTCTGTGATATATTTTAATACTGTTTCATTTGTTATAGGTGCATCTTTTTTACTAGGGCATTTCTTGACTCCTCTTCCAGGGTATCCACACAAATGGCCTATCACAACCCCGACATTTCCAAACTGAATCCACCACCTCTTGGAAGGGGCTTTATAATATCAACATACTTCCTTTTCACAAAGGAGAATCAGAATTTGGATCTATTATTTGTTGTTCATTATTGATGACGGAGGAAGAGGTAGATGCCATTGTAGTTCCTATGGGAAGAAATTTTATACGTATTCAAAACAAAAACAAGAGAATGGAGAAAAAAATAGGTAGATCTTATGGACAATCAAAGAGACATGAAAAAAATTTAAAACCTTAAACAAAAACAAAATCAAATGAAATAAAACTTACCTCTTTCACCTATTAGAAGTTTGCAAAGGTGTAGGAATGAGGCACAATGTAATGTCTCCACTGTAGTACTGATGAACTTGGAACTAATTTCTTATTGCAAAGACTTCTCGCTGCAAACTTAAGCTCTAAATGTATTCTAATAGTATTGATATACTATTTGCAGATATGTACCCCCTTGTTATTGATCCCAAATGAGGGAGATTATTTTAAGTCTGTACTCCTTATAACCAATTATTTAGACAGCAATATCAATCTGGAAATCTGATAGAAATCTCACTCAATCGGTTAATGATTTTTAATATATGAGATTGAACAAGTATAGATGCGAACTCACTATTTCTGGTATCTTTTAATCATGAATGCTATAAGGTTATTTCTGTTTTCAGTTATCTCTGTTCGATGCATGTGAAAGATCTCCTGATTATTTATTGAATATATCTTATGCAGAGGGTAATGAAATATTTATTCCTGCTGACTTGTCACATAGAATATATTTGACTGTAGGTTGTATGGAGTTGTTAGTATTATCAACGTTGTTTCTTCTGCAGAGTAACCAGTATAACTCATGTTTCCCTAATCTTTTCTTTTTGTTCAATGGAGATATTCTTGGTTGTTGTTCGATCCAGTACTTGACTTTGATTCATCTCTGTCTAAGATTAACGCGGACCAAGAAATGATGGTTGATGGCATTATGATCAGAATTCTACCTATGGTGATGTGCATCCCAAGAGTACTGCTGAATCAAAGATAGCTGTAGGCTTTCCCAAGATATTGTTGTTCTGAATTGAACAAATGCTCCAGTGATCAAATATGATTTTTGCTGATTAGATACACTGGTTAGGAATGCCAAGTCCTTTCCTTTGAATGCCAACCAGAATGTCCTCTTTAATACCCATGTGGGAGAGGAGAGTAGCGACTCTCCCTGAGGGCGCGGCTGAGTCTTAGTTGCTGTCATTATTAGATTTATAATTATTAATTATCGTTTAATGTATATATTATAATTAATTTGTTTTAATATTATATATATTATAACATATAGTAGTTTTATATTATGATATTTCAGTTTTAATGTTTGAACTTTGTATTATAATATATATTTTTATTAGAACAATTAGTTTTATATTACGATAATATATGATTAATATATATTCCAAATTATATAAATGATAATATTTGATTTATATGATTATTTAATAGTTTAATATTATATTATTATTTATTTTATATTTTAATTTAATTTCATATTATTATTAGTCAAAATTCTCCTTTTATTAAATTTGATATATATACATATATATTAGACTATATATTGATTTTTATAATTTAATTTTATTGACGTAATTATAATCATAATCATGTATATAATAATTATACTTATATTTTATTATTTATTTATTTATTTAATTAATCTTATATTTTAACTCAAACAGTAAAACTCTATCCGGAAAAGGGGACATCACACACAAACACTTGATGAAGATTCACAAATCAATCTTCCAACTCCCTCTTGCTCAACCATCTATTTTCTCCACCTCAAGATAAAACAATCTATTTGCACACCAAATGACTAATGAGCCATAAATCCCAAGAAAAAGTCAGTGTAAAAAACCTTTTTAGGGTTATGGATCTCAAAATTTTATAAAATTTGCAAAAAAGATGCCTTAGCAGTCACTTTACGGCTGGGTTCGAACTTGGTTCGACGAAATTCCATGTGGTCCGCCCAGATTCATATGTGGTTTGACTGGCGTCGAGCTACACACTGTGGGCACGGACCCTGTCTGGACCCACAGGCGTATTTGGGCTGGACCTGAACCCGGTTTGAACTGGACCCAGACCAGGCCTCTATATGGACGTACCATACTTCATAGGAAAATAGTCACTGCAGGTATAGAGAGTTTTATGAACCATTTTTTTTATACAATTGAAATTTTTCTTCAATAAAAATAGTCAGATTACTCATTGAATTTTCTAAGCAATACACAAATCAAGTTTTTTATACACTAGTAAAAATACTAAAAATAAGCCTATAATATATGTTTTTGCTAACTGTTTTTTTTTCTGTAATTTAATGATAACAGGTGGGAATATTTTTTGGCTATTTTCCAATAAAATTTGAAAAATACATAGCAATACTTGAGTTTAATAATGATGTAAACTTTACTGTAAGTAAAATCTTCAAGTATACACAACAATGCAAAAAGTTTTTTTCTTGGAGCTCAGTGATAGCAGGTAATAACAATAATGGGCTATTTTCTTCCGTTTGGCTATTTTTGGGTTGATTTTCACAAAGATTTCAAAAATTAGATCATGCATCAACAGATATTTCAACAAAGCATTAGTCATTTTTTTTTATCTGAGGTGAATGTCATGTAGGCTAGAATCTGTCTAAGGAATCTTTCAAAGCATGTTTACTTGTTTTGAATCTTTGATGATTGTTTATTACAGATGTTTATTTTTAACTCAAAATCCCCAGTTTTGTATTAAACATAGAGTTTACGGTTATTAGATATTCCAAACTTTTGCAAGTATATTAAAAATATTAAGGACATTTTTTTCACTTTAATAACTAGTAAGCTCTATTTTTATGTAATGAGAAGACTGACAAACTGATCTATAGAACAATTTGTAACAATGCTTTTATTTCATTCTCAAAAATAGCCTATAATACATATGCTCTTTTTTGATATGGGAAGATTTGGCTGGAAATATTCTATCTGATGAAACTTGCATGATGACAGGATATGCACAGAGTGGGGACATGGATATGGCCTTGAAGCTCTTTCAGGAGATGCCACAGCGTAATGTGGTGTCTTGGACAACAATGGTTGTGGCTTATGCACAAAAAGGATGCATGGAAGAAGCTTTGAGGCTCTTTGAGGGAATGCCAGAGCGAAATGTGATCTCCTGGACTGGGATGATTGCAGGGCTTGCACAGAATGGAAGTAGCAAGGAGGCTTTGAATCTTTTTCAGGAAATGAAGAAGGCAGGAGTGCGGCCAAATTCAAGTTCATTTTCCACTGTTCTCTCGGCATGTTCCAATTTGTGTGCTTTGGAAAACGGCAAGGAGATCCATCAAGAAATTATTGACAGTGGGTATCTGTCTGATGTCTTTGTGGGTAGTGCTCTTGTGGACATGTACTCAAAATGTGGGAGCATAGAGAATGGACGTTGCATGTTTGACAGAATGCCTCAACGAAATACAGTCTCATGGAATGCAATGATTGGAGGATATGCAATGCACGGCTGTGCCTCAGAGTCTTTCAAACTCTTTGAACAAATGCAAAAGTTGGGCACAAATCCAGATCATGTTACCTTTCTTCGTGTTTTATCTGCATGCTGTCATGCGGGACTAGTGGATGAGGGGATGAAATACTTTGAGTCCATGAGAAAAGATCATTGCATCATCCCTACAATGGAACACTACAGCTGTATAGTTGACATTCTTTGCAGGGCTGGTCGTCTAGATGAGGGACTAGACTTTATTAACACAATGCCAGTACAACCTAATGCCACTGTGCTGGGGTGTTTGCTTTCTGGCTGTAGAACCCACAACAATATACAATTAGGAGAGCAAGTCGCGAAAAAGCTCCTCGAGGTGGATCCTGAACATACTGGCCACTATGTGCTATTATCAAACATATATGCTGCAGCTGGAAGATGGGATGACCTTGACAAGGTGCGTAAAGTAATGAAAGATAGGTGCATTAAAAAGAAGCCTGGGTGCAGTTGGATTGAGGTGAATAAAAAGGTTCATGCTTTCCTTGTGGGTGACATCTCACATCCCCAAACAGAGGAAATCTATGCTAAGGTAGAGGAATTAACTAAAGAGATAAAAGCAGCAGGGTATGTGCCGAACACAAGATTTGTGTTGAAAGATGTAGAGGAGGAATATAAGGAACGAACTCTTTTCCACCATAGTGAAAAACTAGCAATTGCATTTGGACTTATACATACCTCTCCTGGGACAACTATTCGGATTATCAAGAACCTTCGAGTGTGTGGTGATTGCCACTCTGCTATCAAGTTCATATCGAAGATTGTTGCACGAGAAATTATTGTCAGGGATCTAAACCGTTTCCATCACTTCAAGGATGGGCAATGTTCATGTGGAGACTATTGGTAACCATGATATAAAATGAATCAAACCATATATATAAGCTTATTTATTACAAGGTTGTACATCATCATATTTATATTGACAGCTGTGTATTCTTTTAGTACATACATATTCTTTCAAAATTCAGATGAAAATTGAGTTTTTGGATTCAGTATCTTATTCTTTGTTTATGGCAAATTCCAACCATTGGGAACAGACTGAAATAGATTGACGTATTTGCCTGTCAATTGATTGTTTCAAATCATAGTTGAAAAACTCAGACTCGCCAATAACTCGGCCGACCTAAAATTTTTGAAAAATTCGGACTCCCCAAAAACTCAGCACTTTTATTGAACATTTGAAAATATATGGTTTCTTAAAATATTCTTAAAAATACACACATACACCAAATTTGTAGAGCATATATTGATTTATCATTTGACCATTAAATAACTTTATAAATTTTAATTATATAACTATAGTCTTTTATATCAAAATAATAGTAAACCAAAACTATATAAACTTTAAAATATAAATTAATTAGCTCTTGTTCGCCAAGATACTGATTTGATAAACTATAGTCTTTTTCGCCGAGTCATTATAAACTTTTTAAATAGATAATTATAAATGCGATACTTAATTAAATAAACTATATTGATAATTAGTTTATCTATATAAACTAATTATCAGCATAGTTATGGGATTCGCATATCTAGGCCATGAATCGTATTCGGATCCGCAAACTGATTCGTGCCGGATTCACACAGGGTTCAGATTTGACCCTGTAATTCAATGTGATGATTTTCTTTTGAATCATAATGTTTATTTTTGACATTTGGCATTGATCAATGATCAAGCATCATAGATTCATACTATGAAATGATTTAGTTTTACAATTATGTTTATTTCTCTTATTTTTTGAATATATAATGCGTGCACACATACACACACACACGAATCCATATGAATCATAATGGAGAAAAAAGAATTTCACGATTCCATGAATCGGATTCTCGTACCTGAACCCATCCTCGAATCCGAATCGGCAACTTAGATTATCAGTATTGCTAATTACAGTTTATCTATAGTTGACTTAATATAGTTGGGAAGGTAGCAAAAAAATATCAAATCAGTATCGAATGAAAACATTATAAACTTTTTAAATTTGTTCGCAGGTCTTGGGCATTTGATTCAAATACATTTGTTAACAACTTTGCTACCCATCATCGCGGCGTTTTTTCTTATTGCGGCCTTCTTTCCAGCTGTTGTCCGCAAAAATTGTTTTACGAAACCCCAATTTTACATTATATTTTTGTTTCGTTTTACCACCGATTTAATCCTCTGGAACTCGCATGTTTTGGCGAGTCTTTCATATTAATCTTGCTGTGCAATAATCATTAAGCCGGCGCCGAGTTTAACGGCAATTAAATTGCCTTGCAGATTTTAGCACGATATATCGCGATTTTAGCGATATATCGCAGAGATTTTCAACCGTGTACTTTCAATTGGCATTGTCTGTCATATAAGTTTTAAAAGGAAATGGACATCAAGTGATGCAAAGGACCATCACTGCCTCTTTCAGCTTCAAGGTATCTATGGTCTACACTTGATGGGTATAACTTGTCAAGATGGTTCTTTTGACTGACATTTAAACCATATTTAATGTTTCTATTGAAAGGTCCTTTTGGTAGATGCCGAATAAATGTTGAGGTATTAATGAGTTTTGATTGCATAGGAAGTTTGGTTTATTCCTATCACATTTTATGTATATTTTGTGATATATTACTCGATTCTGCAGCATGGTCATATGCATAGACATTTGAACTGGTTCCATTATTAAGTCCATACATTTTACTAAATTTCATCACAGCTGGGATTTTTTAATGAAGATTCTCTGTCCAGAAAGGGGGTAATAAGCTGAAGATGGAAATTGCTTAATCAAAATCAAATTATGATTTTTCTATTCTGGAAAATGTAGTATTTGGACTGAAATTTGAATCTGCTTTGTATACATATTTACGTATTTAAAAATTCAACTGTCTCGAATCTCAAGAATGCTTTCATTTTTTGAGTACGTTTGCAATGTAAATGGCATTACTAAGTATTTTTTATTTGCGTTTTCCTTACTTTCTGTTAGAGGGTACATGTATTTATCCATAGAGTCTTGCATATTGGATCGGCCATGGTAAAAAAGAAGGTATATGATGCTGCTCTAGATGTAGAAATGGGAGTTTTCTCAAGGTGATATAGATCCCTTTATTGGGAATTTGCTTCTAGCATTGTTAGAATAAAATATTTAAAATTCTCTTTGAATCAGCATATATTCTTAAATTCCTAAAGGCGGCGAAAGATAACCCGTGACAAGGAGTTACCTTCTTGCATGGGAGAGTTTTTAAAGATGGATGCTCTTTCTTAACAGTCTTTCTTCATAAGGCGGTCGACCCTCTTTTGCTGGGTTATGATAATTTGTCTTGAGCTATTTTCAATCTGCAACACGACTTTCATTTTTCAATTACTCTGCATTTGGAATCTGTACTGGAGCTAGGAACTCTGTGGCTTCATTAGTTCTGCATTTTCAACAAGCAAGGATCAAGGAATTCGATCCCAGACTAATACATCAATCTTCAATTATTCAGGAAGGCATTCTTCTGTAAAACAGTCCTAGTGCCGTTTTTTCTGAATCAAGTTAATGATTCATACGAATTAATATTCAGCAAGGCTTTAGTTGATTTGAACAGAAGAAGGAATAGTATCAATTTCATTTCAATGCACAGCAGTAAATTGTTATTTTATGCATCGCATCTAGGGGAGGAAGACTTGCATCACATATAGGGAAGGAAGACTTGCATTGTACATCTATTCTTGTATTGCTTATTTGGATCAGTTTCATTATAATGCAATATAATGAATTTAATATACTTTGAATCACATACTAGCATAAGGAGCTTAATCTGCATAGGAGACCTGATCTTTGTTTTCAAAAAGAAGATAGATATTCAAGTTATGCATACTAAAAGGTGTGCATTTCATCTGTGAATCCGAATATAATTGTAAAGTCTGCAATTTTGGAAGAATCAGTAAATCATATGAGAATCTTCAGTCGGATTACGGAACCATATACCATTTATAATCTACAATTCTGATATGAAATTCATATTGACTGGATGAATTCGTAATTCTATCATGGAATTGTATATCACATGGGAAGCTGCACTTCAGATGTGAATTCTGTACCGTGAATATGAAACTGCATATCAAACTATATATCTTATATCTGATATGGTCTGCAATTTAGATGTGGATCTGTTAACAGTCAACCATTTCTTTAATAAACATGGTGGTCATAACACCCTAACCTTCTTCAATGAGCATAATCTAAGCTTGCTCAAGGTTGTCCCAACTGTGAAGTAGCATTTAATCATCACCTATCTACATTAATGACTTGACAATCTAACAATATTGTAACTATCCTAAATGCCAAATGATTCCTGGTTAGGTAAACCTATATCATCTTAGGAATATGATAGCATATCATCAACCAGAATGTTGAATCATCATCTTAAATTAATGGATCAACCTTGATAAATAAGTTATAAAACAAGATATGAAAATATAACAGCAATTGGGGATGAATTTCTGATCACCAAGTTTAACGTAATTTGGAATGAAAATCTAAGGAAAAACAATGGCAATCACCTAAAAGCAATGTCAGATCCATCAAAGTGGGGGAAGTAATGAAAGTTTGGAGTGCTTGATTGAATGAGCAAGCAAGGAGAAAATCCATGGGAAGCAGTGGAATCCGCTGCCTTCCCAGGATTTAAAATCCTGAGATAGTCATGATTTCCGCCTAGGCATGGAGAGGATAAAACACGAAACCTACAAGGGTAAAGTAGAGGAAATGAAGCTAGAGATGCAAGTCATGAGGAGCTTGGGGAATTTCAAGCCAAGATTTGAGCAAGACAAAGTGATGAGATAGGCATTTTGGAAGCATGAAAAAGGGTGTGAAGAAAATCCTTGGAGGCATGGAATTTCTGCCCTCAAGTATGGGCAATTCAACGACTCGATCTGATCAGATGCAAAGCAAACTCAATCAATGTAAGTGGAGTGATGGAAGCGAAGGGTGAAGTAATGGAAGTTAAAGGCAAAGGGGCATGAAAAGATGGAGAAAGTGAAAGCAAAAATCCTTGAAGGATGGTGGATTCTGCCACCCTCCAAGGATTCTTAATTGTCAAGCACCCCTTATTTCCAACTGGAATCCATAGTTCATTGAAATGCACTAAACTCACAAACTAAACATGAATGGTGGAGGGAAAAGGCAATGATATAGTTAATGAAATGGGCATCATGCAAACAAATAAGGTGTGAAAGGAATCCTTTGGAGGTGGCGGATTCCGCCACCCTCCAAGGATTCAAAATCCTCTCATACCCTTAATCTCCACCTTGTATTGATGATGGTGGAAGTACAAATTGAGCCTTCAAGCTTGTGCAGTGAAGAGGAAATGATGATAAAAAAACAGGGAAATGATGACATGATTGACAAATTGGGGAATCAGATCAGTATTGGCCAAATTCAACAAGGGAAAGTTAGAGTTTGAATGAAGAAAGGATCCAAAATCCTCAAAGACCCCTGAATTCCGCCTTCTCTTCATGAAGATTGAAACATAAACTAAGCTCTCAAATGAAATGGGATGGATAAAATGTTAACAAAAGATGAAAAAATAGCTTGACTGATTTCTCCAAGACCCAAGTGTTGGAGGTGAGATTGAATTTGAAGAAAAGGAACAAAAGGGAAAATCCTTGGGAGGTGGCAGAATCCGCCTACCTCCCAGGATTCAAAATCCTCCCACTCACCTAATCTCTGCCATGGGCTAATTATAATTGAAACACCAACAAAACCTTCGACTTGCATTATGAAGTTCACATGAAGAGATAAGAGGATAGGGGATGAAATAAAGATTAAAAAGAATAAAGGAAATTCCTTGAAGGATGGCAGATTCCGCCATCCTCCAAGGATTCTTAATCCTCCAATATATCTAAATTCCGCCCAGAGTTAAAGAAAATTGAAGGAGGAATGAAAGGGGTACGATTTTATTAATGTTTAATAATCAAAACATGCCTTTTCCACCCCAAACAGGTTGGTCTGCATAGGAGAAGAAAAGAGATTCATTTTAATTGTTTTTATTGGCTCAAAGGTCCAAGTCAGCCCCTTTATAGAGACATGCCTTTTCAATTGTCAAATCGCCTATTTAAGGAAGGAAAGAGCAAGTCATTTTCACAATGAATACAAAGCAAATTTGTCAATGCTATAGCAACAAACTAGCTTCCTAAGGCAGCAAATTATGTCCTTCGCGGCAGTGAATCATCTTGTAGGAGTAAAATACTTTGAAGAGGCAGCAAGTTATCTTGTGAAGGCAACAATCTCATCCTTGTCAACAATTTGGAAACTTCAAACGACATGGATTTTGGATATTTAAGGCAGATTTCTTCCAAAAAAAAAAATCAGAGATAAAGGTGCATTAAGGAATAAAATTTGGGCATGCTATTCATTGAAAAACTTATTTACTTTCTAGATTTTTATAAGAAAATCCATTTCAAGATGTAAGATTAAGGTCATTTTATCAATAAAATCAAAGCTTGGGATTTGCAAGAAGAACGAGAAGTTTGGTCTTAAACTAGAGAGAATCAATGATCAAATGCCTTTTGCCTCCTTGTTTTGATGTTGATACAATTTTATTCCATGAAAACTCCTAGATTTCTTTCATTTCATCATTTCATGAGCTTAAAGCATTTTTCTCTTTTATTTTTGCAAGGTGAAAAAGGAGAAGCTTGGAGAGCAAAGAGGTGATAATAGGATCAAGTTTAAGACCTCAAGTAAGGAGAGAACAAGCGAATGCTACAAGATAAAGCCCAAAGACTTTAAATGAGAAGGAGGTTCAAAATTAATTATCAAAGTACAAATTCAAGGCAAGATCAAGATGGAGTTCAAGAAAGCAAAGAACAAGGACAAGGAAAAATCAGAATTTCCAAGTGGAAGAAATTGTCAAAACTTGAATTTCCTTCGGAAATCTAAGTTCATTTTGAAGGATTCAACCACATGAAGGGATTCCATCACTTCAAGAAGATTGAAGAAAAGACATCAAAGATACATCAAGTTTGCAAGTGCAATCAATTTCAAATCATGTCTATGAGAAAATTTTCAAGAACATAGATGGAGAAAATTTGAGAAGATGAAGCAATTTGAGAATATGCTATCACAATTGAAGGCTTGATAATGTTGAGTATCAAGAGATATTTTATCATCATCAAAGGATTGATCAAGTCTATGAGATAAGGATGTTTAGGTGGCACCCACTTGTCTTCTACCAATTAGAAAGTTCTAGTTACACATGATTAAACACACTTAATCATATTATGCCAAGTGTACCATTTTCTCATTGGCTCTCAAAAGTATTGTAATTTTTTTATTGGCTCACACTACAATGACTTCATGTAATTGGATAATAGTGTAGCAACCCTAATTAGGGTTCATAATAGGGTAAATCTTGGCCCCTGATCTTGAATTGATCTTGGCCCTTTAATGTAATTAAACAACTGTAAAAGGGCAAGACCACCTCATTTGTAAGGGTGTTAGATATTAGATTCATTAGAGAGTAGATTAAGATTAGAGTAGAGTAGGAGACTTGTTGAAATTGTTGCCATAATGCTATCGAAGTAATTGTTGATTCATTGTTGGTCTTCATGGTGGATTACTTGTGTTGCTTTGGAGTATTGCATGGTTTCTTCAATTCTTCATTTAGGATTTTATTTTATTATTTTAGTTCCATTAGGATTTTATTTATGTACATTAATGCATTTTATTTTTTGTTAGATTTTTGTGCACGTTTCTTGGTTTACTTTATCTAAGATCTCATAAAAGAAATAAAAATGGAATCATTGCCTAAGACATTTCAAGATAGACACTTTATTGCAAGTTGTATGATTCACCATCAACCTCGACCTCCAAAGAGATTTCCATTGAAAATATTATTTGAGAATTAGTTCATGAAGGTGTTTGATGGTCCTCCTATTAGTTTTGAAGACACTATGTTTGATGAGATTCTATATGAAGAATTGCAAGATGTTCCTAAAGAAAAATGAATTGGCAATTTCATGTTAGATAATAAAGCTTCAAATATATTTTGTGAGAATATGCAAGATATGTTGAGAGAGGAACAAGTTACTCCCATGGAAGATGAGAATAAAGATCAGTTTGGGTTGGTGCTACAATTGGCCTTTGCATTTGAGCAACTTGAGGAGATATTTGAGGGAGAAATCATCAAAGAATCCTTGATTTTTGAGGATGCGCTTGAGGAGACTCACAAGAATGCATGGTTCATGTTATACAAAGATAGGCCTCCAAAGCCAATATTCCAAAGGCTCGATTTCAAGACTTATCCTGCCTTAACCACTCATGAATTTGATGTTGATGCTAGTGGGATGGCCCCTCACCGACTTTGACCTCTTGAAGCTATGTATGATAAAAAAGGATTTGAACAAGAAATTCCATTCGAATCACACTAGGTTGTTTCTTTCCCTACTTTTACTCTTGAAAGTTTTGAAAGTAATTATTTTGATTATGGTAATCTAGGAAAGACAACTTGCATTTGGATTGATCATGGACCTCATAAATTGCCTCAATTATTGATCTTATATGATAAATTTCTTGAATTTGAGTGTGAGGTGACAACATTTTTTTTCGGGGGGTACAAGGATGAGTTTGCAAGATTGAGAACTATCACCCAAGCCTTGTTGCCTTGAACATTTTGAGAAACTGAGGTCATGTGTATATATAGATATTTTGAGTGTTGTCCCTTTGGAGCTCTTTTACATAGTTAGGGTAGGTTTTTCTTGAAACATTTGGTTTAGGAAGGTTAGAGTAGGTTTCCTTTTTGTTAGTTATCTTAGTTGTCTTAGGAGCCAGGAAGTTAATTTACCTTGAGAAGTTGTCTTGAGATTTGTTTGAGGGGATCAATTAGTTGCTTAGTCTTCTTTAGAGAGTCTATTTGTAGGTTTTCCTCGAGTCATTTGATCCAAGTCATTTAGTTGTTTTATTTGGATGTTTAGTTTTCTTTAGTATAGGTGTCTACTTTGGTTAGTTTAGTTAGAGGGATCCCAATTTGTGAGAAGGGAAAGATGTCCTACAACATGCTATGATATTTTTTCCAGTAGATTTGTTTGGTTTATTTCTTGGATATCTCTTTGTGAGGTTCTTTTGCATTAGAGATAGATTCCTAATAGCCTTATCTTTCAAAAAGGATTTGTCCTAAATTTTGATGGGGTCATAGTTGTGTTTTGAGTGCCTGAATCTTTCGATTACAACATTTTACTCAAACTTAATTGATTTGAGTTCTTTGGGGGTTCTCAAGGTAAAATTGGAATTAGTGAAAATTATACACCTACTTCAACGCCACTGTGGTTTCTCCAAACCTATTATGAGCTTTACTACTTGTACGACAAAATAGAAATTGAAAAAAGGAAAAACAATATCAAAAGAAAAGAAAAGAAAAGGAAAGGGAAAATAAAAATGAGAAAAGGAAAAGATAATCAAAGCATTTTGGCTTTGGGTGTGCGAATATCTCTGTTAGTGCCATTCAAATAAAAAATTACTAAAAGTAGAGCAATGTTCGTGGTGGCCCACATCAATAACCTCGTTGGGGCTATGGATGTCTATTTGGTAGTGAGGCTCTATCTCGAATGCTTTTGGTGTATGGATATAAAAATAGCTAAGTTCAATGGATCTAAGGATCTTTCCATGTTCTTGTCGAGTGGGGAATAAAACACTTGCACACATGTGAGTAATTGAGGATGAAGGCTCTTAGCTCAATTCATGATTTCTTCCATTTTGAGTGCATTTCCTAGTTGTTTGATAGGTGAAAATAGAGTTGATCAAAGGTTCTTGGTTCGAGGCAATTTTTATCCTTAAAATATTTTGGAACATTTCTTTGGGTGGGTGCTAGATGTTTTGAGGTTTTCACACCATTAACCCATTGCAAATGGGGACCCTCTCTTTTTTCTTCAATAGTGGGATTAGTCGTCTTAGATGTAGACTTAGATGGAAAGTCTCTTTTTTTTAGTGAGGAGAGTTTAGTAAAGTCAAGGAGAGAATAGTTTGAAATTAGTCAAGACCTTGGGATATAGAATGGAGTCCTCCTTGAGCATAGGGAAAGTTTAGTTTGAACATGATGAGGATGGGCAAGTGGGGATGTTAGCATTCAAGACAAATATTATACCAAGTATAACCAAATATGAGGAAAATCATTGCAAGCCCCCTCTCCCACCCCCCTTCATTAGGCTTGAGAGGAATTTGGAATGGCACAAAAATGGTTAAGTATGGGCAGAAAAGTAGATGAGATAGAATCCTCAGGAGATGGCAGGATCTGCCTTCCCTTTAGGATTTAAAATCCTCTAACACCCCTGGTCTCCACCTTCTCCTAGGACTTCCAATCTTGACACACTCTCAAAGACCTCCTAGGTGCAAGTCTTAAGGTCATTAGAGAAGCAAATTAGCATAGTCTAGAGGTCATATCTCAAGGAGAAAATGGAGTTTCAGACTGAGAAAGTAGAGACAAACATGAAATCATACTTAGATGATGTCCAATTCAGGTTGAAATACGTACCCAACTCACCTTGAAGTTTGAAGAAAGCATTATATACCATGTGGATGGAGTAAATGTTGGAATCATTTGCCGTTGCACCAAAAGCTCAAACTGTCAATGCCCGATACAAATGCCAGATTTAACCCGATCCATGGGAGGCGGTTAAGCCATGTCATGAATCTCCAAGGAGGTGCTAACCACCAAGTCAACAATCTCCCCCTCAGCACTGACTGAGCCTTTAGCACCCACTGAAGGTAGACTCGAACCTGTGACCCAAGGCTCTGATACCAATTGTTGGAATCATTTGTCGTTGCACCAAAAGCGCGAACTGTCAATGCTCGATACAAATGCCAGATTTAACCTGATCCACAGGAGGCGGTTAAGCCATGTCATGAATCTCCAAGGAGGTGCTGACCACCAAGTCAACAGTAAAGTGATTTTGAGACAAGCAAAAGCAGCGAGTAAAAATCCTCAAGAGGGAGTGGAATCTGCTACGCTCTTAGGATTCCAAATCTTAAGAATGATGAAAATTATGCCTCCAAATTAGACTTCAAAGTTTCCTAATTTAGATTGGAATGATATCAAATCACCTTAGGCTCAAATTGGAAACTTGATTGCGAATGAAAAGGTGTCTAGTGGTTTCAAATTATACTAAGGGGTAAAGTTTTAAGACAATGCAATAATACTTAGGAGAAGGTAGAATTTGCCTATCTCCCAGGATTCCTAATCCTCTAAGAGGTGAAATTCCCACTCCCAATATGATCATCAAGTTTAAGGTAATTTAGAATGAAAATCTAAGGTAATTAAATGACAATCACCTAAAAGAAACGACAAATTCATCAAAGGGGAGAAGCAATGAAAGTTTGGAGTCCTTGATTGAATATGAGAAAGCAAGGAGAAAATCCTTGGGAAGCAATGGAATCCGCTACCTTCCTACGATTTGAAAATCCCTAGATACTCATGATTACGTAGGCATGGAGAGGATAAAATATGAAACCTACAAGGGTAAAGTAGAGGAAATGAATCTAGAGATGCAAGTCATGAGGAGCTTGGGGAATTTCAAGCCAAGATTTAAGAAAGACAAAGTAATGAAATATGCATTTTGGAAGCATGAAAAAGTGTGTGAATAAAATCCTTGGAGGCATGTAATTTATGCCCTCAAGTATGGGTAATTGTATGGCTTGATTTGAGTAAATGCAAAGAAAACTCAATCAAGGCATGTGGAGTGATGAAAGAAAAGGGTGACATAATGGAAGTTGAAGGAAAAGGGGCATGAAAACATGGAGAGAGTGAAAGAAAAAATTCTTGAAGGATGGTGGATTCCACCACCCTCCAAGGATTCATAATTCTCAAGCACCTCTTATTTCCTCAAATCCATAATTCATTGAAATGCACTAAACTTAAAAACTAAACATAAAAGGTGGAGGGAAACGATGATGATATACTTAATGAAATGAGTATCATGAAAATAAATAAGGTGTGAAAGGAATCCTTTGGAGGTGATAGATTCTGCCACCCTCCAAGGATTCAAAATCCTCTCATGCAATTAATCTCGGCCTTGTATTAATGATGGTGGAAACACAAATTGAACCTTCAAGATTGTGCAATGAAAAGGAAATGATGATAAAAAATATGAAAATGATTATATGATTGACTAATTAAGGAATCAGATTAGTATTGACCAAATTCAAAAAGGGAAGACTAGAGTTTGAATGAAGAAAAGACCCAAAATCCTCAAAGACCCCTGAATTTTTCCTTGTCTTCATAATGAAACATAAACAAAGCTATCAAATGAAATGGGATGGATAAGATGTTAACAAAAGATGAAAAATCAGCTTGACTAATTTTGCCAAGACCCAAATGCTGGAGGTGAGATTGAATTTGAAGAAAATGAACAAAAGGGAAAATCCTTGGGAGGTGGCGAAATCTGCCTACCTCACAGGATTCAAAATCCTCCCACTCACCTAACCTCAGCCCTAGGCTAATCATAATTGAAACAACAAAACCTTCAACTTGCATTATGAAGTTCACATGAAGAGATGAAGAGGATAGGGAATGAAATAAAATTGAAAAAAAATAAAGGAAATTCCTCGAAGGATGATGGATTCCACTATCCTTCAAGGATTCTTAATCCTCCAATATATCTAAATTCCACCTAGAGTTAAAGAAAATTAAATGAGGAATGAAATGGGTATGATTTTATTAATGTTTAATAATCAAAACATGCCTTTGCCACCCCAAATAGGTCGGTTTGTAGAGGAGAAGAAAGGAGATTGATTTTAATTATTTTATTGGATCAAAGGTACAAGTTGGCCCTCTTATAGAGACATGCCTTTTCAAATTTCAAATCACCTATTTTAGAAAGAAAAGAGAAAGTCATTTTCACAATTGAATACAGGTAGATTTATCTTTTCTATAGCAACAAATTACCTTCCTAAGGAAGAATATTGAAGAGGCATAAAGCTATCTTGTGAAAGTAACAATTTCATCCCTGTCAACAATTTGGAAACTTCAATGGGCATTGATTTTGGACATTTTTAGGAAGATTTATTCCAAAAAGTCAGAGATAAAGGTGCATTAAGGATTAAGATCTGAGCACATGATTCATTGAAAAACTTACTTACTTTCTATATTTTTATAAGAAATCCATTTCAAGTTATAAGATTAAGATCAATTTATCAATAAAATTGAAGGTTGGGATTGACAAGAAGAAAGAGAAGTTTGGTCATAAAATAAGGAGAATCCATGATCAAATGCCTTTTGCCTCCTTATTTTGATGTTGATTCAATTTTATTCCATGTGAAATTTCAGATTTCCTTCATTTCATGAGCTTAATGCATTTTTGTTTTTTGTTTTTGCAAGGTGAAAAAGGAGAAGCTTGGAGAGCAAGGAGGTGATGGAAGGATCAAGTTCAAGACTTCAAGCGAAGAGAAAACAAGTGAATGCTACAAGATCAAGCTCAAGGACTTCAAATGAGGAGGTTCAAACTTAGATTTTCAAAGTGCATATTCAAGGCAAGATCAAGATGGATTTCAAGAAAGCAAAGAACACAGACAAGGAAAAATTATAATCTACAAGTTGAAGAAATTGTCAAAACTTGAATTTCCTCCAGAAATCAAAGTTAATTTTGAAAGATTTAGATACATGAAGGATTCCATCACTTCAAGAACATTGAATTCAAAAAATAAAAAGATACATCAAATTTGCAAGTACAATCAATTTCAAATCATGACCATGATAAAATTTCCAAGAATGAAGATGGAGAAAATTTGAGAAGATGAAGCAATTTGGGAATATGTCATCTCAATTGAAGGCTTGATAATGTTGAGTATCAGGAGATATTTTCTCATCATGAAAGGGTTGTTCAAGCCAGCTATGAGATAAGGATGCCAAGGTGACACCTACTTGTCTTCTTCCAATTAGAAAATTCTAGTTACACGTGATCAAGCACACTCAATCCTATACTACCAAGTATATAATTTTATCATTGACTCACAAAAGCATTGCAATTTTCATATTGGCCCACGTGGTGGTGCCTTCATATAATTAGATGATAGTGTGACAATCCTAATTAGGGTTTGCAATGGATAAATCTTGGCCCTTGATATTGAATTGATCTCAGCCCTTCATTGTAATTGAACAATTATAAAAGGCCAATGCCTTCTCATTTTTAAGAGGGTTAGATATTAGATTCATTAGAGATGAGATTAAGATTAGAGTAGAGTTGGAGGAGACTTGTTGAAAATATTTCCATAATGCTGTCAAAGTAATTGTTGATTCATTGTTGGTCTTCATGGTGGATTACTTGTGTTGCTTTGAAGTATTGCATGGTTTCTTCAATTCATTATTTAGGATTTTATTTCATGTTAAGTAGTAGTAGATGGATGGAAGATATTGTTGCATGGTGATTAATGGTGAAACTAGTGTCCATACTTTTTGGTACTTGTTGATTGTAAGTAACAATACAAGGTTAATTTGGGCCTAAAGTTGCTAGTGTTTAACTTCTATTGAAGTTGTCGATTTAGAATATGCCTTCATAGGGTATTTGGATGAATATTGAGAATGTGAAAATCATTCTTGCATCCATAGAAGATAGCACCCTCCTATGCCTAGTTGACATGATTTAGCAAAAGTTTTTTAGAGGCTCACCCCATCATCAACATTGTCTTGCATTCTAAGAGTAGATTAGGTTTTCTAAACCCTTTCCCTTGCAATTTATTTGGCTGAAAGCAATTGGAAGTAAGTTAAAGTCAAATTGATATCCACTGAATGAATAGCGTATGTCTATTTGTGATAAGAAACATATCACATCATAAAACTGAGTGAAAGTCCATGATTAAGAAGTGTTGGTGTAATTAAATATTCATAACTACACTTTACTTAATCTTACTTAGGATAATGCATTGCATAGTAGTATTTCATTGAGACACCAAGGAGTTTGCACCTCAATTAAGCACATGGTGTAGGAGAAATTCCACTTTAGGTGCGAGATTCACCTTTAGTGCACATATCACATTATCATCCTCATCATATGACACATACTTTATCGCATAATGGAGGATGATCCATGTTTGGTGGACATGTAATTACACCTAGCATAAGTGATAGCTTATCGACTCGTTATCATTCTCTCTCATCATCTTTCTTATATAAGAACTATTATGTACATTTTAAATAAATTCATTGGATCAATCAATCTTTGCATCATACAAGTCTATTCTTGTTCATATCATCTCTCTTACATTTGTGCTATTCTTTAACCTCTAGATCCTTGGTTTAATCTTTTCTATTTGCAAATTCTTACATGGTATTAGAGCCATTGGAGCATTTTGATTAGCCTATTTGGACAGATCTCGGTGCAAGTGTTAAAGATCCATATCTCGGATCTGAAGACCAGCATGTTGTGGGAGCATTTTTGGTCATATCTGACCTCGCCATTGCGTCTAGGAGGTTCTTTCAGTTAAAACTGACTATAAACTCGCTCATATTCATTGAAAGTCAAAATAAAGGATTTGTTTTTGCTAATCAAGTCATACGACCCGATCTGCGTCTCTGTAGTACGATTCGAAAAAAAACAACTTTTTTAATACTGGTTGTTTTCAGAATTACTTTTTGCAAAATTTGTTTTTGGGCTTGGTGCAGGCCCTATTTGTTTTATGTCTGTGACATCATCAGTCACGACAAGATCGACATCCTTACGTCATTGCCTATACACAAAAGACAACCTAGCTATCTTTCCCAACTGTGACCAAGCGCGAGCTTGAGCATGAGCCCATGCCTGGCTGCCTCTCTTTTCTTTCATGTCCACGGGTTTGCATTGAAAAAGAGCATAGAAAATAACCCCACAGTGGATTGGGATTATTTTCCCACACCCCCCTAGCCCATCATTGACGACGCAGCTAACGACGGTGCCTCCACTACCTGTGCCTCCACAACACTGCCCAACAAAGCTCCACGCAGGCTGTGACAACTGCCATGTGGCAGCACATCAACCGTGCCATGCGACGCATAATCATATGCCACAGGGCTGAATCAGGCAGTACCACATCAATAGGATTGCACCTAGTCAGCTGCCCACACATCCCTATCAACATCTACCACGTGTCAACACGCACGCTGCCCCATCAACACCAGAAACATTTTTTTGCCACATCACCTGTTACATGAGCCTAAATTTGATGCCCGTCTGAACATTGAAATTGGGCAAATAGGCTTTTTTGGCGGCACCCATATGGTCGTCAAATTTAACATAGTAGATTGCTGACGTTAGCAAGGGTTTGAAAATTTTTTCCTTCACCATTTGACTTTTTGAATTTGCAATCTAGCTTTAAAGGGCCATATCTTGCTCAATTTCGCTCCTTTTTTCTAAGCATTTTTTTTGATTTGGGGTAGAATTTTTTTTAAATTTCAGTGGTGGCATTATTTTTGCAATTCGGTGGCCAAATTAATTAGAAATTACATATTTTCATGACTGTTCATGTTTGTTCCTCATTTCTGTAACTTCTAGGGCTTCGTTTGGGCACACATGGTAACATTTTGAGGTGAATTTTTTTTAAAAGTGCATGATTTTTTGTCTACTTTTTAGATCTACAATCAAATTTCAATGATTTGGGGTGGAAATATCACTTTCAAGAAATAGGCTATTTTGTTGCTATATTTGCACTTGGTTTATCTTTGGATTTCAATTGTCTAATTTGCATTAGTCATTTGAAGGAGTTATCAGTTGTTATCAGTCATTATTTGGTTGTATTATGAATAATTCAAAGGTCAAAATCCTCACTCCATATAACTACCACAAATGGAAAGAATCTTTATGTGATCACTTGTTGAGTATTGGATTGCTTAGAATGACTCTTGGGCAAGATCAAGAACCAGCTACAGGTGGTGCAAAAAGGAGAAAATGGTTTGATCGAAGGGATAAAGAACTTGGCTCTCTTAGATCATGCATCTCTCACGATTTTCTCTTTCATATTGCATCTTGCACACATCCTCATGATGCTTGGGTCATATTGGAAGGACTCTTTGGTAAACCTGATAGAATGAGAAAATTTAGATTAGAGAATGATCTCATAGGTCTAAATCCTAGTGATTTTAACAATATTCAAGACTTTTTCTCTAAGTTTAATTAAATTAGATTGGAGCTTTCTACTTGTGGCATTACTAAAGGGGATGAACAATTGATCTTTTCTATTCTTTCCAAGCTAGGTCCTGAATATTCTATCTTTTTTTCTACATTCTATGCTACTATGGATGCTCTTGGTAGTGCATACAAATTGCCTTCTCTTGATGAATGTGTAGCTCAACTCACAAAAGAACAAGCAAAAGTTGGCACACATGGGTCAATTGAAGCCTTCCACACATCATGCATTGATTGGAAATAAATCTACTTCAAAGGCTTCTAATGGAAAAGGAAAGAAGCAACATAAGGATCCTAAGCCTCATGACAAAGGTAATGAATCTCCTTCACACAATACTTGTGAATCCAAGTCCTCTTTAAGACATGAATCATCTAGAAGAAAGAGGGATAAATGTGCATATTGTAAAAAGCTAGGACATGATGAGCATAAGTGTTTTCACAAGAAGATTGATGAGCTAACTCACATTATTGAAAAGCACAATATTAAGTTGCCCTCATCAGTGTCTACTCCTACACATTTGACAGCTTCTACATCTCCATCATCATCCAAAGATACAGTTAAAGGACAAGCACTTTTGGCTTCCACACATCCTGAACAAGGTAAATAGCTTCTTGATTCATGTGCATCACATCAGATGGAATATTCTATCGACATGTTTTCTTCTATTGAGCCTTGTAATTCTCCTAATATTTTGATGGGTAACAACACATACATGAGAGTTTGTGTGAAAGGTTATATTTCTATGGGAGAGGGGACATTTAATGATGTTCTTTGTGTACCATCCTAGACCACTAATCTCCTTTATATTTACCAAATTACTCATGGGGCACAAGGTATAATTGTTGAGCTCACTCCTGATTGGACATGGAGACTAGAGATGTCATAGCTATGGGAGTTGTTGATCATACACCAAACTTGTATTCTTTTTCACATTTTGTTGTTGTTGATGATGATATTCATGATGTAAACATCCCTTCACCAAGGGATAATTATTTATGTGAGGAGAAATTTGGGCACTTGAATCATTTTGTTGTTGAGACAAGTGTTGAGCTTCCTACTCCTCCACCTCCTGCTTCTTCAGACATGGGCTCTACTATTCAGCAGGATGATCATAATGCTTCAAATCTTGCAGAATGTGATGACTACTTGGATGCATTTTCAACAATTGTTGTTGATTCTCATGATGCAAATTTGGGAGACACACCTGAGGGGGTTTCTCTTCTCTTTGATGATAACATCACAATCGGAGATACTTCTTCACCTTCTTTGGATATTGGTGTTCTTGTTTCTTCTTCTTCACTTGATTTGTCACATGATGTGATAGATTCTTTGGGCTTGGAGAGACCTATTCAGTCTTCAAAAATGCATACATGGAGACCTTCATCTTCTTTCTCATTCCATTTGCACAAGGATTGGCTTCTTCATCATTTGATGTATCTATTTCTTCCTAAGCGGAGACATGTTAGGATTAACAGTGCACAATACAACTGAGAGGGGGGGGGGGGGGGTGAATATGTTGTATGATAGAATATTAAACTTTAAACTTTAAGCTTATGAATATAAGATCCAATGAACACAATGAATGCCAACACAATAACACAATATTTTGGTTACGGGGAAACCCTGTTAAAGGTAAAAACCCCGGTGAGAATTAGCACCCACTAATGATGTACTGAGAGTATAGTAATCCTTGTTAGAAGATATAGCCCTGTTAGGAGCTTATTGAAACATTACAGTACATAGTCCTTGTTAGAGGACAAACCCTATTAGGAGTCAAGAACAAAAGAGGGCTCACTGCCCAAAGAAGGTTGAGTCCACCTTCAGAACTCACTAGTTCACAACAAGTGTATATGAAGAAATACATAATCTTTTGTACTGTTTGCCATCAACTTTCTTTGGTTGATTAGTTCCAATGAATTCCACCAATAATCCTCTGCTCTACATACAACAGACACAAATTCACAACCTCCTTATATCACACTTATCACATCCATGTCTCTTCCAAAGAAAAGACCTTTTATTTATACCTTATTACATTTTACCAAGAATAGGTCAGCCCATAAGGCTTTCCTAATTACAAACAATTGAATAGGTCCTTGCTAAGATAAACACAATATCATAAGCAAGTTTTCAATGATTACATTACAACAATTAAAGACCGACATCTTTGAATTATGCTTTCCAAACAAAAAACACACTTCATTCCCTGAGTCGGCTTCCTGATAAGCCATCACCAGAGCACATGCCATAGATGATGTCACAAATCATTCTGTACCTTGCACTAACCAATGAACATCTATTAGTACCTCTTCCATCATCCTTCAAGATCGCATACCTTGAATCCAATCCCTCTGAAATCTATACCAAAAACTCAGAGACTAACTCTATCAATTCTCACTGTCATAGTCCAGTGACCAGTCTTTACCAAAACAGTTGTATCTTCGTTAATATGCATTCATTAATGATGTGATCTTAGATATAAGATCACAACATCCATCTAAACTCTCTTATTGTATGCACCCAAAAATGGTCGCCTAGACTTTGGGCCCCATTTATTCAATTTATCAATCCTGAATCATTTTGATCAATAATCAATATTTTCAACATTATCAATCTCTTGATCAAATCCTAATTTCGATCATATATTGGAGTTTTATCCTTGGGCTAACCATTTATCCTAAGTCTTTATTTAATTAAAAGGAATATTTCCTCCCCTTTTAATTAAATAAAAAGCCCCCACCTTTCCTCTTATCCTAAGTTGCACAAATAAAGCATTATTCCTATTTTATAAAAAGGGAAAAAGCACTTTTTGTCTCACACGAGGCTCAAAAGTCAACACTTCACTCTCATTGGAGGATGTTTGTGCACATGGATTGCTCCTCTTTCAACCTCCACCGCTGATTAAGACTTTTTGCCTCTTAATCTCCATGGTCCATTTCACCTCATTTCTTATAAAAGGAGAGCTCTCTCCTTCATTTGCATATCCATATTTTATGCTATTGTTATGCTGCAGGTTTTGGAGCTCTTTGAAGACATCCTTGCATCCAAGCTTTGAAGACATTGTTATTGCATTTCATTTAGTTTGCTTTCATAGTTGCATAATCATGACATTCTTAGTATAGATTTTCTTTATGCAATAGATTAATCTCACATAGCTTAATTAGGAGGGATTGTAAGACTTGTACTTTCCTTTCATAGTTGCATTATACTTTCCTTTCATAGATTAGATTTCTTTTCAAGCATTGCATTGTTATCATTTAGCTTAGCTTGCACATTCATACTAAGTTGCATTTGCATTCCATTTCCATTTAGATTCTTGGAGATATTGGCATTGTTGCCCTTGTCTTCATTGTGAATCTCTCATTGTGCGGTTGACTAGCAAGGTCACCTTCTTGTAGCTCTAGCTGAGAGCAAAACTCATAGTCCCTTGCAACTCCATGCATAGAGAGCTATGAGCCGCTTTGTGAGGCCTCACTCTTGAGTAACCTTGCATGTAATGGTTCATAGAAGTGCATATTTTAGTGTGTACACTTATGACTTCACAGCATCTAAAACATCCGTACACCTTCTGTACATTGTGATTACCATTCTGGTTCCTTCATAGAAGCATATGTTGACATCAGTGACAAAACACAAATGACAATAGTATGAGTGCCCATTAGTAATATAGTGATTAAACATATTAAATGTCTCAATCACCACCCATGCATTAGCAATATCCAGCAATCTCCCCCTTTGGCATTGATGTCAACATATGGGAAAATCTTATCCCAAAGTTATATCAACCCAAAAGTCCTTCCACAGATCAATCTCCCCAAACAGTGAGGATTTTCTCATAACAACACTCCCCCTTTGAAAATAATGGAAAAGGGTGCCAACTGCCTTCACAAATAAACTTTCTTCCATTATCACTCCCCCTGAGGAGTAGATTCAGTCCAGAAAATGATGAGGCTCTGAGCACTTCTAGACTGATGCATCTCTGCATCATTTAGTTCTGACTAGGAGGGGCCTGAACCCCTAACATACCTTTGAGATATTCAAAGGTATCTTTCGGTAGTGGCTTTGTACAGATGTCTACAATCTTCTCTTTTGTACTGATATATTCAAGCTTGATTTCTTTCTCTGCCACCTTGTCTCTTAAGAAGTGATATTTGATAGAAATGTGTTTAGTTTTAGAGTGCATCACCAGATTCTTCAACATGTTTACTGTGCTGGTGTTATCACAATGGATAACCATAGGCTCATTAAAAATTATTCCAATGTTTGTCAGTATTTGTTTCATCCAAACAATTTGAGTGCAATTTATAGCAGCAGCAACATATTCTGATTCAGCAGTAGATTGTGCTATACAATCTTGTTTCTTACTTAGCCAAGAAACCAACTTTTTCCCAAGGAAAAATGCACCACCACTTGTACTTTTTATGTCATCAAAATTTCCTGCCCAATCAGCGTCAGTATAAGCATTAAGTTCAAAGCTATCATTCTTGTCATACCATAAACCATAGTCTATGATCCCCCTGAGATACCTCAGTATCCTTTTAACAATAGTTAGACGAGTCTCTTTGGGTTTTGCCTAATATCTAGCCACAATTCCAACAGCATTAGCAATATCGGGTCTGGTGTGAGTCAGATATTGTAGCCCTCCAAAAATTGATCTATACAAAGTCTGAAAAATACATTTTGATTCATCATCAATTGTTAGCTTGTTTCCAGTCACCATAGGTGTTCCTACTATTTTACAATCTTCCATACCAAATTTCTTAAGCAATTCTTTGAGATACTTGGTCTGAGAAATGAAAATACCATTCTCATTCTGAGTTATTTGCAGTCCAAGAAAGAATTTCATTTCACCTATCATGGACATCTCAAATTCACTTTCCATTTCTTTAGAAAACTTCTTACATAGATCATCATTACCTCTAAAGATAATATCATCCACAAATACCTCTACTATCAGGATTCCATCTTCAGTAGTTCTTAAGTACAGATTACTATCTGCATTACCTTTTCTGAATCCAAGTCCAAGTAGATACCTGTCCAACCTTGCATACCAAGCCCTAGGATCTTGCTTCAACCCATACAGTGCTTTCTTTAACTTGCACACCATGTCTTTGTCTTCTCATAGAGGAAATCCATCTGGTTGTTCTATGTATACCTCTTCTTCAAGGTCTCCATTCAGAAATGCAGATTTAACATCCATCTGATACACTTTGAAGTTTTTGTGTGCAACATAAGATAGAAATAATCTTATTGCCTCTATTCTAGCAACATGAACAAATGTTTCTTCAAAGTCTATCCCTTTCTATTGTGGAGTTCTAGGAGCAGATGTTTGTCTTTTTATCCCATGCTCTTCACAGTAAGAATTGAATAGATCTGATGTAAACTCTCCACCTTTGTCTGATCTTAAACACTTTATTTTTCAGTCCTGATTCATTCTCTACCTTTTCTTTAAACAACTTGAATTTGTCAAATGCTTCTTTTTTCTCTCTCAAATAAGTAACCCACATCATTCTAGAAAAATAATCAACAAAGAGTATGAAATGCCTTTCACCATAGTATGACTTTGTTCTTGTAGGCCCACATAGATTTGTATGTACCAGATCCAACTTTCCTTTTGATGTAAATGTTTTTCTTTTATGATTGTTTTTAGTTTGCTTTCCCATAACACATTCTCTGCATACAGTGTTAGAAGGTTTCACAATCTTTGGTAGATCTCTTACTGCATTAGCCATACTTCCTTTCACAATGTTATCAAAGTTAACATGACAAAATCTTTTGTGCCATAACCAACTATCATCTACCTTTGCAACAAAACAAGAGGCTCCAAATGTGTTTAGTTCAAATACATTACCTCTAGATCTTGAACCAATGGCAATAAGTTTTCCTTCCTTGCTTCTGATAAAGCACTTACCATCAACAAAACTTAACTGAAAGTTTTTATCCATTCACTTTCCAACACTCAACAAGTTATGTTTCAGTCCTTCAACAAGTAGTACATTGTCCGTATTAGTCTTTCCATCCAAAGTGATGGATCCTACTCCTATAATGGATTTTGGGAGATTATCCCCAAGGCTTACAAAACCTCCACCATAATTTACTAATTTAACAAATTTGTTCTTATCACCAGTCATGTGATGAGAACATCCACTATCAATTATCCATTCAGTCTTCTTGTCAACATGAGATACTAAGGATTTTTCTTCATGAATTGGTTCATCTTTAATAGCAACAAATCCAATCTCTCCATTGTCTAAATCATCATCATCATCAGAGATTCCTTCACTAGCATAATAACATTCTTTATCTCTTCTTATCTTTGCATAATCAGGTTTGTATGTAGGAACTCTTGTAGGACATCTAGATGAAAAATGACCTACCTTATTGCATGAAAAACATTTCAAAGGCAATTTTCTTTCAAATTTTCCCTTACCTCTTTTCTCTCTTCTAGCTATTAGTGCAACACATTCTTCCATTATCTTCTCCCATTCCTCAGCATATTCACCAAGTTCTTCTCTCAGGTCTTCTTTGCTTGTACTCGAAAGTGCAAATACTTTCTTTTGTGCAGATGCCCTAAATGCAGATTCAACTTTAGGAGTAGCTTCTCCTAATTCCGTAGCTTCAAAGGTGGTTAACTTTGCAATCAACATCTCTTTGCTAAAGTTTGGAGTCAGGGGTATAGTTTTGTGAATTGACATTGCCTTGAATTTGTAAGTAGGGGTTAGAGATCTAAGAATCTTTGCAATGACTTCATCTTCATCATAAGTACCTCCACAATTTTTTATTCCAACCACAGCTTATGTAACCCTTTGAACATAGGCTCTAATGCTTTCATCTTCATTCATTTGTAGCTTCTCCATTTTTGTCTTCCAGTTTTGCAATTTCGCTTGTTTGGTATATTTGTCTCCTTCATAGAGTGCCTCTAGTCTATTCCAAATATCATGTGCCAAATCTAGATCTTTAATTTCAGTAAACTCACCTTCAGATAGTGCACTGATCAATGCTTCTCTTGTGACCATGTTGCATGAAAATAATTTATTTTCATCATCGGTGGCTGACCCTATGTCATTCTCAGCTTTCAAGGTTTCCTTCTTCTTCACAATCATCCAGTAGTCTATGCCCAAGCATAGAAAATGTGTTCGCATCTTATTTTTCCAATTGTCAAAGTTTTCAGGTTCAAACTTAGGACTATCCTTCCTATAGTATGCCATTTTCCAAGATCACCTCAAGCTGTTAAGCTTTCTCTCTGAGGACCACAAGCTCTGATACCAATTGTTAGGATTAATAGTCCACAATACAACTGAGAGGGGGGTGAATCAATTGTATGACAAAATATTAAACTTTAAACTTTAAGCTTATCAATATCAAATCCAATGAACATAATGAATGCCAACACAATAACATAATATTTTGGTTACGGAAAACCCTGTTAAAGGTAAAAACTCCAGTGGGAATTAGCACCCACTAATGATGTACTGAGAGTATAGTAATCCTTGTTAGAAGATATAGCCCTATTAGGAGCTTATTGAAACATTATAGTACATAGTCTTTGTTAGAGGACATACCCTATTAGGAGTCAAGAACAAAAGAGGGCTCACTACCCAAAGAAGGTTAAGTCCACCTTCTGAGCTCACTAGTTCACAACAAGTGTATATGAAGAAATACACAATCTTTTGAATTGTTTGCCAGCAACTGTCTTTGCTTGATCAGTTCCAATGACGTCCACCAATAATCATCTGCTCTACATACAACAGACACAAATTCACAACCTCCTTATATCACACTTATCACATCCATGTCTCTTCCAAAGAAAAGACCTTTTATTTATACCTTATTACATTTTACCAAGAATAGGTCGGCCCATAAGGCTTTCCTAATTACAAACAATTACATAGGTCCTTGCTAAGATACACACGACATCATAAACAAGTTTACAATGATTACATTACAACAATTAAAGACCTACATCTTTGAATTATGCTTGCCAAACAAAACACACACTTCGTTCCCTGAGTCAGCTTCCTAATAAGCCATCGCTAGCGCACACACCACAAATAACGTCACCAATCATTCTGTACCTTGCACTGACCAATGCACATATGTCAATACCTCTTCCATCATCCTTCAAGATTGCATACCTTGACTCCAATCCCTCTGAAATCTATACCAAAAACTTAGAGACTAACTTTGTCAATTCTCATTGTCATAGTCCAATGACCAGTCTTTACCAAAATAGTTGTATCTTCCTTAATATGCATCCATTAATGATGCGATCTCAGATATAAGATCAAAACATCCATCTAAACTCTCTTCTGACTTTGCAGCATCTGAAACATCCGTACACCTTCCGTACATTGTGATTACCAGTTTGGTTCCTTCATAGAAGCACATGTTGACATCAGTGACAAAACACAAATGACAATAGTATGAGTACCCATTCAATAATGTAGTGATTATGTTGGCAATTTCGCTGAGTTAGTTACATAGATGTTGTCATTATGGAAACATATGATCTACATGAAGATCACACAGGTCAGAGAGCTAGTATGTTAGAGCGCAATGCAAAATTGTCTAAGTATGAGACAGTGTGTTTTTACCAGTGAACTTGAAGACAATTTTTATTTGCGATGTTGACTGGAGTAAGTTCAGTACTTGTGCACTTCAACATAGACTCTATGGTGACTATTGAAGACTCATCTCAGAGTGCAAGTCAGTATGACATGTATGAAAGAAGTTATGATAGTTTTTCTAAAGACAGTGTTCAGTCAACAGGACAAAATATGAAGACATAATTGGTAAAGAGTTAAGGGATTATTTTGTTTATCAAAATAATGACTTAACAATATAAAGGGACAAAATCCTAGATTTTAACCCTTGGATAAAGTTATTTTGTAATATGATAGCCGACTAGAAAGTTATTAATCTTAATAACTTGTATAAATGTAATTGTAAATTGTAAGAAGGAAAAAAAAAAAGAAGGAACGAATGTATGTAATAGCGATAGTGAAAGAGAAGCGAAAAGATATTGGTGCAAGTAGCATAAGGTTATGTACCTTGACCTACTTTTGTAATCAGTAAATATTGTACATTACTTTTTTGGGCAGTGGGCTCATCTGGTAATCACTTTTTGTGCTCATGCCAACTCCTAACAGGGTTGAGGCTTCTAACAAGGCCTATAGTCCCTTAATCAGGACTGAGACACTATATGCATGTAATAGAATCTTAACAGGGTCAACATCCTTAACATGATACTTTTGATTAGTGGATCTTTTCGGGTACCATCCCCACTGGGGTTTTCCCTTGGCCAGGGTTTCCTTGAGAACAAATAATGTGTTAAGAGTTCTTTAGTTTTATTGCTATGCATGTTGTTTAGCTTCTTATGTTATGCATGTGTACAAATAATCTATTATATCCATAATTGGGCAAAAGATAAAGTTTGAAGAATACTGATTCACTCCCCCTCTCAGTATTCCCTATTTCTAACAATTGGTATCAGAGCTTAGTTACTCGAAAAAGAATCATTCAAGGAAAGACTAGCAGCTTGAGTAAGATCTCTATGGATATGGATCAACTACAGAAGAATCTTGAAGAAGCTCTTGAACAAATTGATATGCTTACTAATGAAAGAGATATTCTGAAAAGAAAATATGATGATGCAAAGAACCTCATTGAGAAACTGAAAAACAAGTTGGAAGATCTAAAATCTGAAAAGGAATCCAAAGTTTTCATTGAAGATTGTGATGATAATTTAGAAAAAGAAAATGAGATCCTTAAGCATGAACTGAAGATAGGAAATTTGAAGCTTAGTTTAAAAGATGGAAATGGCAAGAATGAAGCAAATCTGAAATCTAAGAATGAAAGTCTAAAGACTGAAAATGAAGGACTAAAATCTAAAATTGGTAAAGTAACATCTGAACTTGAGAAAGTCAATTTGCAGTATGCTGAACTTGAGAAATACAATGCAATTGTGAAAGGTGAACTGACTCAATCTAAGCAATAACTTGAAAGACTATATTTAACTAGTGAGAAGATTGATGAACAAATATCTTATCAAAAACCATTCTATGATAAGACTGGTCTTGGATTGAACACTTTTAAAGAAAATGAAGAAAGCAAGGAACCAGATCTGAAGATATCTGAAAGTATAGATGAGAAGAAGTCTGATGAGATTAAAAAATCTAAAGATACACCTAAGGAAGAAGAATCACCTAAGCAAGAGGAATCACCCAAAGGTATGCAAAGAGAATTCAAAGGTAGATGTTTTGCTTGTAATACTATTGGTCATATGAAGAGAGATTGCATAGGTAAGCAATACAAACCTCTTAATGGTTATTATTATAATTGTCATGGTTTTGGACATAGAGCTATTGAATGCAAGAAACCTAAATTTATTGAGAATAATAATAGTAGTAGAATGTTTAGGAATACTAACAATGTAGATAAGAAACCTACTGAAGATATGAACAGAAGAAATGGAGTAATATGTTATAGATGCAACAAGGTTGGACACATTGCTAGAAATTGCAAATCATAGATCAATTGGCCTAGACCAAGATATGGGAACAATGGAATAGTTTGTTAGATATGCAACAAGATTGGACACACAGTAAGGTTTTGCAGAATGAACAATGAAGTTTTTCATACCAATCCTAACCCTAGAAATCATGCAAGAAGAAATGAAGATGCAAGTAATAGTCATAAATGATGTTGTAGTAATTCAGATGAAGTGAAGTTTATCAAAAGCACAGATCAAGGAGACATATTCAACATTGAAGGTAATCAGGAAGGTGAAGTATTAAAAGGTAAAAATAAATCTTTACCTGATCCATCTCAAAGTACTTAATTTATGAAAATTGCAGTAGAGTAGGAACTTAGATTAGTGTAGAAGTAGATATATGATGAATTGAGTCTTGCGCAATTAAGAAAAGGTAGTATATGATGTTCTAATGCTATGTTTAAGAGTGCAAAGAAAAATATTATATTTTGCGAGATCGCAAGAAGTTTTAAGTTTTGCAAGTTAGCAGAAACAACTTTTTGGAAAGAAGCGGCAAAAGAATTGAATGCGATGTCAGATCTAAGTGAGATTGAATTAATAAAAGGTCATGATTAATATTATTTGATCATCAAAGTGAATTCAAGTGTTAAGGAGATCAAAGAGCAGTGATTGGAAGCATTTTGCAAGGATTTGGAGAAGAATTTTGTGCCGAATCTACGCAAGCCCTAAATCATGAAATCGAGTTATTTTACTTGGCAGATCTTTAAATCAGTAAAGGAATTAGAGAAATCATGGATGTTTCTTTAATTCACAATGTCAGAGATAAAAATAGACCTAAGATGAGAAGGGAACCAATATAACCCTTGGAAGATGATCCTAGGTTAGCTTTATCATCCGTACCAAACAAAGTTTTACATCTAGAGAATGTTAGAATTTATCTTGGATGCAAACTAGAGACTATCAATGATAGTGATTTCACCAAGGAATATCAGAAGATCTACAATCAGGACATGACCTTGAAAGGAGGATTTGAACATTTGAAAGATAATGAGATCATTAAGTATGCATTATAGTATGAATTTGATAATGAAGAATGTACTAAGATAATGCTAAGCAAAATTCATAATGGGAAGTTTTGGTTAGAAGATAGAGTGATAGATATCACAGTTGATTTGATTCATGAAGTTACTGGACTATCTAAAACTGGAGCCATTCCTTTAAATGAGAAGAACATGAGGAAAATAGTCATAGACAACACAAATTCATCCTATAATGGTAGAGGAATTGTGATTAGTAAGATTCAACAAGATGATGTCAGATATTTATGTAAAATCCTAACCACTAAGTTTTGTGCAAACTCAAGAGAGGATGACATGGTAGCTGGAATGATACATGTAGCTTATCTGATGTGTGTTGATAAAGTACAAGTTGATATGTGTGAGATTCTGAGAATTCAACTATTTGAGAATTTGGAAAAGATTAAGAAAACTAAGTATACACAGTTTAGATTCTCATCCCTAATCACCTATATGTTTTTTCATCTATTGAGAAGATTTCCTTACACCATTGGAAATGACTGGAATGATGGCCAAACTACAATGGAAAGGATTAACCTAGTGTACAGAAGGCATGTTATAGATAAAGTGAATGAGAGTGCAATATTGGTAATCAAGAAATTTCAGGATATAGTGTCTAGCAGATCAAGGATCCCATAGTCTCTTGTGGAGAAGTATAAAAATGAGATATGTTTCATGGTTGATACTGACTTTACCTACATTGAAGCAGTTGAACCTAGAACAAAGTTCATAGACCCTCTTGGCTATGAGATATCTGAGGTAGAGACAAAAGAGTATGTGAGCAGGTTACTTAAGTGCAAGTTGGACACTCATTGTAACAAGTTTGGAACCTTTGAGGAGAACTTCAACTCCATAAAGACCTTACTTGAAGAGAAGTAATCAAAGAAAAGAGTTGAGAGTACTATCAAGAAAATCTTAGAAGATGCAGGGATGACTAATTATGAATTCTTAGTAGCAAAGCAAATAGAAACAACAATTAGAGATATTGGACAAAAAGAAGTTTTGTTTGTTCCACCTCTATCATCAATTGCAGCAGAACAAGAAGAAACACAAGTTAAGGTGAAAGTGGAAGAAATTGAGAAGGATCAAGAAGCAAAGATATCCACTAGATGCACTTCCTACACACCTAGAAAAAGAGTAAAAGAGAGTGCTACTAGACCAGGTAAAAGGTAGAAAACATTAGTGCAACCAGTTCCAAGGAAAATTGCAGAAATCAAAGATGATGTCACTTCTATTAAGAATAAAACTTGGAAACCTAGAGTTGAGAAGCTTAATGAGTAGATCATTGAAGATGGAGACTTTACAAGAATGAATAAGTATTATGATCTCTACGATTATGCAGAGAGATTAAATCTGGAAAATGCAGTGGTAAAGCATATGATTTTGTCTAATAAGAAGTTTGATACAATTCAGGGTAAGATACCTGATGATTTGTACAATAAACTTGTGAATAGGAAGAAGAGAGCATTAGAAGAGGACACATCTATTAGAGAAAAGCTTGTAAGAAAGCTTTGTGTTATAAAAGATGAAGCACACTTTAGTCAAATTATGAAAGCTTTAAGCACCCATTTGAGAACCAAGAAGAGAACCATTCAGATTATGGGAGGTAGATATGAAGAAGTTAATGCAGAAACAGAGCAAGCAATCATCAAGGTTATGTCAGAGAATGTTGGAGAACCATCAGTTGTAGCAGAGCAAGCAGGTGAAATAGAACAAGAGGACATTCCCTATCCACCAGCCATAAACATTGAAGATGAAGTCATGAATGTAGAAGGAACTAAGATCACCTTGGATACTGATGATAATGTATTCAAGAATCTGGAAAATATTGTTGACAATTTGGCTTTTGAAGAGCAGGAGACTACCAAAGGAGAAGAGAAAACAAAGACCACAGTTGTAGAACCTAGAGTGACAGAAAAACCAGTACCTGTTTCCACTAAAGAAGATATCAGTCTTACTCCTGAGACTAGAAAGAAGAATCAGATTGGATCTATGATTGAAAATTTGGGAAAGGAAGTAGATGATGATGATCAGATGGAATTGATCACATCCTTGAAGAAAATCATTGGAAAGAACAAGAAAGTAAAAAGTCTTGAAGGATGTTTGAAGGAGCTTACTGAGAAGTTACAAGGTGTTGTAACTACACAAATTGTAGAAGCTGACCCTCTAGAGAAAGAAAATAAAGTGATGAACACTTTTGATAGTGAGTTCACAAATTTAACTGATATAGAGAAAGTGAAAGCTCAAGCAGCCTATGAAGCCAAAACACTTTTGAACATTAGCCAGAAAATCAGGAATGATATCAACAATCTTGGTATTTGTATAAAGGACTTAAGAAAGAATTTGGAAAGAGGAAAATCCTTGTACATCTAGTGTACAAAATTAGAGACCTTGACAACAAAAGAAGATCAGAAGATGAAGATGAAGGAAGCAAAAATTTAGAATGAAACTAACTTTCTTTGAAGCCCCAATGTAAAGGTATCTGATGTTGAGAAGAAAATCTGTAAGATATATTATGAAATCAGAATTTTGCAAGATGAAAAGGACAGGAAAATGAAAAGATTCACTCTTTTAAGAGAGCACACTTCTATGAAATTAAGTATTATTGAAGGGAAATTGGAAGAATGTCTTTCAGCTAAGACATCTTTTCAAAATTTTAGCTTTGAGAACCTCCAAGCATGTGAGATAGCATCTTATGGATTATGTGCACTACTTAGTGTGGTAGATTCTATTAAGAAATCATGGGAGAAGGAGTTAGAGGCTATAAAGATTGATTTTTCAAATTGTGTTGCAAGCCTACCGGCTTTGCAATATTGAATTAAGGTATAACTTTTTGAGAATACAATTTTGTAACCCTCCTTACCTTTATTTTGTCATTGTTGTCAAAGGGGGAGATATATATAGCATAAATTTGATAAGAAATGATAAGGATTGATAATCTTAGGGGGAGTACTGTATTAAAGATAATATTTTTGAGGATTTATAAGGATAGTATATATATTTTATACTATGGCCACAATTTTGAGGTTTTGAAGTTGTAAGACTTAGCCAATTTTCTTATATGTTGCCACCAATGACAAAGGGGAGATTGTTGGAAATTTGGATGAGTTGGTTAAATAAATGTTGTCATTATGGAAACATGTGATCTACATGAAGATCGCATAGGTCAGAGAGCTAGTATGTCAGAGCGTAATGTGAAATTGTCTAAGTATGAGACAATGTGTTTTTACCAGTGAACCTGAAGAAAGTTTTTGTTTGCGATGTCAACTAGAGTAAGTTCAGTGCTTGCGCACTTGAACATAGACTCTATGGTGACTATTGAAGACTCATCTCAGAGTGTGAGTCAGTACGACATGTACGGAAGAAGTTATGATAGTTTTTCTAAAGACAGTGTTCAGCCGACAGGATAGAATATGAAGACGAAATTGGTAAAGAGTTAAGGGATTATTTTGTTTATCAAAATAATGACTTAACAATATAAAGGGATGACATCCTAGATGTTAACCCTTAGATAAAGTTATTTTGTAATATGATAGCCAACTGGAAAGTTATTAATCTTAATAACTTGTATAAATGTAATTGTAAATTATAAGAAGGAAAAAAAGAAGAAGAAGGGATGAATGTATGTAATAGAGATAGTGAAAGAGAAGCGAAAAGATATTGATGCAAGTAGCATAAGGTTATGTACCTTGACCTACTTTTGTAATCAATAAATATTGTACATTACTTGTTTGGGTAGTGGGCTCATCTGGTAATCACTTTTTGTACTGCCAACTCCTAATAGGGTTAAGGCTTCTAACAAGGCCTATAGTCCCTTAATCAAGACTGAGACACTATATGCATGTAATAGACTCCTAACAGGGTCAACATCCTTAACATGATACTTTTGATTAGTGGATCTTTGTGGGTACCATCCCCACCAGAGTTTCCCCTTGGCCAGGATTTCTTTGAGAACAAATAATGTGTTATGAGTTCTTTAGTTTTATTGCTATGCATGTTGTTTAGCTTCTTATGTTATGCATGTGTAAAGATAATCTGTTATATCCATAATTGGGCAAAAGATAAAGTTTGTAGAATACTGATTCATCCCCCCTCTCAGTATTCCCTATTTCTAACAGATTAAACATATTAAATGTCTCAATCACCACCCATGCATTAGCAATATCCAACAAGACATGTTTCTTGTAGGCATTGGTTAATATTTTATTTGTAGGTACTCTTCATCAACATGCGAGCTTCTTCATTATGGGGGGGATATCATGTCTCCAACTATCCTTATTATGGGGGGATAATTCTTTGTATATACATGATGTATGTAGTTCTTGGGGGGTCTAGAGTACTCCATCCATCCATGCATCTTGTATTTTCTTCTCTCTTTTGGGGGAGGGTTTTTTCCATGAGGTTTTCCCTCTTTCTCTTCTTTATGAGAGTTTTGCATTTCATGTATTGTATTTCATATTATACATGGGTACCTAACATGACCTAGTAGCCAAGACCCATCTTGCATTGTGAGTTTAAGTGCATTTCCCTAAGTTGCACTTAAGGGGGGGTGTTGGTGTAATTAAATATTCCTAATTACAATTTGTTTAATCTTACTTAGGATAATGAATTGCACAATAGTTTTTCATTAAGACACCTAGGAGTTTGCACCTCAATTAAGCACATGATGTAGGCAAAATTCCACTTTAGGAGTGAGATCCACCTGTAGTGCACATATCACATTATCATTCTCATCCTATGGCATATACTTTATTGCATAATGGAGGATGATACACATTTGGTGGACATGTGATATACACCTAGCATAGGTGATAGCTTATCAACTCCTTATCATTCTCTCTTATCACCTTTCCTATATAAGGAGGCCTATTATGTACATTTTTAATAAATTCATTAGATCAATCAATCAATTAATCTTTGCATCATATAATTCTATTCTTGTTCATATCATCTCTCTTGCATTTGTGCTATTCTTTAACCTCTAGATTCTTGGTTCAATCTTTGCTATTTGCAAACTCTTACAAGAAGGAACCTTGAGGTTATCTTATTTGATCACACAACTTAGATACATTGTTCAACATATGAGCATCCTTATTGAAGAGAGAGTTGGAGATTTGGTCTTTCATCTTAGAATACTCAGTATTCAATTATGTATGTTGTAGTGGAACAAAGATCACAACAGAAACACTCCCCTTAGTTTGGTCTTGAACCATTAAAAACAACATATGTTACAATAGTTGCCAATGAGTCACCCTTATTAAAGGTCTTTAGACCATAATTGCCTAAAATGTATAAGAAAAATTGATCAAAGGCAAATGAAGTTGTAATAACTAAAAAAGGATATACGTGCTTCCTATTTTATTTTATATAGGTTACATATTTATAGGATTTCCATATCCTATTTTATAGAAAATCCCCTAAACAACTTTCCTGATTATATTGAGTTGTTTTAACAACTCAACATTCATGGTCACTAATATAATAAGCTATTAAAAAAGCTTTAACAAACCTGAAAAATAGTTATTATATGCACCCTATAGATGATGAAATGTTCCTAGCACTCTCCATATTGTATCATTCTCCAAATGGGGGTTAGATATTGCCACCATTATAGACCATTGCCACTCTGATCACAAATGATATGAGACAATTGCTGCTGCCATCTGGAAATTGATCTTGGCTTTGGTCATTTTGGTGCAAATTATTTTGCCACAAAAAATTTCACAATCCCATCACTAGTGACTCACAAGAGATTGCTTAATGTCCTCGGACGTCGGGTGTCTCCATCTTCCAATAAAATCCCTACTTAGCAAATTTGTCTTTTGGGACTCATTTTATCAATTTGTGAAAAAGGAATATATCCTTCCCTCCTTGATGTGAACTTCTTACAAGGAGTGTTAGGTACCACTAGTTATACACTCCAGTTAACATAATTTTTGATTTTTTTCACTTATTTTTAATTTTTAAAACTTTTTTACAAATTTGATAAATGAACCCTGTTTTGAAGAAACTAATACACCATAACTGAATGACACTAAAATGATAATAATTAATAATGACTACCTATCATTATGAAACTATAAAAAAAATGACACTTAGAGACACTAAAATCATAATAACTAAACTTATAATAGGAGGCAACTAACAAAACTATGGACAATTCGATACAAACAAATGCTTCTCAAAACCTCGAAACAGTGAACACATTTGACAGAGCAGAAATAACAAGAAATGAGATGATAATGATAGTTGTAGCTTTCAACTTAAAAATCCTGCCACCAAGATCAAAGATCAAAAAATTCTCAAAACCTTTTATCTACGTCAAAAGAAGAGTGGAGATAGCAATGGTCCAATTGTAGATTACACACACAACCCTCTTTAATGAGATCGACTTGTCGACTGAAGTCTGGAGCCAAAAACAAATGTGACTGGCACGGCAGGATCTTCGCTGAGCCTGCTTGATCTCCACTTTTGATGTCGCTCTTTATGATCATCAATTGTATATGCACGGTATCCTTCACATAATTATATGTAATAAAGAAAATACAAACATGAGTTAAGGTAACTCTGTAAATGTTAAGAACATTAAGAGCATCAGTTTTTCACAATTTATTAGAATTATTTTCGAAATTTCTTGTGTTATGTTTTTGAGAAGCTCAAAAAGCTGAAAAGTGGCTTTTTATCCACTTTTTATTTGAAAACATTTGGAACACAATTCAACTTTGTCACTCTAGTCATCAACTAAACCATAAACCATGATCAGGAAGAATAGGTCTACAGATCAACAATTTCTACACCATAACTTTGTGTGGGCGGCTTCTGAAGAAAGAGACCACATTGCAGCTATGAAACATTAGTTAACTATGTTCACTGCCTTCAAAAGGAGTAGCGTAGGTGGCCCCCAACGGTCAAGAAAACCAACGAAGCCCCAGAAACATCATTCAAAATCTAACCAGAACTATATATATATAATCATTAATATGATACTTCATTATTGATCAATGTCAAATGTTAGAATAAATATTAAATGTCAATTGATAATTCAGAATTTTAATATTAAGTCAAATGTCATATCATATATGTCTAAATTTACCATTCAAATGAAAATCATTACAATTATTATTTAACTAGTATTTTCAAAAACAAAATTATAATTATTATTTAACTTATATTTTAAAAAACAAAAGAATTTGAAATTTAAAATTATTATAATAAAATATTATAAAAAATTAAATATAAATAAAATAATATTTAAACTTTTTTATTTACTTTAAAATCAATATTTAAATTAAAAATTGAAATTTTAGAAATGTATTTTAAAATTTTTATAGAATAAAAAAAGAAAACAAAACAAGAAAACCCAAAGTAAATGCATTTGAAATTTTATGGAATATCAATGCAAACTAAAATAAAACTAAAAAACCTAAAGCAAGAACATTTGTAAGTTCAAAACTTCAATGAATATTAATACAAATGAAAAAAAAACTTAAAAATATCTGGTTCCAACTTGAGTTTAATTTGTAAGAAAACCCTTGAAAAAAGAGTGCCTATCAAAATAAAATTGAGTAAAAATCAACATGTTTTTACTGTAAATTAATTGAGCTTTCTAATAGGACCAGTAGTTGAACTTCCTAATTTTGGGCTTCTCAAAATCTTAAGTAGAAATTTCAAATCACTCCCTTTTTTTACAACAGCTTACTTGGCAAGTCTCCTACTTATAATTAAGGTTTCTAGGGCACATCATCAAATATGATGCCACATCAGCATCCTTTTTGCCAAGGTGTCCAAAACAACCCCAAAAAGTAAGACCAATCGTAGTGCATTAGGGACCCCATACTTGTGCAGGTGATGTGACATTACACGACACATTTCATTCAATTATGGGTAGTCATCATTAGAAAAAATAACTTTAGTCACAACCCTTGGTACAATATTGTCCAAAATATTGAATATTAAATCAACAATTATGGGTATTAAGTTAACAACTTCTATCACAACCATTAGAACGTGTTCAAGTAGTAAATCCTCTCCCTTATAGACACACCCCAAGTGTGATCAAGTGCACACCAAACACAACCTTGCTTACCTTGTATGCACCTTACAATGCATGCACGGAACTTGGTGTTTGAAGATTACACAAAGTAATAGAAAATTTGGTTGAACAACTTGCTTGGTTGAGGTGCTTGAGGTATTTAAGGTACTTAGATGTCGCTTAAGCTGCCTTGTTGTCTACTTCAACTGCCATGTCCTCATTGAATATTCCAAAGGGTCGATTTCATTTGAATCATTTAATTTATTCATTTCTTCTTATTTGTGGTGCATATGTGTGGAGTTGTGTAATGACTTAAGTGCAGTGTATGGGTTGAGATAGCTGTAATGCCTTATAAAATTAATTAAGGTTCCTTCAGCCAGCAATTAAACATATATTTGGAGCTGCGATTTTGTTTTAATACATGCTGTGCATTTAATTATTAATTGGTGGCGGCTACTTATTTTCTACGGGATGACTAGTCTTGGCTGCGTGTTATGTTTTTAACTATATGGAGCTGCGTTGATTATTCATTAGCTTATAAATATAATAATTTGTTTGCTTCTTTTATAGTTTTCGATCATACAATATGAAAATCATAAAGAATAGATGATAAAATTTTTTACGTTTTATAGTTTTCAATCATAAAATATGAAAATCATAAAAAAATAGATGATAATATTTTTAACGAATTTTCATTTTTTTAAAATTTGAAGCTTATCTGGGTTCCTTAAAAAGGAAAACGGGTGCCATTGAATGTAAAGGTGTTCTCTTAATTTAAATGCGAATCTATTTATTTAGAGGACTGTTTTGTGCATTTGGAAGTTGACTGCGATGTGCATTTTCCTTCAGTCGTCTTTAACGCGAGAGTCGTGCATTTACCAGCTGGTTTGTATATCTTTGAAAAGCACCAGCGTAGTAGGTGTGTGAAGTAATAAATCTGCACATAGCTGGGCAACTTTTTTAAAAAATGGCATGGAGAGGAATGGACTTTCTGCATGTTTTGTGTGAGGAAGAAAAGGGTCAAGCATATCAGCTAGCTGTGTGTGAGGTTAATTGAGACGAGAAGATCATTGTGGATTGGGTATGAAAAAAAAGGGGATTTATGTGAGATGTGTTATTATATATTTTGCTTGAGCTGGTAATTAAGGTGATGACGATCTTAAGAGAATTTTAGACTTATGTGTGTTTTGAAGTGGTGTTTTAACTAGGTTGGTGTTTTAGTTTTCGATTAATGCAAAAAATAGGTTTCGCTAATTAGGTTGGTGTTTTAGTTGTTTGTTTGAAGCTGGTGTTTTGAGAAGGTTTGATGCTCTCTCGGAGTTGGTGCTTTCAAACTGAGATTGGTTCCTCATTCAATTGAAGTTGGTGCTTCAACTATTTGGAGTTGGTGCTTCGAAGAGGGTTGGTGTTCTATGAGAGTCGGTTCTCTTTGTGGGTTGGTGCTCACATTTTGTAATGTGGGTTGATGGCCACTTTTTGTAATATGGGTTGATGCCTTTCGTTAATGAAAGTTTTATACGTCGTGGGTTTTTATTTGAAAGATTTTTCCACAAGAAATTTGGTATTAAGTTTTGTATGGTTGATCTCTTTATGTTTATGTGGATTTAGCATTTAAAAGTTTTGAATTTTTGACCCCCCTACCCACTCTTAATATTTCCTACGAGCTCTTAAGATTTTGTAATTAAATGAAATTTTGTGGTGAAATTGTTTTGTTGAACAATTTCTCTTTTTCTTTTGATGCAAATATTATTTAAGTTAAGAATAAACACTAAACATATTTAAAAACTACATCTAGGTAGTGTTGTGACGTAATTGAACATCTACCCATTGTAAATGAGGACTCCAATTTTTTTCTTTTTAGGTTTCTGTTTAGGTGTCTCTATCCCAGTCTATCTTTTGTCAATGAAATTTTAAGGTTTTCAAAGTTTAGATTTTTGCCAAGTTCAAGAGTGTCATTAAAAGTAAAAGAGAGAAAGCATGACCAAATGAGTATTCTGATGCCACATAGGTGTTTAGAAGGGCCAAGGGACGAAGATCAATATTGCTTGAGGTCAATTTTGACAACTACTTTTTAGGAAAAGTTGCTTTATTTATTTTTTTTGAAATTTTATTTTTGGCATTTTGGGGCCAAGTTAGGAACCTGCTTTTTTGTTTGCTTTAGATTCTAAATTTAGAAAGTCACTTTTTACTTTTTCAAAATTTCTATTTTTAGAAAGGTCAAGTTGTACTCAAGTGTAAAATTCATGTTTTCAACTTCAAGTTCATATGTGATTTTATGAAATAACATGAAAATGGTGAAAAGTTCCAGATTTCAAAATGAGCAAAGCATCATAATTGTGAAAATTCTTATTTGAATATCAAAATTATCTTAAAAAAGTTAAGAGAAGCTATGGAAAAGAACACTGATGGAAGCACGACTTATTAAAAATTGGCTAAGTCTGGAATATTTTAGGATCTTCCAAAATCCAAAATCTCCATTATAACTCCTAGAGACTTGAAACCACTCTCAAACATCATGACATTATTTATGTAAATTATAACATAAAGTATAAGAAATGATAATGTGACTTATACTTAAATGTTATATTTATATCAAATTTTTTCCCTCTAAGCTCGAGAATCCTCATCAAGGCCCCAACTTTGCCCAAGAATTCAAGGAAAATTCTCAAGTCATGGCAAAGTCGACTTCTCCCACATGATAAATTCCAAAAGGCATGAGATTTATAACTTGGAAATCCAAAAATTCTCATTTGCAAGTGAACTCGGCTCAAGGTAGGAAGGCTTAAAAATTGTCTAAGGCATGGAGATTTCCAAAACACATGTGAAGTTTGACTTGAAACTTTTCCAAAACAAAAGTGAAGTCTAACTTGGAAGTTCTCATTGCTACACCAAGTCTTCCCTATTAAGGAAAGGAAAATTAATAAGCAATGATGAAGTATGCCCATGGAAACAACAAGTTCCTCAAGTGAGCATGAATTCCACCCTGTCCAAGAAGGGAATCTCCTAGTCCTAGTCACAAGAGAAGTTCGATTAAGGCATGAAAAAATTATGTATTTCAACTCAAATTCTACCCCTTCGAGGTGAATAAAACTCCTTGGTTGTAGGCAAAGTTTTCCATAGAGAGAAGAAGTTTTGAAGAGATGAAAAAATTCCAAGGCATCGATAAATCCACAAATCCATAAGAACTCCGCCCAAGGGAAAAGTCGAGGATTTGATTTTAAAAAGTTAAGAAAAACTTGTGCAAAGAAAGAAAAGAGAGATAACTACTTGAGGGAAACAAAGAAAAGTTAAAAAGAAGAAGTAAGCTTTTTCTTGTTCAAGGAAATCAACTAAGAAGAGGAAATTAAAGAGGGAAAAACTAGAAACATAATTTAAAATAAAATAAAGAAAGAGGTTAATCTCTACATGGATGTTCACAATGCTTATAAATATATGGATTTGGCACTTCATTTTCACAAGCTAGAAATCAAACTTCTGGAGTTGGAAACAAAGTGGAGATGTTAGATGATTTTCAAATTGAACGTGAAGATAATTTCTTAGCATAAATCAAAGATTTTAGAGGAGTTTTCATTTTTGGTGGGAGTTTTCCATTCAAAATCTCAAGCTCTTTCAAGTTTTCAAGTTCTTTTTTCTGGCAATTTTCCTAAATTTTCTTGGAGTTTTCTAATCTAATTGACAAGATCAAAATAATTTTATGCAGACTTGATAGAACTTTTCAGTTTTAAATTCAAAATTTCAATCTGAAAATCTTACAAGTGGGATAGATTTATGAAAGATTGGAGATAGATGTCAACACCATGAAGAAAAAATAAGTCTACGAATTTTGAAAATTTGACTAAGTATTGAGAAACTCCTCAATCCATAGTGAAATCTGTCAAGGAAAATTGAGACAAAATTAACAAGCACAAACAAAGTCCTCCCAGCTTAGGATGACTACAAATTGACTAAGTGTCTAGAAATTCCTCATTTCACATAAAATCTGCCAAGGAAAGTTGAGAGAAAATCCACGTACACAAGCAAAGTCCACCCTCTCATGATGAAAAATCGGTTGTGTTGACAACCTAGGTGAAGAATACATACCAAGAGATGAAATTTACTCTCTAGAAGTAACAAAACATTAGAGAATTGTGGAGTCAAAATCCATTTGAGGTTGAAATCACCAAGTATCTAGAGAAAATTCCAAGTGGGAAAGAGATAAAGGCCAAATTTCAAAGGGAAAATGTTAAGTTTATGCATAGAAAAGAAGAAGTATAAGCTTCTAGAGAGATGCACAAATTTTGGAGAGAGAAAGGATTTTGAGAAGTTTATACAAAATCTAATAGACACGCTAAAATATTCCTAGGGCATGCATTTGTACATGCTATTTCATTTATTGCTATGTGTTATTTTAGTTTGCAGATGCGCTAAAACAAAGTCATACGTGTTACTAGAACTATTCCTGTGTGCTATTTTGTAAAAATGAGTAGAAATAAGGTATATTAAAAACCTAAAATTCAAAAAACAAATTAGAAAATTAAAAAATCATAAAAATGAAAGGACCGAGGTATTCATTGGAGGTCCATAGTCAGGTGGGTGCTAGTATTTGCGGTGTCTCTTGAACCTATGCTCACAAACGAGGACCACCATCACTGCAATGTCACTAGAAGGCTTAGAGTAAAAATTCAGGAGTGAGAGTGAAAATGAATAGCACAAAAGTGACTTTTTGACTCCTATATATAGCCCTTTGACCTAAAAGGGAGGGGTTTTATCACTTTTTTTACTTAGGTTCAAAATTGTTCAACTATATTTTTTTGCAACTAGGGCATTATCATCAACACATCGTCATATCATTATCAAAAATGAAATCAAACTTGTGCAACGTTGTCACAAAATTTGAAAGAAATTGATTTTTTTTCAATATATCATCAAATCAACTTCAATTTCATTTATGAGGGGTCAAGATGTCAAGATGAAATCAAATTAGGAAAATCGGTTAATTTTTTTCATCGGGGTCATTAAGTGCATAAATGTTTGAAATTATCAATGGGGCATCAAAGTTAGTGGATTTTTTCAAATCGAGCACCATATCCAAAATCTATCATTGAATTAGGGTTTATTATCCAATCGGTTGTGAACTAAAATGCAAATCAGACATCAAGATTAGATTGGACATCAGGGAATTAAACATCATACATTCTTCAAACCAACACACTCCACACATTGATTCAAAGAGGGGCATTTGTATACACCTAAAAATGGTCAAGTACAATCAAAGTGAGCAGTCAAGGGAAAAATCATGAATTAATTGAAATAGAGGCTAAATAATTAATCAAATAAAAAAGATAAAATAATTATGATATTGATTTTAATCAATTAATTATATAGTTAAATCAAATTCAATCCAACCCATTCAGGGATACACATGGCTAAGATAAATCAATTATTAATTCTTATTATTCTCACCAACCATATGGGGACAAAATCAAAATCAATCAATTAGAATGAAGGGAATGAACTCACATGGATCAAGTCCAAATCAATTCTACACCACTCATCTTAGAGATGCATCTTGACTATTTATTTTGTCTATTTTCTCCAACCTTTGAGAACAAAATATTTACTTTGTCCCAAGATTTGAAACCATTAACTTGACTCAACTTTGATCATGGTTGACTTCACTCTACCCCCTACGCTTGGGAAAATCTATGAATAGTGAGCATTTCTAAGATCAAATCATCTAGAATTCACTTGCATATTGCTTCCATAATATAGGCATTTTATTTCATGTTTTAGAGAGCATTTAGTATTGTTTTAGCATAATTGAGTATAATTTAGCATAATTTAAGTTAGAATGGCATAATTCATCCAACATTTAGCTTTAATTTCTCATTCTAGAGCTATCTCTAATGGATGCCAAGTTGAGATCATTTCTTTAGCTTCTTTAGATAGAGAGAGATGAGACGATTTTGAGAGTATTGGATTGAATTGGTTGATCATTTAGCTCTATCTTTCATAATTCAAGTAGATTTATTATTGTAATGTCTCATGAATGTATTTTCAATGCACAACTTGTATAGGATCCATTCACATTTTGTTATCTACTTTAGACATAATTGGAGAAATCAAATCAAAAACCTCATCATACTCCTTTATTGAAGCCACGTTATCCGAAGACCAAAGAGAGGAAAAGGAAGATATTGCCTCCCTACTAATTTCATCCATATCAAAACAATGTAACTGTCCATCACTATTTATGATTGATGATATTTTATTAACTGATCTTCTCACTTTGATAGGACCGTGAAAAAATTGTGTTGTGGTCCCCATCCTTCAACAAATTCTCCCTTGAATTCTAGCTCGAATATATTTCTTCTTAGGCTAAAATCTCTTTATACTAGGACTTCAATTCGTGTTCCATTACAAAATCTTATGGATCCACTCCATCCATAATCACTTTGTTATTTAAGGCCTCAAGTTCGCTTTCTAGGGTTCTCTTTTATGAAAATATATATTTGAAGTGGATCTAATTCCAACTCTTCAGATTATTTTTAATAAATTGAAGTTTCTTAAAGAACTGAAAAACCTTTATTACCTACTCTTAAAGGGGAATTTTTCCACCATCCTGCCATCATCTCCAAGAAGCCTACCTCTCACAACTACATCCTTTCAAACTTGAAGGGGCACCTTAACAAAATTGAATCTTTTTGCACCAACAAAGCCACTGAGAAATTATCAGATCCTATCATTGGAAGGATAGAGGCTTCAAAGATCACGGGAAGAGAATCCATCATCCTCCTAAAAATAACCAATCCAACTTCTCAACAATATGGGAAAACCCCCGCCTTCAATTTGTCCATGTGAACACCCCATTCCTATTCTTGACTTCCCACAACCCATTCCTTGTAACAAAGTTCTAAAAATCATATTGGACTCTACATATTGAAACCCTTTCCACCCTTCTTATCAACCAACTCTAGAGTAGCATTAAAGTATCCCTCTAAGATAAAGATCTCCTTCTCTATTCCTCTAATTACATCTAAAATACTATTGATGTAGTGGCATTCTTGGGTATTCAACAAATCTGCATGGTGGTGTGCTAAAGTGGTTTTGTGTTGCTCGGTTGCAGCTTTAACCAAGGATCTTGGTTATTGAAGAGGCTTGGTCACTGAAGGAACTGGGTAAAACTCTAGCACTTAGTGGAACTTGAACTTGATGATGCTTGTGGTGCTCGGTTGACGTGCTTTCTTGGTGATGCCTGGCATGCTCGATTATTTTATTGGTGCTTGGTAGTTCTAATTTACCGACTGGACTTCTTGGAGTTTTTGTTGGCTGACTTGGTGTATTTAATGTTGGTATCTTGTGTTGTATTCTCCTATGGGGATCTAGAGGATGACATGGATAATTAATTATTTGTGAGATGACTATTCTTGCATTTAATATTTGTTTTTAGTAGAAGCCGACTTGGCTTAGGAGTTAATTATAAATCTTCTAGCCGACTTGTGGTTGAGGAAATGTATTTAAGGAGTGCTTGGGTAGTTGTTTAGGAGTGAGAGTTAGTGGAAGTAGATGAGAAGGATAATAATTGGATCCTGTGAGATCTTGAAGATCAGATTGATGGTATGATAGTTGTAATAGCAGAGCTAGTAGTTTGCATGCTTGGAGACAAGGAGATTGCTTGGTGGCTTGCGAGCTCAAGTTTAGATCTGCCTTAGGGTTTCCATTAGTTGTTGATGTGTTTCAAAGTTGGACTAGCTAGGAGATTGTAGAAATACTTTGTAAGAAATTGTGTTTGGCCCTAACCTGGAAGACCTTATAACTGGGCATGTTATATAAAATTCTATTTTGAATCATTATATTGTTGTATTCCATTGTGGTTGTTGTTGTTGTTGTTACCATTGGTGTAGACTTGGACTATCCATTATTGGATTATCGAGATCTGCCCTGTGTCAGGTGGTATTAGAGCTTGAAGTTCTTGAGTGTGTAAACCGATCTATGAGTTGAGGCAGTTTGCACCAGGACCTTGGTTGGTGATTTTTTGCCTTGGGTTTTCAAAGATCTTGAAGGATGCCTCTGATAAGATTGGACCCTAGGGAAATTGTAGATCTTTATGATGTTGTGGAATCAAAGATTACAAAGAAGGTTAAAGTTAATTTCAGATCAGAGATGGAACTCATGAAGAATGACATGATTGCTGAGGTCATGAGAGCTATTGCTGGTATGCCGAGGAATCTTGGTACTGAAGATGGTTATGAGGAAGCTGCTAAAGATTTTGAAGCTGCTAGATCTAGTTGAGATGACTGGAGAGACAAATCTGGTGAAGACAAAACTAGTCAGTTGCATGGATCTGGAGCTCAGTTAAGTACTATTTACTGAATGGAAGTTTTTACTTTCTCTAGTACTTTGAGACCTAAGGATTTGATTGATTGGATTGGTGAATTAGAAGATTTCTTTGAGCTTGAAGAAATTGAAGATCCTCTTAGAGTAAGATTGGCACAAACTAAGTTTAAAGGACATGTTGCTCTTTGGTGGAAAGAATTACAAAGAGATACAAAAGATGAAGGTGAAATGAAGATCAATCGGTGGAGGTTGATGGTGATTAAATTGAAAGCTAAGTTCATACCTGCCGACTATGAGCTTGAATTGTTTAAAAAGTTGTAGAATCTAAAGCAAAAATATTTGACTATGGAGGACTATATCGAGGAGTTCTATAAGTTGACTATTCGGTCTGGACATAGAGAAATTGGTAAAGAAAAGGTAGCTCAATATGTGCATGGTTTGAGATTAAATATTAAGGATGAGCTTGGTATGCTTAAGATTGATTCAGTTGAGGATGCTTATCAGTATGCTTTGAAGGCAGAAGATAAGTTGAAAAGGAGACAACATGGTAATTCCCAAGGGAAGAAGAAGCTTGATCACTTGGTGAAGGATAAACCGACTGTTGAAGATGAACCAAAACCTATGGAGCCAAAAAATAAGAGAGGTAGGGTTATCTTTAAGGGTACTTGTTATAATTATGGTGAAGAAAGACATAGGTCTTTTGAGTGTACACAGAAGAAGTTTGGTGATTGAAGGAATGTTGTAGTGGAATCAAGAACATTAAGAAATGAACCTAAATCTGAGAACTTGCTGGTTCGGAGAATATTAATCAGTGAAAAGGTGGAACCTTGTTAGAGGAGTAATTTGTTTAGAACTCAATGCAAGTCAGGAGGTAAACTTTGTGATGTGATTGTGGATAGTGGTAGTAATGATAACCTTGTAGCTGGGGAGATGGTTCATAAACTTGGTTTGAAGAGAATGAGACATCCTTATCCTTATAGGATTGGCTAGTTGCAAGATGTTCATGCTCTGGAAGTAAGGGAGTAATGTCTTGTTGATGTTCAAATCAGCCAGTATAAGGATCAAGTGTTGTGTGATATTGTGGAGATGAATAGTTATTACATATTTCTCGGTAGACCTTGGTAGTATGATTACAGAGCTATACATGACTGTGTCAAGAATGTGTTTACTGTTGAGAAGGATGACATGAATTTTTCCTTGATGCCTTTGATGGATCCAACACCTGGTAGGAGGAACCTGAGCTTTGGTAGCCGAGATGAGTTGAAGAATTCTGAAAGGACTGATCAGTATGGAGAATAGACCCATGTGTTGACAAGGAAAGACTTGAAAAGGAAGAGGAAGCAGAAGTGGAAGAGTATGCAAGATGAATACTTGAAGGACTTATATGTGAAGAACCAGTTCGGGGTTTATGTGCTGAATCCCATAAGATGTTCTTCTAGGCTATGAGAACATCTTTTCAAACCTAGGGCATCTGATGCAGTGGTATTTTTGGGTATTCAACAAATCTACATGGTGGTGTGCTAAAGTAGTTCTGTGTTGCTCAATTGCAGCTTTAACCGAGGATCTCAGTTATTGAAGAAGCTTGGTCACTGAAGGAACTTGGTAACTTTGGCACTTGGTGGAACTTGTACTCGATGATGCTTGTGGTGCTTGGTCGATGTGCTTTCTCGGTGATGTCTGGCATGCTTGGTTGTTTTACTAATGCTCGGTAGTTCTGATTTACCGACTAGAGTTCTTGGAGTTTTGGTTGGCCGACTTGGTGTATTTAATGTTGGTATCTTGTGTTGTATTCTCCTATGTGGATCTAGAAGCTGACATGGAGAATTAATTGTTTGTAAGGCTATTTGTGAGCCAATTGTTGTTGCATTTAATATTTGTTTGTAGAAGCTGACTTGGCTTAGGAGTCAATTATTTCTTGCAGCTGACTTGTGGTTGAGGAAATGTATTTAAGGAGTGCTTGGGTATTTGTTTAGGAGTGAGAGGTAGTGGAAGTAGCTGAGAAGGATAATAATTGGATCCTGCAAGATCTTGAAGATCAAATTGATGGTCTGATAGTTGTAATAATAGATCTAGTGGTTTTCATGCTTGGAGATAGGGAGATTGCTTGGTGGCTTGCGAGCTCAAGTTTAGATCTACCTTAAGGTTTCCATAAGTTACTAATGTGTTTCAGAGCTAGACTAGCTAGGAGATTGCAGAAATACTTTGTAAGTGATTGTATTTGGCCCTAACCCGAAAGGCCTTATAGTCGGGCATGTTAAATAAAATTCTATTTTGAATCATTATATTGTTGTATTCCGTTGTGGTTTTTATTGTTGTTACCGCTGGTGTAGACTTGGAATGTCCATTATTGGATTATCTAGATCTTCCCCGCATCAACTATTCCATACTTCCTTCTTGTCTCCAATCTTTGTCATGTCATAAAAATCAAACAACAACACTAAACTCTACAATTGCATCATATTAACTTTCAATAACTGCCAGTTCTTTGTCTGGGAAATGTATTCTACCTTAACTGTCCTTGGATTCTAAAGAAAACATATCCATCTTGAGGAACATTTAAAACTAACAAAATAAGCCGACCAATGTTTCCTAACCCCTAAGCACACTGTTGCTTCCTCCTACTCAAGTTTGGTTTCCTACAAGCATATCATATTTGGTTTCAAGTGATCAAAACATCTTTTGATCAGATGGCTTTTGTTAGCCCGATATTGTAGCCCCTAACATTCTACATTAGGACCTTCATTACTTCTTAGGAGAGAAAAAGTCTCTCTTAGATCTCAATTTACTCTGGTCTTTTATGTTACCAGCTAATTCTAGAAACTCTTGATTGGACTTTCTACCTCTCAACCTCTTTCCACCTATATTGTTCTTCTGGGATTTTGATTTTGACTATCTGATGGTTCTTTTTTCTATGATGCCCTCTCCATCTAGTATCACAAGAATTTCCTCACCACCATATTGGTTGACCTCACCATCCTCCTCAACCTATTCCTCCTCTCCAATGACTACCTATTCTTGGATAGAGTGTTGGAATATTTTTTAGGTTTTTTGAGAAGTGTGTTTTCTAGTGTCATTTTGACATTTGAGTTATGCCTTTGTCTCCTTTATTTTATGTGTCTGCAAAATTTTCTAAGTGGCTTGGGTCTCAGAATATTCATGTGCCAAATTTTTTTGCATTTCTTTACCCTAGGTCTTGTTTGCCTTTGGTAAGGTTTTGTTCTTGAAAGGTTCTTAGTCGTGCCCTAGATCTTATGTTTTGAAGTTACCTTTTTCAGGAACTTAAGTCCTCTTTGCGCAGATGGTTTTTATCTTTCCCTTTGAGTCTCTTGATCTTGCAATGAAATGTGTTAAGTCATTTTTTATTCGGAGAATAGGCGACATGGTTAAGAGCTTAACTGCCCAGTGGTTATCTCTTATTCTCCAAATGGTAGACAGTTAGTTGAAATATCTAGCAATTCGGCGACAAAGATTTCTCCACATCTCGAGACTTTTGGCAGTTATGTCTTGGCATTCAGCGATCTAGCACAGTGGTTATCTCTTAGTATCTTAAGGTTTTGGTTCAAGCTCAAATGATCTGGAGATCTAGCGAAGAGGTTTAAGGCTTAGCGGTGTGCAGTTATCTCCTGATCTTGCGATTTCAGTGGTAAGGTTAAGTGAGGCATTTGGTGATTCAATGAAGGAAGGTTGTCTCTGAATCTCATAATGGTTAGTTCTAAGTTAGAGGAATATAAGAAAAGAGAAATCCGACAAAGGTGTCATGTCTTTCAGGCCTAGTTGGTAGGCAGTGCAAAATTTGACTTCCATTTGCAAAAAGTTCTAATGATAGGTGCTATTTCATGAAGATGAGATGGAAGAATTTTAACCATTGTGGGATCATGCTTTGGTGACACATGTCACAGTTTGTAAGTGGGTTTGCAGGTTTATGAAATGTTAAAGAACTAATAGATGAATGGACGATCAACAGTGATAGTAATGCCTTAAAAGAAAGATGCAGGAAATTTAATGACTACGTGATCACATCTGCCATTTAATATTCTAGTCAAAAGGGTTTTCTCTAGGTCTCCAGATAGTTGAGGGTTAAGATAATTTGTTTGGCGACTTAGCGAGTGAGGTGATCTCTTAATCTTGTGATTCTGGTAGTTAGTGGCTAAGCATTCTGAGATTCAGTGACAAGGTGTAGATAAATAAGGCAAGCAATTATCTCCCATTCTCGTATTGTAATGGTTAAGTTTTGAAAGGTTGTAAGATTGAGAGATGACTGTAGATGATGAGAAAGATCAAGGGTTGGCTTTCAATCTCAAGAATTTCTTGGGGTTAAGACAAAGATCCAGTGACTTAGAGATAAGTGTTTTCTCCAAGTCTCCTAATGTAACCAGGGTTAATGGTAGTGTCTTGAGATTATGAGAAAGTTGTGGTCGTTGAATCTCATAACCAAGCATGAGTTAGAGTAAACTCCTAGAGGTCATGAGGAGCCTCCACTCACGTAATCTCTAGAAGAGGAGTGGTTAAAGACTTGCCATAGTTTAAGTGATAAAGAACCGATAGTTTTAAAGTGATCATGCGGTAGGCGTGAAGTCTCAATGGAAAGATGTAGGAGGTTTACTAATTGCAGAGTCACGCCCTATCACCACGTGTCCATCTCGATGAAGATTTTAAAGTGGTAGGTCCCTGGTACTAGGTAATGCTGAGTTGCTCATTTTTTATTGGTTGCCGAGGATGGTGACGTGGCTAGTCATTTCCCAAGCCAAGTTAACTATTTTGTTGATTTATGTGAATTGCTCGATCTTCTGGGAAAACTAGGGATCTACGACCATGTTTTAAACTTCAACATTAACCGTTGTGGCTAGAATATTTAAATTGTTTAAAGGGTTATTTTTCAACAAGATTGAGGCTGGTTCAACAACATTCTAGATGTCATACTCCAAATATAAAATGAATGCACTGGGTTTATTAATGATGCTAAGGCCATAACAGACTCCAAGTGGGACAAGCTGATGAAGTAGTTACAAAGCCAAAAAAAAGATAGAGCCAATAGCCATTGATTTAGAGGAAATTGAAAATGATTGAGTCACACATGACACCTCATCCTTGACTATAGGGAGGGTAATTATCAGAAAGAGAATAATGTAAGTTAGCCAGTAGGCAGTCATTATTCATGCAACAATTTTCAACAATTACCTTGAAATATTTGCAGACAATGGTGCCACCTGTGAGGATTCACAATGATTTGAAATAGATTTCCTGGCTTTCCTCTCCTTTTTTGTTAATGATGTAATTTTTATTTTGTCTTTTGTACCTATCACTATCTTAGCCATCTAAAGCTTGTTGCATCCTTTTCCTAAGGATTCCAAGATCACTAGTGATATATATTGCAAGTTTTTCTTTTGTAAAAGGGTGGTGAAATTCATTTGTAAGGAGATTTTTTGCATCTATGTTTTAGTTCTAAGAATGTATGTCTTTGAATGTACTGATACAGGGAAATATCAATGAAGATGTATTAAAACTCCTTTGCACATTTTGTTGTCTTCTGATATGAATCTTGAGATTTTCATGTATTAAATCTGTAAGGCATTTTTAATACATCATTTACAAGGTAAATAGTGGGGTTAAGCTTAAGTCTCTTTCAAGGGAAGGGTAAATCTTAAGTGAGATCTCTAAGAATTCATGATTTATATAAGAATTTGACAACAGTATGTGTGAATGAGAGGGTGATTTGTAAGGCATCTCATCTGGGTTTTGGGTATATTACATTCAAAGAATTTTTGTGGATGTATGTTCTTTGACTCTTTGCCCTAGGATTTGGCACTGGTATTTGCTCAATTTACATTTCTCGCCATGAACACAATTAATTTTTTTTTAATCTTGAATGTATGTTGAAAAAATTAGATGTTTATATCTATGTCAAGGACATAGATAACTGTAATACCCCAAAAATGGGCTATAGGTTCATTAACCTCCTATATCGACACATCGAACAAAATTGACATCAAAGTCCTAACCTAAGGCACATCGGCACATTATCGAATCTTAATTGATTATCCTAAATTCTGCATCAGAGAATATTCCTTATTCCTATTTATCCTAATTATCTTTAATTTAATGATTATTTGGTGATAAATCTTATTTATCCTAAAGTTTGATTAATTGAATATTCTGAATATTTAATTAATTAGATTTAATACTGCCACTTAATTATTTAATTAGATTTAATTATATTTATTCCTAAATTGTGTTATTTAATTTTGACAATAAATCAAATATCCTATGACTAATTGATTAAATTCTTATTTAATTAATTAATGTCAATTGTCAAATTTAATAATATAGTTTTGAATAAAAGTTTGATTTAATAATTGATTAACCCATAAATCAATTGTTTTATTTTTAAAATCAGTTAAGTTGAGGATAAATCACTTTATTTATTTATTTAATTCATAATTATTATGCACATCCAAAAAAAAGTTAAACTTTAAATTAGAAAATCAATTCAAGTTGTTTTAAAAATAAACTCAACTCTCTTTTGAGTTGAAAGTTGATCTCAACTTCTAATTTAAATCAAAAAGTTGTTTTTGCATGATTTTTTGTGAGTTAACTATCTTTAATTCCTTGTTGACTCAAAAATCAACCTAAGTGATTTATGGCTTTTTCCATGCACCCTCAAGCCCTGGATTTCTATAAAATCAAGGCTCAACTCTTCATATCTCATCTCACAAGTTTGCATACTTACTCTGCCAAAATCAATCCCCGAATTTGCACAATCACGCTAGCGAATTGACATCTAAAGAATTGAAGCTTCTTTGCAAATCAACAACTTTTGTGAGATCAATCTTGTTTTTAATCATTGGAGTTTCATATTTAGCATATCATTGTTAGCTTGCATTTCATATCAGTTTTCTTTCATCTAGAATAGATTCATATCAGTTTATTTCATCTTATTGCACAGAAAATACAAAAATATAGATTAATTTTCATTCATCTCATATCTAGATTATACATTCAAATCCTTCATTTAGATGTCGTCAAGGTCACTGATCTCGGTCTAATATGAGAATACATACTCGCATCTACTAGAAGGCAGTAAATCGCCTGGTTAGATTAGTTTCCATTTCATTGCATGATTTTGATTTTAGCTAACCTCTAATGTTTTATTGAAGTGTTGTGTCTACAACTAGGTACAAAATTCACACACACATTTCTGGCGCCCACCGTGGGGCATGAATTAGGTTGCCATATATAACCAATTCTCAAATCAATTAACATGCTTCTAAACTATAACACTGACTTTTCTTGTCAAATTTTAATTTTAATCCCGAAGGGGGCATGGTATTACACATCATTCAAAGTCTGTAATCTAAATCTGAAATCATATCTTAATTGAAATCATATCTTTTTTTTTTGAAATCACATCTTTCCTCAGTAATCAAGACAACAAACCATGGCTCTCAAAGAGCTCGATCTCAACATGGTGTAGATCAGGAACCCACCCTTGAGGAAATTGCCCAATATCAAAATGATGATAACTTCAAAAGAATGATGAAACATTTCTTGAAAGAAGACAGAGAGGCATACTTTTTACAATTAGCTCATCAAGGAGCTAAACTTCCTCCCAACTTTAATGTTGAAGATATCATCATGCACAAGGAAGAAACTCCACTCACAGCTATGATGAAATAGATGCATGCTATGCAAGTCAAACTTAATAAACTTGAGAAAGAAAAGGAACCCAAAGAGTTCTCTATGGAGGCCCTATGTCCTTTTCCATTTGACAAAGACTTGTACATGCCACCATTCCCAAAAAGAGTGGAGATGCCTAAATATGATAAGTATGATGGACACTCAGATCCTCAAGATCATGTCAGAGAATTATGTGCACAATCTATGGAGTTCATGCACGAACCAACCTATCTGATGCGTCTCTTTCCTCGATCTCTAGGGGGAGCAGTCATTCATTGGTTCTCTAGATTGCCTTCTACTATCAAAACTTTTGAGGAGTTAATCAAATTGTTCTATCAGCAATACTCCTACAATATTCAACATCCAATCACCATGATTAACATCTGTAATCTCAAACAATATCCAGGAGAACCATTCCTGACATTTCTCAAGAGATGGAGGAATAAATTCTCTCTCTATATGCTAGGTCTATTCCAGAAACTAAGAAACTGGAAATCTTCATCAATAATCTTGTCCTAGAAATCAACTACCCTTCACATATGCAAGATCATACATCTTTTGATAAGATGGTAGACAATGCGATCAAAATTGAAAAAGTACTTGTGAAAAAAGGAGACATCACACTTCAAAAGGACAAGTATGAATCAGGATCCAGTTCTAAAGACAAGAACAAAAATTGGAACAAGAATAAAGGCATTGTCACAGATGGCATTGTTGATACTATCTGTGCCCCATCAAAGGCACCAGCTTTTAATCTAACCATTGGTACACAAGCCATCAAAGCTTCAGAACAAAAGGTGCCTGAATCATCTCAAAAGAAGCCAGAATACAAATCTTGGTCCGCTAATAATAAATGAAAGTTCACTCCTCTTGAAGAATCTTTGGAATCAGCTATGAGAACTTTGCTGGCTAATAACATCATCTCTTTTCCTGAGATCCAACAATCTGATCCTGACCCTAAACTTAAGTGTTGGAGAGAGAATGAATTCTATGATTTCCATCGGGGTAAAGGTCACAAAACTAATAACTGCTTACGCTTGAAACATACTATTCAAGATCTGATTGATAAGGGAGACATCATGATTGAAAATCATAAGAGAAATAATGACCATACCCCATTCACAGAACCATTTATGAAACATGGTCAAGAAGTTTCATCTTCTCAGCCTAATATGGGGGCAAAGGTCAATTATGCTTACCCTGGAAATAATGTTGTTATCAATATGGTTAAACCTTGTCTCTCTGAGCATTGCAATGTCATCACAATTGTGCGAAGAGATAGAGATCATCCTTTAGCCAACGCAGTTACTTGATCACAAGCTCAGGCACATCTGAATGGACAAATCCCAGATTCATCAAATGTCCCTAAGATGCCCTTCAATCTATCTTCCGCTTCCAAAGAGAAGGCTGCTTCTAAATCTTCCAATCCTAAAGATACGAGGCTAACATCTTATAGCATTGTTCAACAACTCCAACATACTAATGCAAGAATCTCCATGTTTGAGTTGCTTCGAATATCTCTAGCTCATAGAGCTATACTAGACAAAGCTTTGCTCGGATCCAATGTTCCTGACGACCTTGATTTAGACAAGTTCCAGACTATGGTTGGACATCTTACATCTCCGCAATATATCTCCTTTTCAGAGGAAGATGACAACTCCTTGAGTAACCCACATAACCAACCCTTGCACATAGAAGTCTTGATCTAGAACCATAGAGTCAAACGTGTGTTGATAGATGGGGGCGCTGGCCTAAACATTTTTTCTTACAGCTTGGTCACACAATTGAGATTTTTAGAATTGGCTATTGATCCTAGAAAGAAAATAACTATAAAAGCCTATGATGAACAAGAAATATCTTCTAAAGGCACCATTATCTTACCTATCAGAGCAAGTCTGGTTATCAGGGGTACTATATGTCAAGTTCTTGATCTACCTTTGGCTTACAACATTCTTCTAGGGAGACCATGGATACATGAGATGAAATCTATTCCTTCTACATTCCACTAAAGTTTGAAATTTCCTTAAGAAGGAGTAGAGGTCACTATTCCAATAGACATATCCACCACTTGCAATACATTGAAGGAAGGTGTGGATAAACTTGTGCCTAATAACAGAGAATCTTCCATTAAGCCAACAAAAGAAGCATCTGCATCTAAAATGGAAGACATGGCAAAAAAGGTCAATATCAAAGAAAATGGTATGGGAGAATACACTATAGAGCTAGTCTTATCTTTGACATCTCTCCCTATCTCCCCTAAGTCTTATGGATAGTCTTTAAAATAGTCTAAACCAGACTCTAAAGAACCTCTTGAGGCATATAAAAGGAATTTTGTAGCAGAACAAGTCTCCAAGCAAGAATTTGAAGAAGATGAAGCTGTGCTTGCATGGCTATACAAGGATGAACCTAAATCTCAAGCTGTTCCAACTAGTGACTCTACAGTATCCAAAATCCCTTCTAAGTCATATGGTCCAGGAGATCAATTGATAGCTAAGATGGGATATTTAGGTAAATGACCTCTAGGAGACAGAGGAAAAGGTCTTATAACACCTATTTCACATACTAGTAGGGCGAACAAAGATATTGTTGGCTTAGGCTTTAAAAAGAAACCCTTCCACCTCAAAGGTAATTGTTCTCATGTCATAGAGTAGATCACACCAGGAGAAGCCCTTCTTAAGAAGGAAAAAAATGAACCATCAGATAGTGATTCAAATAGCTCAGAACTTATTCCTTATGAGTGTTTTCCTAAAGAAATCAAAGACCTTCTTGAAGTTGAAGATGATCCAATAAAAAGAATCAATGTAGTAGAAACACAAGAACCTACTATAGAGCAAGAGATGGTTGCACCACAAGAACTAGCTAATCTCAACAATCAAACAAACAAAGAAGAAGGTGGTAGTTATTCTGAGACAGATTCCCATGAGTATGAATTCAAATCAGAATTTGAGGGTAACCCTTTTTGGGGTATTCATCCTGACTTTACACATGTTCTAAGATTTCCTAGAGGTCCCGAGTCAGAAGAAGAATTTAATGACTATGAATGGGGAGCCATTCCAGAGGAAGATGAGCTTGTTACAGAGAAACATGTTGATGTTATTCAACAATATGCACCTAAACCCAACGTAAGTCTAGAGCGAAGTAATGAACTTGATGAATCTGATCCACCTATGGCTAAATTGGACTCCCACAATGACATTGAGCCTATTCATGAAGTGAATGTCTTAAGTTGTAATATCACCTTTGAACTTGAGCGTCGGGTTAGGACTGATGATGACAGATCCATATTTGTAAACACTATCTCCCAATCTTTCCCCATTTTGACTATCCAACATCCTAAACTTCTTGATCAAACCTCCACAAATCCGAGCCATGGTATTTATACCTTCTCGAATGACTATGCCCTTGCTTGCTACCTCAATGAAATTGAGCCTATGAGGACTTCCATCAGTGAACCAAGCATTAGCATGATGGAGTCAGGCATCAAATATCTTAGTCAAAAGAATAAAAATAAAAAGAAAAGGAGTTCTAAGGGTGAAAACCACTTTGTGGTAGTCTCAGAACCTACAAAAGTAAAAATAAAAGACGTATCCGAAGGTGAAAACCTCTCTGAGGCGCCTAAGGATGAGATATTTGATGTCCTTCTGAGTCATTTACAGGACAGATCTCTAGTTCTAATTGAGCCCACTCAATCCATCAACTTGGGAACAATAGAAGAACCATAGTTGATTCATGTAGCACAATCTTTATCAGAAGAAGAGAAGCAAAAATTCACAACATTCCTAACAGAAAAGAAGATCAACTTTGCATGGAAATATTCAAATATGCTAGGGTTGGATCCTAATATTATAATGCATCATTTATCTATAGCTCCAAATGTCAAACCTATTAAGCAAAAGTTAAGAAAGAGGCATCCACATGTTGCACTCTTGGTAAAAGTTGAATTAGAGAAGCCACTAAAAGCCGGATTCATCCGAGTTATCGATTATGAAGAATGGATCTCTAATATTGTACCTATTTCTAAACTAGACAAATCAATCAAAGTGTGCACAAACTTTAGAGATGTGAATAGAGCATGCCCTAAGGATGATTTTCCACTACCTAACATTGATATGATAGTGGACATGACTGCGGGTTTCGAGATGTATTCCTTAATGGATGGTTTTTTTGGATATAATCAAATAAAAATTGCTCCAGAGGATCAAGAGAAAATTGCTTTCACGTGTGCATGGGGTACCTTCTGTTGGAATGTCATGCCATTTGGGCTTAAGAATGCCGGTGATACATATCAGAGAGCTATGACTTCTATTTTTCATGACATGATGCACAAAACTATGGAGGATTATGTTGATGATACTTTAGCAAAATCTATGATTAGAGCTGAACATCTAAATGACTTGAGCAAGATACTAGACAAAATGGAAAAAATTAGTCTCAAACTAAATCCTAAGAAGTGTGCTTTTGGTGTCACTTCTAGAAAGCTCTTAGGATACATAGTCTCAAAGAAAGGCATTGAAGTTGATCCAACTAAATTAAAGGCTATAATGGAGATGCAACCCCCAAAGAATATTAGTCAAATGAGGAAATTGCAAGGGAGAGTTCAATCTATCAGAAGATTCATATCATAGCTTGTGGACATATCACAACCTTTTACAAAAATATTACATAAAGGTGTGATCTTTGCATGGAATGAAGAATGTGAGAAGAACTTTGACCATATCAAACAATATCTATCAAATCCTCCTATCTTGATGCCTCCTATTCAAGGGAAGCCATTGATCTTATATGTCTCCGCAACAGATACATCACTGGGGGCATTGCTAGCACAACATGATGAGAACAAGAAGGAAAGAGCTATATACTATATCAGTAGAACATTGGTTGCATACGAAAAGAATTATTCTATGATTGAGAAGGCTTGTCTAGCTATGATCTTTGCATCACAGAAATTGAGACATTACATGTTAGCTCATACAACACATTTGGTAGCTAAAATTGATCCATTAAAATACCTACTAAGCAAAGCTGCCCTCACGGGTAGATTAGCCAAATAGGTCATGCTCTTAAGTGAATTTGACATTGAATATGTTGAAAGAAAAGCTATTAAAGGTCAAGTTATTGTTGATCAATTAGCAGATGCACCTTTGATTGATGATACACCAATGCAAATGGAATTTCCAAATTCCTCTATCATGACTCTTTCTTCTAGAGAATGGCAGTTATTCTTTGATGGCTCCTATACACAGAATGGATCAGGAGTAGGCATATTATTTATAACCCCTCAAGGATATTCCATACCTAAAGCATTCAGATTAAATTTTCCTTGCACAAACAATATTGTTGAATATGAAGCCCTTCTTAATGGCATAAAAATAGCAATTGAGTGGAGAGTGATAAAGATACACATTCATGGAGACTCACAACGTGTTATCCATCAAGTAAATGATGTGTACCAAACTAAAGATTAAAATCTCATTCCTTACAAAAGAATGGTAGATGATCTAAAGAAGTATTTCATATCTATCACCTTTGAGAAAATTCCTAGAACAAAGAACAAGGCTGTCGATGCAATGGCAACACTATCTACTTTATTACAGTAGCCTGAACATGAGCTAAAGTATGAGTTCCTGGTGGAAGCACTATCTTATCCTGCATATGATCCCCCTGAAACTTGCATGATTTGCACTATTTTTGGTCATGATTCATCCAGATACGAAAACCTTTTCTCCTATCTCTAAGACCAAATCATTCCTGATTCCTTTAACCGGTATGAGAAATGAAACCTTATCTACACTGCCTCTCGATATGTCATCATTGGTAACGATCTGTACAAATGAGGTCTAGATGGTACGCTACTTAGATGTTTAGAACAAGAAGAGTCTCAACGTGCATTGGAAGAAGTCCACGAGGATATATGTGGGTCACACTTGAATGGTTTAACACTAGCTCAAAAACTTATTAGGGTTGGGTACTATTGGCCTGAGATGGAAAAAGAGGCTATCAAATTTGCTAAGAATTGTCAAAAGTGCCAAGTGCATGTTAACTTGATTCATGCTCCAAGGAGAGATCTAATTCCCTTTACTACACAATGGCTTTTCCAACAATGGGCCTTTGATCTTATAGGAGCTATACATCCTCATTCTTCTAATGGACATACCCATATAATCACAGCTACATATTTTTTTACAAAATGGGTAGAAGTAGTCCCTTTGACACAAGCAATGGGAAAACAAATATCTATATTCATCCTGAACTATATCATATGCAGATATGAGATACCTCATTCCATAATCACAGATAATGGTGGACAATTCAAGAACAAAGATCTAGATGATTTATGTGCTAAATTCAAGATTACACAACATTGGTCATCTATCTACTATCCTCAAGGGAATGGACAAGTAGAGGCTTCTAACAAGAATCTATTGAAAATCTTGCACCGAACAGTTAATAAAACAGGAAGAGACTGGCATCTCATGATCAATCCAGCTCTCTAGGCCTATTGAACAAGTATCAGAATGCCTACTAGGGCTACACCTTTCACTTTAGTTTATGGGTTTGAAGCGGTACTGCCTATTGAGGTTGAAATCCCATCACTAAGAATTAGAATGCATGGTCTAGTAACTGATGATGACTATAGAGTGTCTAGGTTGCAAGAACTTGAACTAATAGATGAGCACAGACAAGAAGCATATGATCATCTCAGAGTATATTAGAAGAGAATGTCTAGAGGTTACAACAAGAAAGTCAGACACAAAGAATTTCAGGTTGGCGATCTAGTCTTGAAAGAGAATCATAAAAAATCAATCACATCAAGAGTGCAAGGGGAAGTTTGAACCCAACTAGCTGGGTCCCTTTGTTATCATTGCTACTTTTGGCTCTGGTGCCTATCAACTCTCAATGACTAAAGGAGAACAGCTCTGAGAACCAATCAACGTTCTCCATCTAAAGAAATTCTATGCCTAAGGCATTCAGTCTATGGTAAAATGTCCTGAAAAAATCTTAAAAATTGGAAAATGTCCTGAAAAAATGAACATCTTGGTGAAAACTTAGCAATAGGCACCTTGATGATTCACAAAAAAAAAAAAATTATCAAAAGTACAAAAAAATTGGAAACATGAAAAATACAAAAAAGTGAGAAAAAGAAAAAGTGCCTTGGTGAAACCTAGAAATAGGCGCCTTGGTAGAAAAAATAGAATCTCTACCAAGATGGTGAAAACACCAGCAAACGGGTGCCACTTGTTTCAAAATGCTCTATCTATCAGCACAATCTTGGTCTTTCCCAGCTTTCAGTTTTGCTTTAGTTTGTACATATTTCCTAGTTTGTTTCCGCGTTCCTATTTTCAATAAGTCGGTCTGTACACCAATCAGCTCAAGCGTCTGTATCCTATCAATGTTCAAACTTGGGAGCAATCAAAGTCATATCCTATGGCCTATAATGCATCTTAGACAAGTCATATCCAGTCAGAGTCCTTTGAAGCTTCATCTGAGTCAGTCAGTCAGTCTCATTTCTAGAAAGGATTTTGCATCTACAACAACGCAATCAAACATCAAACTGAAAACAATCTATGTTTTTTACATGCTTTTATCTCCTTGTATGCTTAATGATTCACATTGAGATTTTTGCACATTATGTTCCCTCGAGCTCTTCGATGATGTCCTTTACAGGATTTAGAGAGCGATGACTAGGGGCATGATCTTTTCTTTGTTTTCTTCTTGTATGTGAAAATCTAACAACTTTGGAAATTCTAGATTGAAATGGTGTCCATCTGTAAGAGCCTCTATCTCGAATTGGATGGCCATGAGTACCTCGACCATTGATACCTGAAAAATTCAAGGAAGTTTGATCTAACTATTGTCTTTTTTGAGTGAATTATTTCTCCTACTGTGAAATGCGATCTTACCTAAGGATGTGAACAATAAAGGGTCACTAAGGGTAATTCACATTGGATTTAGAATGATCTCTTGACTATTTGATGTGTTTGTATGCAAGGTGTATTCTAGTCATCATGACGTCTATGTTTTGATGCTTATACAAATTGCTATATCAAAATGGACATGATATTCAGATCATCCTAACGCTTATGCCTTGGTGCTTATATCTAATCCGACATTCTGAAAAATAAAATCAATATTCATATATCCATGGTTTCCTAACCAGTGGGTGTTGTATTGATTCCTGCGCATAAAAATCAATATTCATATGTCTATGGTTTCATAACTAGTGGGCATTGTGTTGATTTATCCGATTACCTAAAAATTCAATGATGAGAATGACCGACACATGATCAGTGACTAGGTCCTAGGTCCTAGGTTTGCATTTCATTCTGTATTTCATTTTGCACTTTGCATGATCTCACAAATTGCTTGAACACTTAAACGATTCTTCAAAAAAAAGGAAAAATGCTAAACATGACTACAAGAGTTGAATCTTACACGAAGGTCCATCCAACAAAATAGTAAGTAGAATCCTTTTTCGGGATCAAAATTGAAATCTGAGATCATTTATATTGTCAACTACTTGCATAATCGACCTTCAATCATCAAAGAAATCTAGAATTCAACTTAACTGATTATCTTACATCAAACTATGAAATTTCAACTTGGTCAACTATGGTCAACTTATGGTTTAACCTAGTCAAACTTGGTCTCTAGGACCTCTAAATGATGCAGAACGCATTCCCGAACATGTATAACCAATTCTCAAAGCAAATAACATGCTTCTAAACTATAACGCTTACTTTTCTTGTTAGATTTCAATTTTAATCCCGAAGGGGGCATGGTATTACACATCATTCAAAGTCTGTAATCTAAATCTGAAATCATATCTTAATTGAAATCATATCTTTTTTTTTGAAATCATATCTTTCCTTAGTAATCAAGACAAAAACCACGTCTAGTTGTTGATTCATCAAAAAGACCTCATCGCTCAGGGCAAATCAATCATCGCTTGGGGCATATCAAATTCATCGAGATCCATATCAATCTGGTATTCTCTTAATCTTGTAAACTGCATCAGTTTTGTACAACCATCGGTTAATTAGTGTTATTTCCTTGGTTCTTTGTAACTGAAGGGTTCAGATGTGATACCAATGTGATTCTTATTAACAATCGGGTCTGGAATCGGTCACTCACTTATTCGCAATCATAAGGTTCAGAATCAGGTGTTTTGATACTTCTTCACAATCATCGGTTCATTGTTGTTATAGTTAACATTATCTTTGGTCATTCATGACCTAATATCTTCGAATCTTTCAATCAATTTCTGTCTCATATCAATTTCAATTTCCAACATCAGTTTCAACATCAAACACAAACTATCTTTGAACCACTACGCTTTGCACAGTAATTCAAAGAGGGGCAAAATGTAATACCTCAAAAATGGGCTATAGGTTCATTAACCTCCTATATCGACACATCGAACGAAATCGACATCAAAGTCCTAACCTAAGGCACATCGACACATTATCGAATCTTAATTGATTATCCTAAATTCTGCATCAGGGAATATTCCTTATTCCTATTTATCCTAATTATCTTTGAGTTAATGATTATTTGGTGATAAATCTTATTTATCCTAAAGTTTGATTAATTGAATATTCTGAATATTTAATTAATTAGATTTAATACTGCCACTTAATTATTTAATTAGATTTAATTATATTTATTCCTAAATTGTGTTATTTAATTTTGACAATAAATCAAATATCCTATGACTAATTGATTAAATTCTTATTTAATTAATTAATGTCAATTGTCAAATTTAATAATATAGTTTTGAATAAAAGTTTGATTTAATAATTGATTAACCCATAAATCAATTGTTTTATTTTTAAAATCAGTTAAGTTGAGGATAAATCACTTTATTTATTTATTTAATTCATAATTATTATGCACATCCAAAAAAATAGTTAAACTTTAAATGAGAAAATCAATTCAAGTTGTTTTAAAAATAAACTCAACTCTCTTTTGAGTTGAAAGTTAATCTCAACTTCTAATTTAAATCAAAAAGTTGTTTTTGCATGATTTTTTGTGAGTTAACTATCTTTAATTCCTTGTTGACTCAAAAATCAACCTGAGTGATTTATGGCTTTTTCCATGCACCCTCAAGCCCTGGATTTCTATAAAATCAAGGCTCAGCTCTTCATATCTCATCTCACAGGTTTGCATACTTACTCTGCCAAAATCAATCCACAAATTTGCACAATCACGCTGGCGAATTGACATCTGAAGAATTGAAGCTTCTTTGCAAATCAACAACTTTTGTGAGATCAATCTTGTTTTTAATCATTGGAGTTTCATATTTAGCATATCATTGTTAGCTTGCATTGCATATCAGTTTATTTCATCTTATTGCATAGAAAATACAAAAATATAGATTAATTTGCATTCATCTCATATCTAGATTATACATTCAAATCCTTCGTTTAGATGTTGTCAAGGTCCTTGATCTTGGTCTAATCTAATAATACATACTCACATCTACTAGAAGGCAGTAAATTGGCTGGTTAGATTAGTTTCCATTTCACTGCGTGATTTTGATTTTAGCTAACCTCTAATGTTTTATTGAAGTGTTGTGTCTACATCTAGGTACAAAATTCACACACACAATAACTATTGTGATTCTTTATATAATTGAATCTATTAGGTACACTTGCGTGAGCTTGAAGCTCGAAGTGAAGAAAGATTTAAATCCTTAGCACCTTAGTGTTTAATATTGTCAGATGTATCTTTTGGGTCTATAGAGTTGTGCATCAGAATCTTAAATCTATATTACCATCTGCAATCTTTTTAAGCACTAACAAAGTTGGAAACTCTGTTGGGGAAAATTAATATTTTGCAATAGGCTTGTTACAATTCCCTGTTAACGGTCTATTATTTTAATTCGAAGACCAGTTTACAGAATTTATCACCACGTGTTCTATGCGCGACGACACTAAAATTTTTGTTTACCAATTGTTGGTTTAGCATATAGATATTTGTGTGAGTGTCTTGTTGAAATAAAACCATGAGTCAAAAAAGATATACTGGATCATACTATAGGGATCACCCAAAAAGTAATGTAGGTGATGAACTTCCCACACCTAGCAGAAAGAAATGGTCTAGGAGGGGTTTGTTTAATCTGAATTCTCCAAGACCCTCTAAAGAACGAGTTTCAACACCTATTACTAAGGAGGTCTCTTATTCTTCTGAAAATCCTGAGCCTCTTAGGAGAATGGACCCTGATGCAGTTAATCCTTCTTAGGATGATGAATTTACAAATGTAGGGTTTTTCCCTGCATGTGAAAGTCTAGACCAACTAGGATAAACTTTTGTTGCTGAGACCACTTCTTATGATTCTGAGAAATTGTGTGATGAGGTCATAGCTTTGAGAAAAAAAGGAGTGTGAACAATTACTTGAAATTACTAATAGAAGAAAGAAGAGAGAGCATGAGATTTATGACCTACTTATGGAGAGACAAGAACTCACAAGAAAAACAAAGAAAAATGAGCTCATGGCTCAAAGTCTTAATCAAGAATTCAAGGGTCTAGATAGAGACCTATTTGGTGATATTGGAGCTTTGAGACAACAAGTTGATAATAATGAGTCAAATTCTAAGAAGAATGAATTTGAAGGAGAAGGCCTAGTTTTAAGACAATTACATCCATCAGAAATTAAGAGAAATGAAGATCTTAAAAATAACACCAGGGTTGTATCTGATAAAGGAAAAAAGAGAATCGTTGGAATAAGTATAAATGAACCCAAACAAGGTAAGGTTATTCTTGATGTTGTCACCCAAGCTAACATATAATTGGAAAAGGCTAGAAAGGCCAAGGAGGATTTGGCTATCCAGATAGAAGAAATGGAGTTGGAGGCATCTGTAGATGAGATGAAGAGGAAAATTTCTTTCCTACATGCTAATATGAATACTACTTCTAGTAGCTTAGTTCGGGACAGTTCCACAAAACCAACCATGTGGTCCCAATCCAAGTTTCCAAGCTTTAGGCTCTAAACAACTGGTCCAAGCACTAGTCCAAAATGTCAATTCTACAGTTCCATTGGCTGGTGGTTCCATGGGAAATGTGTGTTAGCTTGTGGTGACTAATCAGGAAAGTACTGTACACTTTTCCTCCTGACCTCGTCGGGGTTTGGGGCTGGGCCGGGCCCCGAGCGGGGGTTTGGGGGTGGCAGCCCCCAAGAGCGGGGGTTTGGGGGTAGCAGCCCCCAAGAGCAGGGGTTCGGGGGCGCAGCCCCCGAGGAAATTTTTTTTGAGGCCGACTACTTTTTTTCAATTTTTTGGGCCGACTACTTATAACTCATTCTAACCCTAAAGCGGAAAAATATTGTATAATATGGCTTAGGGTTAGGGATTTTCATTATGTATGATTTTAGTACTTGCGGCAGAATTGGGCTGTAAGGGATTACGGATTGTAATCAGGTTGTAATCACTGGATAATAATAATATTAGACTCGCTGTTGGTGGATGTAGCCCAGGGATTGGGTGAACCATGTTAAATTTGTGTGTCTTGTGTTCTATTCTGTGTGGTTTATTATTTTCTGATATTAGTTATATTTGCACATAATTGTTATTTTTGCCTTGTTAATCCTAACAAGTGGTATCAGAGTGAGGTTATTTCATTCGTTCTTTCATCTATTCTCTGAAGCAGGTCTCACGAGTTAGTGGGAGAGTCTCTCGGTTAAGTGGGAGAAATGGCAGACGAGGGTAGGCTGAAGGTTGATAAGTTTAATGGGCAGAACTTCCAGTTATGGAAGATGCAAATGGAGGATTATCTCTATCAGAAGGATCTATGGCGGCCATTAGAGGGAGTAGCCAAGAAAGAGCAATCAATGTCTCAGGAAGATTGGGATATTTTGGATAGGAAGGCACTGGGGAGTATTCGTCTATGCCTGGCACAATCTGTGGCATTCAATATTACGGAAGCAAAGACAGCTAAAGATCTGATGGAAACCCTAGCGAAGTTGTATGAAAAGCCTTCAGCTTCAAACAAGGTATTTCTTATGAAGCGTTTATTTAATATGAAAATGGTAGAAGGTGGATCAGTTACTGATCATTTGAATGAGTTTAATACAGTTACAAGTCAATTAACCTCAGTTAAAATTACTTTCGATGAAGAGGTTAGGGCTCTCTTGATTTTGTGTTCTTTGCCAGAAAGCTGGAATGGCTTGGTAATGGCTGTTAGTAATTCTATTTTTGGTTCTAATACCCTAAAGTATGATGATGTTATTGGTGTTATATTGAGTGAGGAAATTCATAGGAAAAGCTCAGGGGCATCCACATCGGGTAGTGTATTGAACACAGAAAGCAGAGGCAGAACAAGAGATAGAGGAAACAACTCTGGAAATCGTGGGAAATCAAGAGGAAAATCAAAGGGAAAGAGGTCCGAATCTAAAGGGCCAAATGATTGCTGGTACTATGGAAAATCAGGTCATAAGAAGAAAGATTGTTGGTCTTGGAAGAAAGATCAAGGAGACAAAAATGATGGAAACAAGGAGGCAAATGTGGTAAGTAACAAATCCGAGGAGGATGCTTTGCTCTTGTCCTTAGAAAGTATTGATGATTCATGGGTTTTAGATTCTGGGGCTTCATTTCATGCTACACCCCATAGAATTTATTTTGTTGATTATGTCCAAGGGGATTTTGGGCTAGTTTATTTGGGAGATAATGAACCCTGTCAGATTGTTGGAAAGGGAAAAATTAAGATTAAGTTGCAGAATGGGAATCATTGGCTACTACAAGAGGTAAGACATGTTCCAAGGCTGAGTAGGAATTTAATTTCAGCAGGGCAACTGGGTGATGAGGGTTGCACAGTTACTTTTAATGATAAAAATTGGAAGGTTTCAAAAGGTTCCTTAGTAGTAGCAAAAGGTGTGAAAGTAGGAACCTTATATCTTTGTACAGGTCATACTGTTCCTTCTACTTTAATTTTTTCAGAAGATAATGAATGTTCAGGAACAGTGGCTGCAGTTGAGCAGGAAGAACATCAAACTGTTGTTGTAGATTCTGACACAGCACTGTGGCACAACAGACTCGGGCACATGAGTGAAAAAGGTATGAAATTACTTCATTCAAAGAAAGTTTTACCTGGTCTGAAATGTGTCAATATGGATTTCTGTGAAAGTTGTGTTTATGGAAAACAAAAGAGAGTTAGTTTTGTGAAGAGTGGGAAGGAAAAGAAAAATGAGAGATTAGAGCTTGTGCATACAGATGTATGGGGACCAGCTCAGGTATCTTCCCTTCGTGGCTCTCTGTATTATGTTACATTTATAGATGATGCAACAAGAAAAGTATGGATTTATTTCCTTAGACAGAAATTTGATGTATTTCAAACTTTTAAGAAATGGAAATGCTTGGTTGAGAATGAGACTGGTAAAAAGTTAAAATGTCTCAGATCTGATAATGGTGGTGAGTATTGCAGCAGAGAATTTGAAGAATATTGTTCCTCTAATGGTATTCGTAGGTAGAAAACTGTACCAAGGACTCCACAAGAAAATGGAGTGGCTGAACGCATGAACAGGACAATAATGGAGCGTGCAAGGAGTATGAGGTTGCATGCTAGGCTGCCCAAAAATATGTGGGCAGAGGCAGTGAACACCGCTATTTATTTAATCAATAGAGGCCCCTCTACTCCTTTGGACTGTGGTATTCCAGAGGAAACATGGAGTGGTAAGAAGGTGAGTTATTCTTTTCTCAAAACCTTTGGTTGTGAAGCTTTTGCACTTATAGACTCTGAAAATAGAACCAAGCTGGAAGCTAAGTCAAAGAAATGTGTATTTGTTGGGTATGGCATTGATGAATTTGGTTATAGGCTTTGGGATTTTGAAAATCATAAAATTGTAAGAAGCAGGGATGTCATATTCAATGAGAAAGTATTGTACAAAGATCTATTGCTGCAGCATGAGAAAAAAGAAAATGACTATGTAGTACTGGATGATACTCCACAAGTTCATGTTCCAGTAGTTCCTTATGCTCCGCAACAACAGCAACAACAAATACCACACACCCCAGTGAGTGTTAGACGGTCAACAAGGCTAAGTAGACCTCCAGAAAGATTTTCTCCATCTTTGTATTCTATTCTGTTAACAGATGCTGGTGAACCTGAATGTTATAATGAAGCTGTGCAGGTGGATACAAAGCTTTAGTGGGAGTCTGCAATGACAGATGAAATGGACTCTTTGCTGAAAAATCAGACATGGGATTTATGTAAGTTACCTGCAGGTAAAAGGGCTTTAGAGAATAAATGGGTTTACAGGATCAAAGAAGAGGATGGAGGTACGAAAAGATTTAAAGCCAGATTAGTCGTAAAAGGATTTGCACAGAAACATGGTATTGATTTTGATGAGATATTTTCTCCAGTTGTTAAAATGACTTCTATTCGTACTGTTTTAAGTATTGTGGCTACTAAAGATTTGCATTTAGAGCAGCTTGATGTTAAAACAGCCTTTCTTCATGGTGATTTGGATGAAGAAATATATATGGTTCAGCCACAAGGATTTGAGGTCAAGGGTAAGGAGAATTTGGTGTGCAGATTGCAGAAAAGTTTATATGGCTTGAAGCAAGCACCTCGGCAATGGTATATTAAATTTGACATTTTTATGAATGGGCATGGATATAGTCGGTGTCATTCTGACCATTGTGTTTATTTTAAGAGGTTGGATGATGACAGCTACATTATTTTATGTTTATATGTTGATGATATGCTTGTAGCTGGGTCTAACATGGATCACATTAAGGGGTTGAAACAACAGTTAGCAAAATCTTTTTCTATGAAGGATTTGGGGGCAGCAAAACAAATCCTTGGTATGAAAATTTGTAGAGATAGGAAAAATAGGAAATTGTCTCTATCTCAGGCTGATTATATTGAGAAGGTGTTGCAACGTTTCTCTATAGAAAATGCCAAAGCTGTCAGCACACCTTTGCCTGGTCATTTAAAATTGACTAAGGATATGTGTCCCAAGACACCAGAAGAAGAGACTAAAATGTCTAAGGTACCTTATGCTTCAGCTGTAGGGAGCTTAATGTATGCTATGGTATGTACTAGGCCAGATATTGCACACGCAGTGGGAGTCGTTAGCTGTTATATGAGTAACCCCGGTATTGAGCATTGGAATGCAGTCAAATAGATTCTCAGATATTTGAGAGGCACATCCAGTAAGTGTTTACACTTTGGGGGTTCTACTACTACTGTACAAGGCTATGTTGACTCAGATTTGGCAGGAGATATAGATAGCAGGCGGAGTACTACAGGTTATATATTTACTGTTGGTGGGACATCAGTGAGTTGGATTTCTTGACTACAAAAGGTGGTTGCTTTATCCACTACAGAGGCAGAGTATGTTGCTGCTACAGAGGCAGCCAAGGAGATGATATGGCTTCAATTCTTTATGGAAGAATTGGGACATCCACAAAAGGATAATTTTCTACATACAGATAGCCAAAGTGCCATTCATCTTGCAAAGAATTCTGCTTTGCACTCAAAGACAAAACACATACAGTTGCGGTACCATTTCATTCGATCAGTTTTGGATGATGGACAGTTAAGGCTGGAAAAGATTCATACTGATGATAATCCAACAGATATGTTTACAAAGGTAGTAACAAGGGAGAAGTTGAACTCATGTTCAGCTTCAGTTGGTCTTCTAGACTGAACAAAATAAAGGAACAACTGAGTCCAAGGTGGTTCAATCCAGTGGGAGCCTCATGTGGGTAGCGGTATTGCTACAGGATCAGTCTCCAAGTGGGAGGTTTTTTTAGTATAGTGTGGATACTGATCAGTCACCAAGTGGGAGATTGTTAGCTTGTGGTGACTAATCAGGAAAGAACTATCCAGGAAAGTACTGTACACTTTTCCTCCTGACCTCGCCGGGGTTCGGGGCCAGGCTGGGCCCTGAGCGAGGGTTTGGGGGCGACAGCCCCCAAGAGCAGGGGTTCGGGGGCGCAGCCCCCGAGGAAATTTTTTTTGAGGCCGACTACTTTTTTTTAGTTTTTTGGGCCGACTACTTATAACTCATTCTAACCCTAAAGCGGAAAAATATTGTATAATATGGCTTAGGGTTAGGGATTTTCATTATGTATGATTTTAGTACTTGCGGCAGAATTGGGCTGTAAGGGATTACGGATTGTAATCAGGTTGTAATCACTGGATAATAATAATATTGGACTCGCTGTTGGTGGATGTAGCCCAGGGATTGGGTGAACCACATTAAATTTGTGTGTCTTGTGTTCTATTCTGTGTGGTTTATTATTTTCTGATATTAGTTATATTTGCACATAATTGTTATTTCTGCCTTGTTAATCCTAACAATGTGTTGAATCAAGGTGTTGGAGGTGGTGGAGCCCAACCTTCACAAAATTTTCAAAGGAGACCTGTTTATCTGGATAGATACCGACCATTATTCTTTGATGGTATCCCTGGTCAACCAAATGCTATCCCAAATGAGGTAAGAAACAAAATCCCTAAGTTCATAGGAAATAATGTTGTTACTTGTGAAGAGCATCTTATGTCTTTTACATATAATATAAATGACTATGAAATTGAAAGTGAAGATGTTTTAATGAAACTATTTCTTTAGTCATTGATTGAAGATGCTAGGGATTGGTATAGGGGTTTTTTTGAAAATAGTATTACATCATGGGATGAGTTTGTCAGAAGTTTCAAAGAGCAATATGTTGAACATGTGTTAATTCTAGTTATATGCTTAATGAATTCAATAATATCAAAAAGCATCCAAATGAGATCAACATTTCTGAATTCAATAGTAGGTTTCAAAAGGAAATGTACAAATTATTTCAAGTCTTAAGATTAGATGATGAAGTTTTCCTAACCACATATTTCAATGCTTTGGATGGAAAAGTCTCAAATCTCTTGAGAGACAAAAGCCCATGTACTTTGAGAGATGCTTTTAAGTTGGCAATTAATATTAAAAGTAATAGGAAAGCATCTGGTCAAATGTATAAAAGGGATGAAGGAAGATTGTTAGAAATAGGGAATACTGAGAGGGGGGGGGGGTGAATCAGTATTCTAAAAACTTTATCTTTTGCCCAAATATGGATATAACAGATTATCTTCACACATGAATAACATAAGAAACTAAATAATATGCATAGCAATAACATCAAAGAACTCATAACACATTGTTTGTTCTTGAGGAAACCCTGGCCAAGGGAAAACCCCGGTGGGGATGGTACCCACAAAGATTCACTAATCAAAAGTATCATGTTAAGGATATTGACCCTGTTAGGAGTCTATTACAAGCATATAGTGTATCAGTCCTGATTAAGGGACTATAGGCCTTGTTAGAAGCCTCAACCCTGTTAGGAGTTGTCAATACAAAATCTGATTACTAGATGAGCCCATTGCCCAAAAAAGTAATATACAATGTATACAAAATAGGTCAAGGTACATAACATTTTTCTACTTGTATCAATATTCCTTTGCTACTCTTATCTTCACATTATCACAATTACATTTGCTTCACAATTACATTTATCACATCACTTTATCTTCGCTTCATATATTTTCTTTTCAATTACAATTGCATATATATACAAGTTATTAAGGCTAATAACTTTACATGGTCGGCTTCCATATATCATTATCTAAGAGTTAACATCTAGGATGTCATCCCTTTATATTGTTAAGTCATTATTTTGATAAACAAAATAATCCCTTAACTATTTACCAATTCTACCTTCATATTCTATCCTGTCGGCTTCACACTATCTTCGATAAAACTGTCATAACTAATTCCGTACATGCCGTACTGACTTTCTCTCTAAGATGGGTCATCATTAGCCATCATAGAGTCTATGTTCAAGTGCACAAGCATTGAACTCACTCCAGTCAACATCGCAAACAAAAACTGTGTCCTGGTACACTGTGAAAACACTGTCTCACACTTAGAAAAATTAGTGATGCGCTCTGCTATACTTGCTCTCTGACTTGTGTGATCTTCATGAGGATCATATGTTGCCATAATGACAACATCTATGTACTTACTTCAGCCAAATTGCCAACAAATATTGTGGAAAAAAACCAAACCACATGCTAGTAGACTGACTAAAGAAGATGATAAGGTTGACAAGTTGGAAAATGTTGTTAAGGATCTCTCAACCAGGATTGAAAAGGGTGAGAGAGGTTTTTAGGACAATAGACCCATGTATCAGAGGCAAGAAGGATTCCCTAGGTTGCATGATCAGGCTACAAGACAAATTGGAAATATGGGAATCTTGTCTTTGATACTCATGAAAATAAAAAAGAAAGGGATAGCTTTGATCCTTTAAAAAAGAATGCAACACATAATGTAGAGAAAACTCCATGGTGTGTGGCTTGTAATATGTGTCACTCATCTTATCAATGTTTTGTGGCCCAAACTTTGGGAGAAGAAGTGGAAGACCCACATGCATGAGATAATGAAGGATCTGAAAAGCCTGTAGTTAATATGTTTACCACTAAAAAAGTGGAAGAAATTTCCTCTTCAGAAGATGAAGAAATACATGTTGATGTTGATTATTAGAGAAGAAATTTCCTAAAATATGAACAAAAAGTTTTTAGCCATTCAGATCAAGATGAGTCTGAAAGTGATTTGTATGAGTCAACAAGTGTGATCATACCAGAGCTAAGTAATGCTCACTGGAGAAAGCCTACTGAAGAAGAAATCTGGACTCTTATTGTGGCTACCAGTTCTCAAGTCAGATCATCATATAACTTGAGGAATAGAAGAGTAGAACCTGATCAAGGAGTACCGAGGTCAGTCTTTGTAAAGAATGATTCTCAAAATAAGGTTTCTCCAAAAGAAAATTTAATCAAAGGCAAGGGTGTAACAACAAGAAAGAAGAACTTATTCTTGTTCAAGATAATAGAATGAATGAGGATGTTTCTACAAACAAGAGAAACAAAAGGGTTAGTAAGGGAAAAGATTTGTCTAATTCTTTTATTGAACCCCCAAACTTTGACATAGGACATGCCTTGTCTCAAATGAATGTCTTATTCCCCTTGTTGGAAATGCTGAAGATAAAAGATCATAAGGAAGCAACATTGACCTTGATAAATGAACAAGGAGATATTCTTGTTGTATTAGAAAAGGAGAAGCCAATGGGTGGCCCTGAGACAAGCAAGGAAGTTTCTAACTTCTGTGTTGGGAATATTGTAATCCAAGAACCATCTTCAATTGATCCTTTCTAAGTCACTTTGATTGTCAACAACTTTTTGCTAAAAAATTGCATTATAGACTCTGGTGTTGTAGCTACAGTGATGCCATATCATGTTATGAAGGAACTAGGACTTGAAGTTGACACTTCTACTGGAAGGTGTTATGCCATGGATAATAGGGAAGTTCATGTGGTAGGAACATTAGTGGGAATATAAGTGAATATTGTTGCATTCCCTAAGGTCACATATAAACTAGATGTAGTTGTAGTAGATTCCAAGCCTCATTATGGTATGCTGCTATCAAGACAGTGGGCAACAACAAATGGCAGGAAAGTTGTAACACTAGTACATTTGACCTAGTTTTTCTAGCAAAATTTTTGACAATCAAATAGAAAGGTTTAGGTTGGTTGGATTATAGAAGGAATTTTTTATTTTTTTTAAATCCATGCCCATGTTGGTCGAAAGTTCAAAGAATACCGTGTAGGTCAAAATTTTGACCAACACAGGCATAACTTGAAAAAAAAGATTTCATATCTCATTTCATTATTAGATAAGCTTACAATGCATGAAGGAGGACTGTCTACGAGGGTTGCCTATGATCGGTAGAGAGGAATAGCTAGAAGGAACCTTGCAGAGGTTGGTTGTAACAGATTTAAGAAATATTACAAAATGAAATAGAAGAAAACTATATTTTAACATTTTTTTTACTGGTGTTTGAATGTTCCTGTACCCGTGTGGATTGGAATGAATGACTGAACACCATAGGAATATTTTTGGTCCTCATATCTTCCTTTTTTAACAAGTCTGATATTCATTGGTTGAGAAATCTAGAAAAAATTGACTGACATTCGATTTCAAGCGGGTTTGGGCATAAAACTAGGGCTGTCAACTTTCCTGGCCCATATCTATCATTTCAACGATGGAGAAATTTTGATTCCAGGCTTGAATGAGAGGTATGCGAGTCTAGTTTAAATTGAATGTGGTATTAGATTAGATGGTTTTGTTTGTAGAGAGTTCTTGTTGAAAACCTAACCGGGCATCCCTATGTGATCGGTAGAGAGGAATAACTAGAAGGAACCCGACCCCATAACTTTTGTTTGGCTTTAAATTAGAACTTGAAATCATGGATTTAGGCTTGAATTACTCACCACTAAAATAATCCATCATTGTTTTGGAAAAGAACAAAGCCTAAGATGTACCTATTGTACAAAACTGAGTATCATGCCTCTTGGCTTTTGGAGGAGTTTTATGAATATTGGGAGTTTGAATAGGACCCAAGACCTATGCCTTTGAGGGATACTCTATCCAAGAATTTAAATTAAGTCAAGGTGACTGTCTTAATGAGTCCTTTGGGAAGTTTAAACACAAAGACCCAAACTGTGCCAGAATTGACTAGTGACCAGTCCTGTCACAGGGGACAGTTTTGATTGCATTTTAAGATTTTACTTTACATGTCCCATTAGAAAAAAATATAAGAGATACTAATCCATCTATTCTATCCTCTATTAGAAAATATCCCATGGTAATGAATGAAGAATCTGGGTTCCGTACAAAAACTCAAACTACTGAAACAAATATCTTGCTAATATTTTATTTAGAACATCTACCTCTTTCAAATTCATGAATAAGAATATACAGAGAATCCTTTTCCTTAGATTTTGAAATACCATTATAGTCTAACCTTCAATGTCAAAGATGCCTTTTATGCTGTGCTTAATGACAATGCTTGTCATTTGTTGTTTTAGCCTTATTTTGAAACATTGCATTTGTTTACTTCATGATATTGTAAAATACTATTTTGATCACTGCAGCTATGTATTGAAGCACCTTGCTATCTTATACTTTGGAATGCTTTAATACATTGATGACTATTTGGAAAGTATTTGGTGGCACTAAAATACAAATCATTTGTGTCACTGTCTCTTTTCTCTATGATTGATTATAAATATCATGGTGTTTATGCCACTTTCATTAATAGTAGATAGATGTGTTTTGCCCTATGATCTCATGATAATGGCCATATTCAATAACTCTATAACATGATGGTTGTTCCTTTTAAGAGAGATGGTTGTTCCATTGTTCTAAAAACTACACTTTGTTGTCCTTTTGAGATGATAGCATTATATGTCAGAAAATTTGAGGTTCTCTTACCTTTTGTATGTCATTGCTTCACCTCTATGTAGCTAAATCTCACTCTGAAAATGATCTTCTTTTAGGAAACAATGAAAATCCTCTATGGGTTCATACTTATTGTGACTTCCCATGGCGCACTATCATTGCTTGTACACTATATTTTTCCAATTATTTTAAATTGTCACTGTCTTTGAAAATTAATGCCATATGTTGCTTACATTTGATTCAATTTACATATTAATTGCTCTCTTCAGTTGTATTAGGAACTTTTTCCTTAAGCATGTGTGATGCAAACTTGTAACATCTCTTTTATCCTCTAGTTTTTTTTGTTTATTTATAGTGCACTTTTGATGGCTTCTCTATATGTAATCATGATGCTCTATTTCTTGGTAGTTGTGACTCTTAATGATTAAACCATCTCTTGATCATGTTATTTCACTTGATTAATAAATGCTTTCAAAATCCAAGAACTGTTTAACATTAGATATAGAAGTACAAAAAAATAAGGCCCCAATATACGTACATCATCAAAGAGCTTCATATTCTTTGTATGGATGCGAAGCACTTCCAACTTGCCTACTTCATTTGGAACCCCAATATCAATCTCCTTGTCGAACCTTTCAAACCTTCTGAGTGTTGGATCAATACTATTTGGCCGGTCAGTTGCTCCCATAACAATAACATTTCTCAAATTTCTAAAAACTTCACCAGCTATCCAATAGTAACCGCACATGTCCTTGGGATGTCAAATCTTCACCATACATGAAACACACACAGCCAGGAGGTCGCGTTAGGAGTAGGTTGAAGCTAACCAGCTCCCAAATTGCAACGTGAAGAATAAAAAAGGGTGGCGTGAACCTCCTTTGTTGAAAATGTAGCCTTGGTCAAAACACGACCTCCACAATGAAACACAATCCCTTAAAAATAAATCACTTCTATTCTTTAATAGTTCGCAGCCTTATCATCATTATCATTTTCTTCTTTTATTCATTATCCCTTAAAAACAAATCACTTCTATTTATTGGATACCCAATCAACATTATCATTTTCTTCTTTTATTCATTCATTTGGAGTTGTATTTAGAGGTAGATATTTGTTGCTGATTTCATGTTTATCTATTACGTATGCTATTTACTGTAGAAAAATAGAATCATTCATGAATTTAGAAAGAAAGAAGAAGATTTGCTAACTAATTCTGAGGATTAATATAAAACAGATTTCTATAACAAGGCTTTAAAATAATATAGACTAATATAAAACAGATTTCCATAACAAGACTTTATAATAATAAATTTTATATTGAATGTGGATGTGGATGTGCAACCTGTATAAGTCATCGTCATCTTTATTATTTGCTGTAGAAAATACATCCGAAGCACCAGCAGAAGCACCAACAGGTCTATCTAGAAATCAAAATTCAAAACCAAAGCCTCGAGATTATTGTAGTGTTTGTGCAAAGGCTTGATACTTCCAAATATTAGCATCACTAACACTTCTTCAGGCATATTTCATCGACTCCTCAAAATGAGTAGCCTTTATTTCAGCTACCTCGTCACTATCATCCTCATCCATTGCCTCAGGGTTCTCACTTCTTTTTATTTCACGTTCAATAATTTATTGGCTATCATACCATCCATTTCTGTCAAAAATTGGTTAAGGACTATGTCTACAGCACCACCAGCATCCCCAACACTGCTTCCACGCTGCAAACCAAATCTGGTTTGCAAAAGCCACCACAATTGAAACTCACCTTCTCAATATTTTCTCTAATAGCATACTTGCAAGCCCGCTAACAAATCTTTGTAATATATCATTAATAAATATAATGGACGAGGCATTCTCTCAGCCTCCTCAAAAGCCTTTCGGAGATTACTTTCACTTTCTCCAGCCAACTTTGACATGATCTCAGGTCCATTGATACAAAAAAGAAGGCACTGGTTTCATTTTCCACTATCCTAGCAATTAAGGTTTTCCTAGAACTAGGAGGCCCATAGAGAAGAATACCCTTTGGGGGCTTCACACCAATAGATTTGAAGAGTTGTGGGTGCCTAAGAGGAAGCTCTACCAATTCACAGATCTGAGCCATTTGTTTCTGTACACCACCAACATCATTATTGGTCCTTTGGTGTGTATTAAACATAATAAAATTTTTAGCATATTATTATCATTCTATTTCTTTGTTGTAAACATGCCATTGGTTCAGTTTTGTAATTTTTTTTTGTGTTAACTGCTCGCAATCTCATTTCCAAAGTGGCCAAAGACTATGTTAGGCTGATAAAATATGGGGATTCTCTTTATCGCTACAAATCTTTGAAGGTTGCTGCAAATCTTAACCATTGTTTTGATTGTCTAGTGACTTAAACAAAAGACTTCAACTTAGCCATAAAATGTGCAAGTCTACATTAGTATGTTTCTTTTTATTGTAATTATAATTAGTATGAATGAACAAAATAATGACAATGCAATATTTGTGATAATGCAATATTTGTCGAAATAGCATCGATGACTTCGGTTAATGTGCCTATGTGTCAATGTGGTGTTGGCCCATGCATGTTGAAGACGTCACACACAACAAGTAATCATGGTTGTCAATTTTGGGTTTTCCCAAATAGGAAAAAGGTCTGGATACATAATTATATTTTATGTTTAAAAATAATGTGACAAATTATCATTTTATGAAGAACTGGTGTACATTTGGTATTGCAGGGAAATAGTGGATGTCAATACTTTCGGTGGGTCGATGAAACCACATTTACATCTACCCCATCTACATCTATACCTGATGTAGGAAATGAGTGCAACTTGTGCAAGGCTCAAGAGGTAGCTAGTGCCGCCAAGATTGCTTCAATGGTGAAAGTAGAAATCATATTTCTGCAATGCCTTCTTTGTGTAGTTTGTGCACTACTTTGTTGGGACCATATGCGTAAATGTGGTTAACAGAGGGCTATTGTAGATATTGAAATTTTTATAGATTTTGAGTAGATACGTTGGATGTATTTGGATAAACTCATAAACTTTTTTGTTGTTTATGACTTCGTTATGATTTTCAAATAAAAATTAAACAAAATAAAAAATTAACCTTATAAAATTAAACAAAATTAAAAGTTAACCTTATTATGTCCATTTAAATGCCTTTAACACAAATTTTTTTTTTACAAAACTGAACCAATGACATGTTTACAACAAAGGTCTAATAGAACTCCCAACAATTCTTAAACATACATTATTTGATATGATGAATTATTAAACAATTGAGGTTGGAGTAGACATAGTTATTCACAATTTTTGTGTGGTACAAGGAAGATTTGGCTAGGTCAAATCTTCCTCCATCCTAGCAGTCTACAAAATTAGACCTTTATTAAGAATTCACCATATCAGATAAAGTATGTTTAAGAATTGTTGGGACTGGTCCTTTGGCGTGTATTAAACAGAATAGAATTTTCAGCATATTATTATCATTCTATTTCTTTGTTGTAAACATGCCATTGGTTTAGTTTTGTAAAAAATAATTGTGAATTAACATGCCATTGGTTCAGTTTTGTAATTTTATTTTTGTTGTAAACATGCCATTGATTATAAGTACTTTAGGTATCAGGTTATTGATACCCCTAGTATTTTGGACCACCCCTTGAGGCATCAATGCAGCATGCGAGAGGTTGTTAGAGCAGAAAGTGGAAATTAAGATGAAGTCGAAGAAGATTAGTAGTTGTCTCAATAGGATTCATGTTGCAATGCCCAAGCTACGAGATGGGAAAGAGAGGCCCCCTTGTATTCCTCAACCTATTCTGGATGACAGGGCATGTGCTGCCAAGGAGACCATGAAGCTGGAGAAGGATATTGAGAATGAAAATGGTGGGGTTGGAGTTTACTCTACAAGATTGAAGAAGCGGTATATTTTGGAAAATGAAGAGTGGGAAGAAGATGATATTCCTGAGATCATGGATGGACACAATGTTGTAGACTTTATTGATCCAGATATCTTGCAGAGGCTTGAAAAATTAGAGAGGGAAAAGGGCTTAGGATGGCAATTAAGGGCGATGAGGATGATGAGATGGGGGAAGTAGAGTTGAATCGTAATGAAAAGGAAGCTCTGGCTGAAATTAGGAAGAAGAAGAGTACTACATAGAGCAGGCCTAACGTACCAAGGAAGTTTGACAAGAACAAGGAATATGGCTTAAACAAAATGGGAAGACATCTTTCTAGCCTGGTCTTGGATCCTTCGACAATTATCTTGATAATAAATGAAGCCAATGAGAGCTGAGTAATTAGCTTCCCAAGAAAAATCTCATAAATGAACTATGTGTACCCTAATTCCTTTTCCCTCTGCGCGTACCCAAAGGAAATATTTGAAACAACAAGGGTAAGGCTTAAAGAAGTTAATTTTGCAACAACTAGAGACTGTGATGCAAAATTAACTTCTTTAAGCCTTACCCTTGTTTTTTCAAATATATCCTTTGGGTACAAACAGAGGGCACAAAAATTGGGGTACACATAGTTCATTTATGGGATTTTTCTTAGGAAGCTAATTGCTCATCTGTCATCTACTTCATTATTATGAAGCTAATTGTCGTAGGATCCAGGCCCAGGCTAGAAATATGTCTTCCAAACACATAAAAACATGCACATAAACATGACAGCTAAGAAACATAAATGTAGATATCACAACAACTGAGAAACATAAATGTAGACATCATGGTCACATTTTTTTGGAGACAACATAACTGAGTTGTATACCCAGACGATGTAGAGCAACTTCTACTCCTCCGATTCCAAGTTGACACTATAGGATCCAAAGACCATAGATAAGGAATAAATTTAGAGAGCAGAGGAGGGCCATAACGACCAAAATAATACAGGAAAAACTTGAAGTTAAATGAGGCAACTGCAAACATTTTAATAGATTTTTATTATTAAATAATGAAATTTGCATATACTAGTTTTTGAAGCCCCCTCATTACATGATTTATTATTGTAAGCCCCCTCTAACTTACACATCTAGAAAATGAAACTACAACCTATTGGGATTGAGACAAACCTTATAAAACAATAATAGCTAAGAAGGATCACTTGCCAACATTTGCTCATGAATACAAGGTCCTCCAATAGATGTATTCAATAGATGTTGGAAAGCGATCCTTCTTAGCTGTTGTTGTTTTGTCTCAATCCCAATAGGTTGTAGTTTTATTTTCTAGATGTGTAAGTCAAAGGGGGCTTACAATAATAAATCATGTAATGAGGGGGCCTAGAACACTAGTATATGCAAATTTCATTATTTAATAATAAAAATCTATTAAAATGTTTGCAATTGCCTCATTTAACTTGAAGTTTGTCCTGTATTATTTTTGTCGTTATGGCACTCCTCCGCTCTCTAAATTTATTCCTTATCTATGGTCTTTGGATCCCATAGTGCCAACTTGGAATTGGAGGAGTAGAAGTTTCTCTACATCATCTGGGTATACCACTCAATTACGTTGTCTCCAAAAAATAGTGACCATGATGCCTACAATAATGTTTCTCAGCTGTTGTGTCCCAGAACTACTTATGACCCTTTACGATCCCTAAGAATACATCTTATAGGTCTTAAAATGTTGTAAAGGGTCATAAGAGGTGCCTAGGAGGGGCCAGATGAGCTTCCACCTTCACGTGGTTGGCTCTGTTAAGTAGAGAATGTTAAACTATTCTCGAAACAAAGAGAAGCTCAATAATTTAAGGTCTCAGTCCACGGAAAAATTAAATTAGACTTACTATCCAAATTGGACAAATTATGTCCAAGGTTGCATCTTGGTGGATGGTTTGGATGATGGGCAGAGTGCTAGAAAGGTAGTAGCCACACCAGAGGGTAGAAAAAAGAAAGGACTTGTTGGGTGCCAAGATAAGGTGGATGAGCAATTAGATGATCATCTGCATCAACATGTGAAGTTTGTCTTGGGTGTGGGTTGTATTTCAGGGGATAATCTCAGGGATTGGCAAAATGAGGCAGCCAAAGTGGAGGTGCTTTCTTTCTTTCTTCTGAAGCTTGTGTGATTGATGTGGGTTTACCAAATATTTGGGGAGATAGCTCTCCTGAATGAAGCTATCGTTGGTTTGGGCCAGGTTCTAACCCATTACGATTAATAAAATTACCAATTACTGTTAAAAAAAAGAGTATAGTAACATAAAAAAATACACAACAATATATATTAATGTAAAGTAACACCTGAAGATAAATATCTAGACTAATCACTGAGCAGGATGTCGTTGGTGATTACTCTAGATATTTATCTTTAGTTGTTTTTTTTTTGACATTCTATTATTAGTCAATCTTTCGATGACCTTTGGTCGAAACCCACACAAGAATTGGTCTAACGTTCAACCAATTTATGTCAAAAATTTTCATCGTGGGTTTGGCATCCTAGTTGAGCGGTCTAAATATTTTGACCAAGTAAGGTCGAAAGGTCTGAAGATTTCAACCTATTTTGGTCGACAGTTTGACCTGATGAATTCCCAATAGCAATGTGAATTTCAACCAAGAGTCATGTCAAAATTTTGACGTTAAAAATGCTATGTCGTACATTCGACCCAAAAAATAGCGACCAAACGGTTGGTCGAATAGTCAACCAATATTGGTAGAAAATTCAACCAATTGGCCGTCGAAAATAGGTGCAAATTGTACTAGTGTAACTAGACATGTTCTATGCTACTATACCTATACATGGTACTTAGGTTAAGTTGTACAGAGAGCCTCATTTTTCTGTCATGATTGAGATGGATGGTAGCACCTGAAGATCTAAATTGTTGTGTTGACATTGATATGGAAAATTTCATTGTTGAAGAAATCAAGCCACAATTGAGGAATATTGATCCAATATTTGATGAGTTTCTCTTACAACAAGATGGGCTATGACAGATGTACTTTGATGGAGGATGCTCTAAAAAAGGATTAGGAGCTAGTGTATTGTTTATATCCCCATCAAGTGTTACTTTTAAGTATTCCTTTTTGTTGACTTTTCAATGCACAAATAATATTGTTGAGTATGAGGCTTTGATAGTGGGATTAGATATTGCCATAAAGCATGGTATAAAATGTTTAAAAGCTCATGGAGATTCCCAATTGATTATTGCTCAAATTAGATCTAAGTATGTTTCCAAGGATGAAATACTAAAATTGTATAGATATGTTGTCTGGGATAGAGTAGAACTATTTGATGCTTTCAATATTCAGTGGGTAGAAAGGTCAAATAATATCATGGAAAATTTCCTTGCAAATGTTGCATTGAAGGATAATGATGTCACTCTTGCTGGTGTATCAATGTTATAAATTAAGAGTAGGCCTTCTGTGCTTGATAATGTTTGTAATTAGAAAGTTTTTGAGGATGATGATGATATCCTCAGATTTATTCATGGCCTAGATCAATATGATGGCCAACAAATTGACTATGATGACTCAACAAAGGTTGTTAATGGAAAGGATTGTATCCTTGGAAATGAAATTGTTCAGTTAGCTTCTAATCATATTCCTAAGGGGTTAGTTGAACTAGAAGGCATGTTCAAAATAAATGATAATTACATGTCACAAAAATCCAATGCTAAGGTTAAGGATTTGGAAGAAATAAATTTAGGATTAGAGACATCCCCACAGTTGGTGTACATTGGAAAGAAACTAAGTAGGGATGTGAGGACTAATTTGATAAGATTGCTGAAGAAATAAAAACATGTGTTTGCCTGGTCTTATGATGACCTAAAGGCTTATAGGAAAGATTTATTTTAGCATGAAATCCCTTTGAAAGAAGATACCAAACCTTTTAGGCATAAAAAAAGGCCTATCAATCCCTTACTAGCTACTAAAATGCAAACAAAGTTGACAAAGTTAAGGGATGCAGACATAATTGAGCCTATAAGGCATTCATCTTGGGTCTCTAACTTGGTACCAGTTAGAAAAAAGAATGGGGACATAAGATTATTTGTTGATTTTAAAAACTTGAATGTTGCCTCATTGAAAGATAATTATGGATTGCCCAACATGGAGGCCATGCTTCATAGGGTGACTGGTTGTGAGTTATCATCCATGATGGATGGTTTCTCAAGGTATAACCAGGTGCTAGTTAAGGAGTTAGAACAATTTAAAGCATCATTTACTACTCCTCGGGGAACTTATGTGTATGTCCATGTGCCATTTGGTTTAAAAAATGATGGAGCAACTTTTCAAAGGGCAATGGATGTGGCTTTCAAGGATCTTATCAATGTTCTCATGGTAGTATATCAAGATGATCTAACTTCTTATTCAAAGAAGGTTGATGACCATTGTAGTCACTTGGAGAAGGTCTTGGTCAAATCATTAGAGTTTGGCATATCATTGAATCCCAAGAAATGCCAATTTGTTGTTATTGAAGGAAAGTTATTAGGGCATATAGTGTCCAAAGAGGGGGTAAGGATTGATCCTGAGAGAGTTGAAGCAATTAAAAAGGTCCCTGCTTCCAAGAACCTTAAAGGTGTATAGTCTTTCATTGGACAAATTAATTTTGTCAAAAGATTCATTGCTAACTTTGCAGAAATGGTCAAGCCCATAGTTAAGCTTTTGAAAAAAGATGCAAGATTTGACTGGAATTAGGAAGCACAAAAGGCCTTTGAGAAAATTAAACAAAAAATCCAAGAGGCCCCTATTTTAATCTCTCCTAATTATTCAAAGCCTTTCTCCTTGTTTTCTTTTGCATCTTTTCATACTATTGTAGCAGTTCTGTGACAAAAAGATGGGTAAGGATTTGAGCACCCCATTGCATTCTCTAACAAATCACTACAATTAGTTGAGTTGAATTATGAGCTAATAGAAAAATAGGCTTATGCATTGGTGAAAGAAGTTAAAGCATTTAGGCCTTATTTGGTTTGTGCTAAGGTTAATGCATATGTTCCTCATGCTGCAGTGAAGGACATTCTAGTCTAGAGTGAGGTTACAGGGAAAAGATGCAAGTGGATTAATATAATCTAGGAGTTTAATTTGGAGCTTCATATTACCAAGTTGGTTAGAGGCTTGGGACTAGCAAAATTAATGACAAAAGAAAATCCATGGGTGAAAGAATGGTTACAAGCATTGAGATGCAACCATGGTATTCAAATATTGGGCATTTTCTCAACAATGCTAGTTTCCCAGAGGGCCTAAATGACAATCACAGGAGGAGCCTCAAATTAAAAGCTCAAAATTATGTGTTGTTGCGGGGTGACTTGTATTGGAAAGACAAATATGGAATATTTCTCGTGTCTAGACAAAGGACAGTCTGAGAAGATATTAAAGGAGATGCACTCTGGACTATGTGGAGGGTATTATTCAGCCATGGAAACAACTCACAAGATTCTAAGGGTTGGTTATTATTGGCCTAGTTTGTTTAAGGATACTCATTCATTTCTCAGAAAGTGTGATCCTTGCCAAAGGTTCTCAAATAAGTTAAAATTCTCAGGAGCATTATTGTTAAACCCTGTTGTTGCAGAGGTTCCTTTTTCCATGTGGGGTATTGACTTCATTGGAGAATTTGTAGAAAAATATAGTGGGGGACATAGTTGGATACTAGTTGCTACAGATTACTTTACAAAATGGATTGAGGCAACCCCAACTAAGAAGGCCACTAGCACAGTGGTAATTGAGTTCTTGATGACTAATGTGGTTACTAGATTTGGTGTTCTTGTCAAACTAGTAATGGACAATGCCATGTGCTTCAGGTCAGAGGAATTCATTGATTTATGTTCTGAAATGGGAATTACTTTATCATATTCATCCCCATATCACCCACAAGCCAATGGACAAAAAAAATCAAGCAATAAGAGCATTCTGCAGATCCTGAAGAAAACATTATAAAAGAATAAGATAACTTGGCATGCAAAGTTGAAACTTGTATAGTGGGCAGATAGAATTATAATAAAAAGGGCCACATGTAAGTCTCCATTTGAATTAGTATATGGTATGAAGTGTAGGCCACCTGTTAATAATCTATTGCATGTTTATCAATTCATACAAGATGAAGGTTTAGAGGTTTGTGAACCTTTACAAGACAGAATGGTCCAACTGATTGAATTGGATGAGATGAGAAGAGAGTAAAAAAAAAAATGCCAGATTGCAACAAAAAATGAAATATCTTTTTGACAAAAGATCTAGTATCAGGAAGTTCCAGCCTGGTGACTTAGTCCTTAAATGGAATGCTCTAGGGCTGAAGATAAGGGAAACATAAAAAGTTTGAGTCATTATGGTTGGGCCCTTATATTATTCATCAGATTCATGGAAATGATTCTTATTTTTTGAAGAATTTCGATGATGAAGAATAGGAATTGCCAGTGCATGGACAATTTCTGAAATTTTTCTTCAATTAAGTTTCAAATTATTCCATGCACAGTAGTTTTGTAATATATGTATAGGTGTGTTTACTTTTGTCGTGTGTTTGTTTTCTGTAGTAGGTTAGTCTTTTTGTGGTCTGCCACCCAGAGATTCGTGAATTCTTGCTATGAACTTTCTTTTAAGAATCCTAAGATAGAGCCACTGTTGGGATATTTTCTAGATTTTTTGAGAAGTGTCTTTTCTAGTGTCATTTTGATATTTGAGTTGTGCCTTTATCTCCTTTATTTTATGTGTTTGAAAAATTTTCTAAGTGGCTCGGGTCTTAGAATATTCATGTGCCAAAAATGTATACATTTATTTACCCTAGGTCTTGTTCTCTTTTGGTAGTGTTTTATTCTTGAAAGGTTCTTAGTCATGCCCTAGATCTTATGTTTTGAAGTTACCTTTTTCAGGCACTTAAGTTTGAATTGAAATATTCTCTTCTCATGAGCACCTGATCCTTGACTACAAGGAGGGTAATTATCAGAAAGAGAATAATGTAAGTTAGCCAATAGGTAGTCATTATTCCTATTACAACTTTTAGCAGTTACCTTGAAATATCTGCAGACAAAGGTGCCACCAGTGAGGATTCACAATGATTTGAAATAGATTTCTTGGCTTTCTCTCCTTTTCTGTTAATGATGTAATTTTTGTTTTGTCTTTTGTACCTGTCATTGTCCTAGCCATTCGAAGCTTGTTGCATCCTTTTCTTAGGGATTCCGAGATGGCTAGTGATATATATTGAAAGTTTTTCTTTTGTAAAAGGGTGGTGAAATTCATTTGGAAGGAGAGTTTTTGCATCTGTGTTTTGGTTCTAAGAAATTATGTCTTTGAATGTACTAATATAAGAAAATATCAATGAAAATGTATTGAAACTCCTTTGCACATTTTGTTGTCTTCTGATATGAATCTTGAGTTTTTCATGTATTAAATCTATAAGGCATTTTTAATACATCATTTACAAGGTAAATAGAGGGGTTAAGCTTAAGTCTCTTTCAAGAGAGGGGTAAATCTTAAGTGAGATCTATGAGAATTCATGATTTATATAAGAATTTGATGACAGTATTCATGAATGAGAGGGTGATTTGTAAGGCATCTCATCTGGGTTTTGGGTATATTAGATTTGAGGGAATTTTGTGGATGTATGTTCTTTGACTCTTTGACCTAGGATTTGACACTGGTATTTGCTCAATTTACATTTCTCCCCATCAACACAATTAAAAAACAATTTATCTTGAATGTATGTTGAAAGAATTAGATATTTATATATGTGTCAAGGACACAGATAACTATTGTGATTCTTTATAGAATTGAATCTATCAGGTACACCCACTTGAGATTGAAGCTCGAAGTGAAGAAGGATTTAAATCCTTAGCACCTTAGTGTTTAATAGTGTCAGATGTATCTTTTGGGTCGATAGAGTTGTGCATTAGAATCTTAAATCTATATTACCATTTGCAATCTTTTTAAGAACTAACAAAGTTGGCGACTTGGTTGGGGAAAATCAATATTTTGCAATAGGCTTGTTACAATTCTCTATTAACCATCTATTATTTTAATTTGAAGACCAGTTTACAAAATTTATCTCCACGTGTTATGTGGGTGGCGACTCTAAAATATGTGTTTGCCAATTGCTGGTTTAGCATATAGATATTTGTGTGAGTGTCCTATTGAAATTAAACCCTGAGTTGACAAAGATATACTAGGTCACACTATAGGGATCACCCAAAAAGTAATGTAGGTGATGAACTTTCCACACCTAGTAGAAAGAAATGGTTTAGGAGGGGTTTGTTTAATCTGAATTCTCCAAGACCCTCTAAAGGATGAGTTTCAACACCTATTCCTAAGGAAGTCTCTTCTTCTTCTAAGAATCTTGAGCCTCTTAGGAGAATGGACCCTGATGCAGGGTGAACCCAGAATAGTGGGTTACACTTTTTTGCTTGAACGGACACTGAACTCTACATTTTGAAAAAAACTTTCAGATTCAGATGCATATCGTCATTAAACCGTTTGAAATCAGAAGATGGAGTAAATTAGAGTCTTTTAGAATTTTTTGTCTAGATTCTAAATATATTTTTTATTTTTATTTTTGAATTTATTTGAATGATTATTTCTTTCTCCCACAAAAATTGGTATGTTGTTGAAAACGTCATTTTCAAACAATTACATTGTTTTCATAGAGCATAACTTTTTTTGTAAAATAGATATCAATGTGATTCTTTTGAATTTAGTTTCATAACATCCAGATGGAGGGCATGAAATTGGTTTGATGAAATTATCACAATTATTGCATATTTTATTAACGTTTGAAGTTGACTAAACCGTAATTTTCGCATACCTTGACTACATAGCCTATAACTTTTCATGTATTTGTCCAATTTCATTTTTTTTTTTATAGAAAGATAACTTCAAAACCTAGGGCATAGATATTTTTTAGAAATTTTTTTTCTCTCATTTACTATTTTTCTTAAGTGTCAAACATAGAGGTAGACATACAATGAAATATCTATGTTTAGTAAAACTAAAAATACAAATTCATAATAAAATTAATATATATTAACATTATAATCATTGGAAAGATTTTTATCAATAGAACCTTACTAAATAGATAGGTTCATCAAATGGATTCATTTGATCTACCAAAAGATAAAGTCAAAGTGATTTTTTGTCAGCATTTTAATAGGTGCGAAGGAGACTCCATTGTTGGTATGAATGAGGAGTATAGATGTTATATCAATGCTTTTTTATCTAAGAAGCTTTAAGCTAACCATTTGTAATTAATTCCTTTAAATAGAACCTCTCAAGGTTCAAATCATCATATTTTATTAAAAATGTGTTATTTCAGCAAAAATCAACATGTCTAAAAAATTGTAACCCACTATTGTGGGGTTACCCTGTAGTTAATCCTTCTTAGGATGATGAATTTACAGATGTAGGGTTTTTCCCTGCATGTGAAAGTCTAGACCAACTAGGAGAAACTTTTGTTGCTGAGACTGCATCTTATGATTCTAAGAAATTGTGTGATGACATCATAGCTTTGAGAAAAAAGGAGCATGAACAATTACTTGAAATTGCTAATAGAAGAAAGAAGAGAGAGCAGGAGATTTATGACCTACTTATGGAGAGACAAGAACTCACAAGAAAAACAAAGAACAATGAGCTCATGGTTCAAAGTCTTAATTAGAAATTCAAGGGTCTAGACAAAGACTTGTTTGGTGATATTGGAGCTTTGAGACAACAAGTTGATAATAACGAGTCAAATTCTAAGAAGGATGAATTTGAAGGAGAAGGCCCAGTTTTAAGACAGTTACATCCATCAGAAATTAAGAGAAATGAAGATATCAAAAATAACACCAAGGATGTATCTGATAAAGGAAAATAAAGAATGGTTGGAATAAGTATAAATGAACCCAAATAAGGTAAGGTTATTCCTGATATTGTCTTCCAAGCTAACATAGAATTGGAAAAGGCTAGAAAGGCCAAGGAGGATTTGGCTATCCAGTTAGAAAAAATGGAGTTGGAGGCATTTGCAGATGAGATAAAGAGGAGAATTGCTTTCCTACATGCTAATATGAATACTACTGCTAGTAGTTCAGTCTGGGACAGTGCTAGAAAACCAACCATGTGGTCCCAAGCCAAGTTTCCAAGCTCCGGGCTCTAAACAACCAGTCCAAGCACTGGTCCAAAATGTCAATTCTACAGTTCTATTGGCTAGTGGTTCCATGGGAAATGTGTTGAATCAAGGTGTTGGAGGTGGTGGAGCCCAAGCTTCACAAAATTTTCAAAGGAGACCTATTCATCGGGATAGATACTGACCATTATTCTTTAATGGTATCCCTGGTCAACCAAATGATATCCCAAATGAGGTAAGAGACAAAATCCCTAAGTTCACAGGAAATGATGTTGTTACTTGTGAAGAACATCTTAAGTGTTTTACATATAAGATAAATGATTATGAAATTGAAAGTGAAGATGTTTTAATGAACCTATTTGTTCAGTCATTGATTAAAGATGCTAGGGATTGGTATAGGGGTTTTCTTGCAAATAGTATTACATCATGGGATGAGATTGTCAAAAGTTTCAAAGAGAAATATGCTGAACATGTTAATTCTAGTTATATGCTCAATGAATTCAATAATATCAAAAAGCTTCCAAATGAGAGCATTTCTGAATTCAATAGTAGGTTTCAAAAGGCAATGTACAAATTATTTCAAGTCTTAAGATTAGATGATGAAGTTTTCCTAACCACATATTTCAATGCTTTGGATGGAAAAATGTCTTATCTCTTGAGAGACAAAAGCCCACGTACTTTGAGAGATGCTTTTAAGTTGGCAATTAATATTGAAAGTAATAGGAAAGCATCTGGTCAAATGTACAAAATGGATGAAGGAAGAATATTGTGGAAAGAAACCAAACCACATGTTGGTCGACTAACTAAAGAAGATGATAAGGTTGACAAGTTGGCAAATGTTGTTAAGGATCTCTCAACCAGGATTGAAAAAGGTGAGAGAGGTTTTTAGGACAATAGACGACTATATTAGAGGCAAGAAGGATTCCCTAGGTTGCATGATCAACCTTACAAGATAAATTGGAAAGATGAGAAGCCTGTCTTTGATACTCATGAAAATAAAAAAGGAAGGGATACCCTTGATGCTTTAAAAAAGTATGTAGCAAATAATGTAGAGAACACTCCATGGTGTGTGGCTTGTAATATGCGTCACTCACCTTATCAATGTGTTGTGGCCCAAGCTTTGGGAGAGGAAGTGGAAGACCCACATGCATGAGATAATGAAGGATCTGGAAAGCCTGTAGTTAATATGTTTACCACTGAAAAAGTGGAAGAAATTTCATCTTCAGAAGATGAAGAAATACTTGTTGATGTTGATTATAAGAGAAGAAATTTCCCAAAATATGAACAACAAGTTTTTACCCATTCAAATCAAGATGAGTTTGAAAGTGATGTATATGAGTCAACAAGTGTGATTAGACCAAAGCTAGGTAATGCTCACTGGAGAAAGCCCAGTGATGAATAAATCAGGACTCTTACTGTGGCTGCCATTTCTCAAGCTAGATCCTCATATAACTTGAGGAATAGAAGAGTAGACCCTGATCAAGAAGTACTGAGGTTAGTCTTTGTAAAGAATGATCCATTGCTTCTCCCTAGCATTTTTAGTGATAACTATGGAAAAACCATTAGGTAGAGTTTTAAGAGAAAAATGCTTACCCATTTATCATCACACCAATTTTGAATTCAAGGGTAAGCAGGCCATCCTCTGATCCATTTCATAAAGAAGGCTCTTTCCTTATATTGCTTGACCGAGTCTCTCCACCCCTCAACTTCAATATGAACATTTGCTACCCGATTATCGACCTTTGTAGGTATCCCCACTCCTTGGTCTCTATGTGTTTAAAACCATCCTTAGCCCCTTGAAAAATATTTAAATAGCCCTAATGACTTCTCCCAACATCTTTGTGGTTCTTCTTTGTCGATGGAAACTCCTGATTTTTAGCTCCACCATCTCTTTTCGGAAACTCCCAAACCCTACTCAGAGGCTACCACACTGAGAGCCTTCTCCCTCATCTACTATCCAGGAACATCCTTTGGTTTTTGTTGCTACTTCTGCCGCCTCCATGAAACCCTAGTGCTCTCCTCTGCTCCGCCATTAGATTCTTCATACATAAAGATATTATTCAAGGACACTTGTATGCTATTAAATAAGGGAATACTGAAGCATCAAAATAACACACAAGCTTTCCTCCTTGTACAAGAATCAACCACAATATTTATCTATTAGCATCAATCATTGCCAACACTCAATAAAAAAAATAAAATCAACATCTATTACCAAGCCACACTTTAAGCACACATTTAAACACATTCACTCATTAATTTGACTAAAGCTACCAATAGACACCATATACATTGATATTCAATGTCATCCCCTCTTTTACCATTGTGAATTGAATCCAAGGGGCCTAACAAAAATGTAAAGATCATAGCATTATAGTTCCCATAATACTTCTTGACACTACCAAATTTCCTTCACATACAATAGACAAACATATTATATATATTAAAGGTCTAATTATGCTTAATATATAATCCCACCCCTTGATAATATTGTGTGATCATGTTCCAAACATCATGATTTTTTGTGATGATAACACCAAATAAAATGTCACATTTAACAATTTTAAAATTCACAATCCTAATTCATCTAACTTATCTTTAACACATTTTAAATTGAAAAACAATGCATCACATAGCCCACCATTCTTGGACATTTTGATGACGTAATTCTGTCATCATTTAGATCTTCACAGGCGGCGTCCTTCCAGGCTTGAAGATATAATATAAAATACTTAGATAGCTCTCTTCACCTTTTTTCGAAGGCACGTTAGACGTTTTTGCAGTTTTCTCCAATATTTAATTTAAACTATAGTGAAATGTATAAAATTCGTAAACAAAGGGAGAGGAAAGCAATCCGAGTTGCCTACCTAATATTCTAGTCTATCCCATTCTATTCTTCACCAAAGACCAAGATAACCAATTGAAAAAAACATACAACAACCTGGAACCATCATCTGAACCAACTGCTCCCTGAAATGTAGCAAATATGAATTTCAAATTGTAGCAAATGCGAATTAAATTCACCCAGAATGCTTGCTCTGCTCATTCAAGCTGAACTGAACTGAACTTGAATCATTAAGCCAAGATTCGAACCCGTGACATCGATCGATTTTCTCAAATGGCAGCGTTTTTGGGTGCATTATTACTTTTAAGTCTCTCCTTGACAGTTTCTGGGCGTCAAATTGAAGGGCCAAAACGCTGGAATGAATTGTATCAAAATTCCATGTATGGAAAACTTCAACTTAATAATGGACTTGCCCGCACTCCACAAATGGGGTAAGGTTCTTACGCCGATATTTTTTCTTCTTTACTGCATCTACTTTTTCTTCTTTGCAATGGAAGATCTTATCTCTGCACAGCACGCAGGTTATCGATTTATTCAGTAGATAATTTCTTTTCATTGTTTAATTAATATCAGGGGACGGCATTGAGAGGGCATTTTGTTTTGTCGTTTATTTTCTCTGTCAATCTTCGTAGCTGTGTGAAATCGCTGTTTATTTTCCTTATTACCGCTTGGACAGCTGGAATTTCTTAGTGCTTGTGGGAAATTATTTATTCTTCTTGTTAATTTTATAGGTGGAACAGTTGGAATTTCTTTGCCTGTGCTATAAATGAAACTGTCATTCGGGAAACAGGTGCGTCAAGTTAAATTTAGCATTTTTATTTGAATATTTAGATTGACTATCGGGGAAGATTATCTTGTTTGGCATTTGAACGTAAATTTAGTAGTTCAATGAGTAAAATTATGCTATCTGAATTGATTTTATTAGTAAAGTTTATGTTTTTTTCTGGTAAAAATGATATTATGTTGTTTTTGAAAGAAACTAATTTTTTTGACTCTTATTTGTTGGAAAATTTTGAAAAATTATCTTAATTTGCTTGTGAAAGCATATTTACTCAATGTAACGAGTAAATTTACGCATTCTTAAGTCTATTGCTAAAGATTACGTAATTTTTGTGTTGAGATTAAATTTACCAGTTTAAGGGGCTACGTCTGTACATTCTGTTTAACTTTAAAGTTTATTGGTAAAGCTTATGTTATTTTAAGTTTCAAATAAATTTATCCATCCAATAAGAAAATATGTACGTTCTGTGTGAATTTTTAACTGATAAATATCATGTTATTTTGTATTCTATATAAATATCTTTATGCGATGAGTATATTTATCTCTTTTGTTTGAAGAATATTGGTAAAGATCATATTGTTTTACTTTTATCTTTGGAAAATAAATTTAACCATTCATGGAATGATTCAAGTTATTGTGAGTCTGTTGACGATTGTTGATAAAGATGATTTTTTGCTCTTTCAGAATAAATTTATGCTTCGATCGATTAAATTTAACCCTTCTATTTGAATGTTATTGGTTAAGGTTATGCTGTATGACTTTTGAGAGTAAATTTATCTGTTTGATGAGGAAATATATCCCATTGATTTAAGGATTATGTTATTTTTCTTGAGAGAAAACTTATATGTTCAATGAGTAGTTTTATCATGTTTGTTTATTGTTTGAGTGTAAATCTATTTGCATTAAATTGGTGGGTTTGAGAAGTAAAATTGTATCTTTTGTTGGAATCTCTAGAGTGATTTTTACAAAATATTATGCTGTTTTGCTTTGGAGAGTATGTTTACTTACTTTTCACGTAAAACTATCTCTTTTTAAAAATTTAGAAGCTTCAGAATCAATATTATTAAAAATTGTATGTTGTGACGTCTAACTTTGAAGTGTGTAATAATATTTGTTCACGAGAAAGTTTAGAACTTATGATGGAAAATTCAAAACGATGCTTATGGTGGAGCTTTGGGCCCTATTTTCAGACCCTACTCAAGCAACCAGGGCCCCAGGGCCAAATAGTGCTCAGAAAATGAAACAGTACTTAGCTGACAGGAAATCCTTTCAGAGGGAATGGCAGGCAATCTCATAAGATTTTTTCTTGAAAAGGAAAAATCACTGCAAGATTCGGCAACCCTAATGAAAATTTGGGTGCAAATGTTAGCAATAGGAAGAATCTTAGAGAGGTCCCCAGAGAATTCCCTGAGAATTGAATTTTTTGATCTCCAAACTCTGATATTATTTATCTCTGATTGCCTCAAAGTAAGCTTGATTAGTGCCAAAATTTCGCCACTGTAGATGTTGAAATGTAATATAAGCTATAAATCCTTGCCAAACTATAGAAGCATTTACCCCCCACAACTTCTAGGACCTCGTCATCTCTCCCATGTGGAGTGATGAGCACCCACTCTTTGAAACGAGCTTTATATGCAGGAGTAAGACTGATGTAGATGATACAGAGATAGGTGCTTTTAAAATGACAATAAGAATAATGATCAAAACCCATCTATCTAGATGCAGTGATGACAAGTTAAAGGACAGCCAAGCAATAATTACAAATAGGGTATCATACATGTTCAAATAAGACGGTAAATCATTAAAAGTTTAGGCCTTTATCTTCAATTAGAATTTTATAAAGGCCTTTCTACTTGTTATGTTGTTTGCTGGACATAAGAATGATTAACCCTTGTTCAGCTTCTGGATTTGCAAGCAGGTCAGAAGATTTGTTTCCTTCCCTGAAAATGCGAACGGTTGACATTTCAAACTACTCTGCATTTATCAGGGTGTTGGCCAGTGCAACATTGAGCTTCCAACCAGGCATGGAGCCTTTCTTCATATCCTCGATAATAATTTTTGAATCACATTTAGTTCCAAGCTTTGAGATGCTAATCAATTTAGCCATTCTCAGTCCTTCAACCAGTGCAGAAATATCTACTTCGTTGTTAGTGCAGCTGGAAAGAAAAAATAAAGTGGGCTTCAATCAAAATCCCAAATTTATCACATATTAAACGGCTGGTCCCAGCCTTACATATGTTGCCATTGGAATTGCTGACTGGATTTAATTTCACATAGCAATCGGCGGGTGGACATTAATAAGCTTGCAGTCCAGAATTATTTGGTTTTGGATGGAAGTTAGCTTTGTCAATGTGAATGCAAGGCCCTTAGGATGATTAATTCCCAATCCGAAGGGGCTTTAGGTTCATCATATTTTCTTGAATTAACTAGTTTTGTGAACGCTTTCCATTCATTTAAAGCCTTCCCTTCCTTTTTAACATATTGTTACATCAGCAACTTTCACCCATTACACTTTTTCCTTTAGGTTCTTCTTTCTTAATGTTTAATTAGTACCTCTGTCTATCATGCAAAGGAACTAAATGTAGAAAAAAGCACTGCATCTATGTTGCAAGCCTAATTAATAGAATTATAGGGTAAGCCCGCACCAATGGTGCTGTGCATTTGTGTATCTTATATTTTGCTATGTTGAACAGGTTGTGGGTGTACAGTAGCGATGGTGTATGTTTTCTGTCAAAACTCTTAGATATTCTATGCTGTGGACATTAGAGATCATTTCTAAGACACTGATTCATTCTGCTGCTCATATTCCTGGTCTCTTCTTCATCCACTAAATTCATCTATTCAATTTTCCAGTTTATGAACATGTGTGCACTCATTGATGCTTTTATGAGGGGTTTAATCCTTTACTTCAAAACTCAAGTGGCTGCAACTCTGAAAGACAAAATTAGTCCACATAATTTCTCTGACTTAGTGCAGATGATTAGTTAATCTTGCAATGCTGTTTTTTTTTCGTAAGGAGGGGTAAACGCTTTGACCCAAAGCTATGAACTGGGGACACCACAAATGGGGGACCTCATCCCCAATGGTATTTGAACCTTGATGGCAAGAACAACAACACAACAACTTAACCATCACAACCTGCCACTGTTGGCATCTTGCAATGGTGTTTTCGTCATAATATCCCTTGGCTCAATATTTATCACTGTCTTGCAAACTTTTAATTTCAGCAGGGCTAGAAGTTCGCATATTACTGTTAAATTTACTTGCAGGGCTTCACTCTATGAAACCACCTGTATTAAGGTTTCCCGATCATCAGTTGTACAGGGAACAAAAGAGGAATTCCTTGTTTTGGGACTATCAAATTATTTATCAAGGCCAAAACAAGCAGTTAGCCTAAGGTTGAAATTACAAATTTATTCCTTGTTTGATGCCTTGTCCAAGATGATACTGGTTCTATTTTGTTGAGGGGATTATTTTTATGAGTACTTGCTCCCTCCATACCTGGGTTATTTGCGCCGCTCCATCAATTATTTCTTTCTTTTCTTGTCAACTTTTTCTTTTTCATTTTTCCTTTTCCGATATGATCTCAGTAGAAGCTATTGTAAGAATTTGCCTAAGGCAAAGAATGAAAATGCCAAGATCTAGAAGCTCAATTGATAGCACAAGAGAGATAGGCAAAATGATATGATCAATTGATTGATTCAATAATGATCAAATGATAATGGATACAATTGATGTCCAATTGATAAATACAAAGTAGATGTGCCTGAATATATAGGCAATGCATGATAACTAGGAGTGATGCAAGAGATAACTTATCAATCACACAAGGTGGAATCACATGTCCACCAAAGGTGGATCATCCTCCATTGTACAATGAAGTATGTGCAACAATGAGAGGATGATAATGTGATAGGAGCACTAAAGGTGGATCTCACATATAAAGTGGAATGAAATAACAACTAAGTCCACCTAATGTGAATTTCTCCTACACCATGTGCTTAAATGAAATGCAAATTTGTAGGTGTCTACATGACATCTAATATGAAAATGCATTATCCTAAGTAAACTTAAGTAAAGTCTAATTATAATTAATTAATTACACCAATGCTCCCCCTTAAGTGCAACTTAGGGGAATGCACTTACTCACAATGCTAGATGGCAATGCATGATGGGTCCTGGCTACTAGGCCATGTTAGGTACCCATGTACAATATGCAAGTGCAAAAGATATGCAATGCAATCTCTCATAAAGCAGAGAAAGAGGGAAAACCTCATGGGAAAAACCCTCCTCCAAAAAGAGAGATGAAAAATAAACAAGATGCATGGATGGATAGAGTAATCAAGAGCCCCCCATTATGACATACATCATGCATATACAATAAAGAATCCCCATATTGAAGAGAAGTGGAAGAGAGACCAAATAGCCCCTCAATGTAGAATGTACACCTGTGGTAGATGCTCCAGGCTCGATGTAGAAACTACTCCTTGAGTGTAGAACAATGTTCCTCCCCTTAGGAAGAAACAAAACCAAAGGTGCATCAAGGAAGCCTCCCCAATCTGTAGGAAGAAACCTCAAAATGTATGAAATGTATGAAATCTGCTCAAGTGTCCCCATGTCAATACTGAAAGGTGCCTCCTCCAAATCATGTGTACTAGGCCACACTGCTGAAAAAGACAAGTCAAGATTAAATGAGGATGAATGTAGAACATGTGTCAAAGAATCAAGTTTCTCCTCTGAAGATAAAGTGACCTCCTCTAACTTTTGTATCAAAGTATCCACCATCATGTCAACCTCGAAAGAATGATCAAGTAGAGAATGAAGATGAGGGTTAGCATGTTCCCTCGCAACAACTGGAGAAAGATCATCTTCACCAAAGAGAAGATGAATGTCATCAATAGTGTCCCCCAAATCCTCAATGTAGGTCTCCACAAACAAACCTGCAATGTCTGTCAAGTAGTCATACCATGAAATTGAGCCTGAAAGACAATGAATATGCTGCTGCACTAAATCACTTGAACCCATGGCTGTAGGAATGTAAGCATTGTCAGGAGCAATAGTAGAAATGATCTCAATAGGAGGAGAAGGAATGGATGGCTCAAGAACTTGATCACATGTGAGAATACCCAAATTCAAGTAGCCAAAGTTCTCCTCAAAGTCTAAATCAACACTAGAAGTGTGATCAAAATCCGCTGAAGAATCACTGTCATCATCATGAGCAAAGTCTGCAAAGTAGTATAACCAAGATGCATGATCAACCACCCTTGTAGCAATGATATCTCTACTCTCCACGTCTCGAATAATAACTGAATCAAGAGTGTTTTCCACAGTCCTCCTTGTTGCCCCATTAGTGAGTTGATAGATGGAAATGAGATTATGAGTTAGGCGAGGTACACACAACACATCTTTGAAGGTTCCCTCCCCCTTATCAATAGATCCTTTCCCAATCACATTCATGTAAGTATGATTTTCCATCAAAATTGGTGGCATGTGACAAGGATCAAATGATGAAAACATAGACTGTGAAGATACCATATGATGAGAAGCCCTTGAATCTAGAAGCCATCTCTCTGAATCATGACTTGAGTTAGCAATTAAGGCTTGTCCTTTGCCCTTATCCTGTTTTTGATCCTTTCCTTTATCAAAATCTGAATGCGAAGAAGAGGATGAAGTAGTCATTCTTGAAGGTAGACTTATTTGATTCTTCCTAAGAAGATGCTTGAGTTCATCTATTTCTTCTTGTAGCAATGATGTTCTTCATGTCCATTCTTCTTGCAATATGCACAAGTAAGAAACTCCTTCTTAAATGATCTCCCCTTGTTGAAGTTATCTTGTGGTTAGGAGGTTGAGTGTTCTTTCTCTTGTTGTGTGTTGGATTGAGATTTGGCCTTCCACTGCTTTTGCTTCTTTTTTCTTTGAATCTCTTGATTAGCCACCGATGCCTTAGAATTTGAAGACTTGAGAACCCCCATACTCATCAATTTTGCTTGTTCTAAGACCAACATTTTTGCAAATGATTCAAATGAAGGCTTAGTGAAGGCACTTCCCATGGTCAACTTGTGAGTATTGTAACATGAGCCAAAAGCTGCATATTAAGGAGGAAGATGTGTCATCAAGTGATGGATCAACTTGTCATCCTTCATGGGATTACAACAATCCTTAAGTTGTGCTCTATAATCATTGGCTTGTTGATGTAGTCTTGAATTGAATCAAAGTTCCTAGGCTCCAATTTTAGAAGATTAGCTTCAATTGAGTATCCCTTTTCCTCATCAACTTTACCGTACAACTCTTCAAGTTTATCCCAAGCTTCCTTTGCATTGTTGATGGTTGAGATGTGATATAAGATATCATCATGAACATATGATCTCAAGTAACCTATGGCCCTAGAGTTTTTGGTATGCCATTTGTTATTTGCATTCACATCATCAATAGGCTCTTTAATTCTACCATCCACATAATGATTCAAACCATTTACTATTAATATGCTCCATATTTTATCTTTCCATGTAACATAGTCATGTGGAGTTAATAGTGGATATGCAAGAGAACCCATGATGTAAAAATGAAAGAGCACAAGAGAGAAAGAGATACAAGCACACAATACACCCCCCCAAATTCACTTAATCAAATAACCCCCCAAAATAGATGATTTTGGCACTTTATATATAGTGCGTGTACAATTGCCACTTGCCAAAATGGACCAAAGTGGACTTCTGATTTTGATGATTACAACAACAAATATGAAGCTATATTGGACTCAACAAAATAAGAAACAAGATCTCTCAAGGATCTGATTAATTACGAGTGCCTAAATAGGCCAAAATAGACCAAGTGCTGAAAGTGATATTTTTTTGCAAATAAGCCTATAATCTGATAGCAAATTTGGAAAGTTCTAAAAAAATATGCACTTTCAAAACAATTGTACTTGAAAATGTGTCCATATGAGCCCAAACGAAGCCTTTGAAGTTGCAAAAATAGGGATTAGATAGGTACAGTCACCAAAAATTAAAATTTTTGCAAAATCTGTCCACTAAAACTAGAAAATAACTACACCAATGAACAATTTAGTAGATTTTACTCAAAATAAAAAAAATTGCACTAAAAAAGGAGCCCGGATGACCAAGTTATGGCCTCTCAAAGTTGGATTGCCAAATCAAAATTGCATATGGTGAGGGGTCCAAATTTTCCAAATTTGATGACATCAGCAAATTGACGAGCCTAAATTTGACGGTCAAACGACCATCACAGCAAAACAAAAATGCCCAGATTTGATGGTCAAGTGGTTGTCAAATTTAACATATTAAAATGCTGATGCAATCCTATGATTAAAATTGACATCCAAACAACTGTCAAATGAAAAAGAAAAAAATTGCCCAAGACTGCTATACAGGCGTCAAAATAAATGCATGAATAAATGACATCAAAAAAAAATTCTCGCCTGCTACGTTGAAGCTAATTGCTCTGTGTGTGCTTGTGGCAGTGTGCCATGTGTCCAGATCTGACTGGTTGTTCTCCGTTGATTGGGTCTGACGAGTTTGTTGACGTGTGCAAAGGAACTCGACTCTGTGTTGCGCTGGCAGGTTTGGAGCCCCATATGTCATTGTGCTATTGGGGCATGTTGAATATCGCTCAGGTCGCTGAAATTGACGAGCTTCACTCGACAAGCTCAGGCTCGCTAAGATCAGAGCTCGACGGGCTTAGAGCTCACGGAGGAGCTCGGCTTCCGTAAAACAAAATACCACATTTGCTGTGCGGGTTACTTCTAGGGAGTTTTTAAATGCCCACCGCCTTTTAGAAATCAAACAATTGCGGGTAAGCCGAAAGATAAGGTGTCGGTCGGGGGTTGACAACCCGGTCGGTATGAGGGATTTTGTCGGATCTGTGGTGCCAGGGTGGTTAGTCGGGATGTGACAACCCAGTCTGTGCCTCTGTCATGGATCTGTACGTTGACGATGCTTGCAAATGTGATTTGATAGAACATAGGCGACGAGAACCCCAAAACAAACCCAATTTTTGCAACGAAATGACGAAATTGCAGCATAATAGGAAAAATTTGAAATAATGCCTAGATCCGAAAATGGAAAATAATTTCAAATTTTGAAAATTAATTAAATTTTTTTGAAAAAGCATACCAAATTGCAAATCGGGCTTGCCCAAGCTTGATTTGCAAATTTTTTTTGCCTCAGATTTGACTTTTGGCCAATATAGCCAAATTTATGGTCAAGATTCACCGGAATAGCCACCCGGACGCAATGATGAGGTTAGATCTTACTCTAGACCCTCCCATAAGATGCCACACCTCCGGATCTGAATCGTGGCCCTCCAAAATATGAAGCAAATAGCTCTCCAATGGCTATGCAATGACACTCCTATGGCTCTGATAGCATGTAAAAACTTGCCTAAGGCGAACAATGAAAATGCCAAGATGTAGAAGCTCAATTGATAGCACAAGAGAGATAGGCAAAATGATACGATCAATTTATTGATTCAATAATGATCAAATGATAATGGATACAATTGATGTCCAATTGATAAATACAAAGTAGATGTGCCTAACTATATAGGAAATGCATGATAACTAGGAGTGATGCAAGAGATAACCTATCAACCACACAAGGTTGAATCACAAAGGTGGATCATCCTCCATTGTACGATGAAGTATGTGCAACATGTGCAACAATGAGAGGATGATAATGTGATAGGAGCACTAAAGGTGGATCTCACACATAAAGTGGAATGAGATAACAACTAACTCCACCTAATGTGGACTTCTCCTACACCACGTGCTTAAATGAAATGCAAACTCCTAGGTGTCTACATGACAACTAATATGAAAATGCATTATCCTAAGTAAACTTAAGTAAAGTGTAATTATAACTAATTAATTACACCAACAACTATGTACTATGGGATCCATAAGTGGATCACTTTTGAGCATACAACATTGATTAAAATAATTCATATACCAAAAAGCTGCGTAGAGGTTGCAATTAGGGATCTTATTGCATAGCAAAAGAGGACTGATTCCTTAAAACTGTGGTTGGCAGACTTGGACTTGGCAGACCCAAAATTTGGGACTCGGCAAAGACTTGTGTAAAACTTGGCGCCTTAAAAAATTGTTTAAGTTTCTTTAAAAACACATTTTTTTGCAAAAACTTAATGACAAAATATATCCAATGAGTCCATAAATGAGTACAAAAGTGCTTCCTATTGAATTTTATTTCATTTGAATACAAATTGAGTAGAAAATTGCATCATCATGTGGAATCTTGATAAAATAGTTAGCTGGCAACTATTATGAATTTTTGATGTTTGCCTTTGAAAATCATCATAATTTGTAAATTGCTTTTAACAATTTTTTTACATCTTCCTCTTCCCTAGACTAGAGAAAAGTTGGGGATAGGTTCTAATCCTTGCACTCTGTTGCAGCTTCTCACTTGACTTTAGTGGCTATGTTTGTGGCTCTGACTCAATGACCTCGTTTGATTTGTTGTCTAAGTTTCTTGTGCAAAGCTGAATTTTTGTGTTGTATTTTGGCATTTAAATCTTTGATACTGATAGTATGATACTTCATCATTGATCAATGATATTATGACAGTGCTAAAGATAATTGTTGAAGTTGTTGATTCTGGTCTCTACTCCCCAATTCCTTCATTCTAATCAAATTTCTTATATGAGAAGATGATAATGATGACAGAACCAACAATGGAGAATGAGAAGAAAGGATATAATGACAAATTTCTTAGGTATTTGGTACATTTTTGTGAAGAATATTTGCTCTCCAAGTGCTGTGTGAGGAAGTGTGAGGGGTGTTCACGCATTTATATGGCAAAATCATGAGTTTTTTGACTAATTTTTCCACTTTTTTCTTAATTATTTTGTGCTTTGCATTTTTAATGTCTGGCAAGTTGTCTTGTCAAACTCATCAAGTTTCTAGTTAGTACTCCCCCAAAAAATGGTGAGTACTCACCAAAAACTCGGTGAGTTTGATTGGCAAGTTAACTTGCAAGGTGAAAAAATCATGAGTGCTTGCCAGGTTTGTCGACTATGCTTAAAACTACTGAGAGGAAACATCAGATTAAATACTTGGACAATTCCAAAACCATGAAAACCAAAATTTGATAAAGACATTTTTCCTTTAGTAAAAGCTGCTTAGGAAGAATGCAGCTTAGATTAAGAAAACCCCCCAGAAATATAAAGATTGCTTAAAAGCCTGCAGGCACCAAAAAGACTAGTCCTTATTGAACTTAAATACATGTAAAGACTTATCATGCTGCCTCTAACGGTTTTGAAGTAGGCAGAACTGTGTGCAGAATTTACTTGTTTAAATCATTTTGTTTACCTGCTGGGGTAACCTTAGTATTGCACTGACATAGTATAGGAAATATAATAAACACAGAATATATTAGAGAATAATAAATACTTTCATTAATCATTCCGGACTGGCAAGTACATTTACATAATAATGATCATACAATAATATCTCATGTCCAACCTCCGAGAGAGTATATAAAGTACCCGAAGGGCCATGACCGAAACGTCATGACGTAACTGTCTAACCTCTCGGTCGCTAACGACCGAGAGTAACATAATACTTTACTAATATAATAACCCGTACATACAATTATCCCGACAACATCATCCCCCCCAAAAAAACAAGTCTCCGACGACTTACAACAACAGGGAGATGAAATACACCACATAGAAGAAGAAAATCACTGAGAAGGGGCAGAGGGGCGTCCCTGAAAAGATGAAGTGCCGCCCTCCCCATCAATGCTGCGTCCAGTAGGTCTTTTCCGTCACATCCCATTCCTCTCGTGCCTGCACCAAACTTGTCTCCAAAACATACTGTTCAGCTATAGCCTCCGCTAACACCATACTGTCTCCCTAGCCAATCTGACCTTGATAGCCACCCGTGCCAACTTCTCTGCTTCCAACTCCTGGGTACGCTGAGCCAAGTGTTGCTCTACTGCCTCCAACTGGGTGGTCAGCTCCTCCCGAGCTCTCTATGCATCCACCAAGACAGTCTCACGTCCAGCCAACACCTACTCCAAGTGCCTCAAAGCGTAGTACCCCTCTTGAAAGACTTGCTCCAGTGCTCTCTTCACCTTCGGCATGCAGACACTCCATGCCTGTAGCAGCTCCGATCTCATCAACAGGTCACACTCTCCAAGGGCTGATAACTGAACCGACTGGGGGTCTAGGGGGCAATGCCCCCAGCGGGGTCGAGGGGCAGCGCCCCCGCCACCAAGACCAATTTAGCACTCTCAAACCCACACAGAAGTCTATGGAACACACCATTTTGTGATTTTCTTCTGATCCCATACTCTTTTCTGTAAAGCGCTTATGTTTTCCTTACTACCTCATTATGTCCTACCCTTCGGTACCATACATTATTCATTTTGAACTGTTTTGATTTGTCGTCGTTTTTTTTTTTTTTTTTGTTTAATGTTTGTCAACCCTTGCCGTCAATGACTGTCTTCTTCTTCCTGTGCCCGTACGGAATTGTATGTTTCAACTTCCCTAAGTCTGCCGAATTTACTTTTTAAATCTTAGGCCTAAATGCAGCCGTACATTCCTTGGACGGTATTCTTGTTACACCTTTCAATGCCGTATGGCGTTATGATCCCCTTGGTCGTACGGCGTCCAAGCTCTTCTCCGTGTATGGTAGTCTTTTGACCGTATGGTATTGCAATGTTTCTACACGAGGCATATAACAACCTACCTCCCAGTCCGTACGGTGCCGTACGATGGATATCCCAATCCTTGTATGCGCCAATGGCCGTATGGCCGATGCTGGCAAAACGTACTTTATTTCCTCCATACAGTGGCATCATTGTCTTTACGTACCATATGGTACCGTACGGTCATCTTCCTGTTCGTACTGTTAATAATGCTATGCGCACTTTTAATGAATTCACGTCTTCTTTGTCTTCCTGTTCGTACGGAACCGTACGGCCATCTACAAAAAACTTTCGATGGTTTCGGTTTCATATAGGCTCCGTACGGTGTTTTAACTAATGTGTTGTTTGATTCCGTACGGTACCGTATGGTGGTTTATAATGCCGTACGGTGTACGGTGCCGTGCGGTGCCAATTTTTTTCTTTTTTTCCTCCACTGTACGATCATGCATAGCCGTACGGGTGTTTTTCAATTTCCTGTCTGGAGGCTTCTCGGGTCGCCCGTACGGATGGCTCTCGGGTCGCCTGCATGACCACTTGAGTCATTTTCCATCCTCTCGGTTGCTCTGTCCCTCCTTTTTGGTCCATCCTCTCTAGGGAAGGTTTCAATTTGGTCCCATTGATGGTGTCATGTATCTGTTCGTCGAGAGTCCATAACTTGACAGCCCTGTCATAGCCGACTTCTCGACATGTTCCTTGCTTAATCTCATTGTGCAGCCGTTCCCTCAAGCTTTCCCTATGGCCGAGTCCATTTTCAATGGCCATCCAAAGGCTTGGAACCATAAATTCTATAGGGACCACAGCCTCTTGCCCGTACATAAGAAGAAGGAGAATCAAGAGTTTGAAGGTTACAGTCTTCCACATAGGATTCCAATCGTCTCCCGTGGCGATGGTTTTCAGATTTCTCTCATCCATCTCCATACCCAGATTCAAAGGTTTCACCGTCGGTTCTTTGTACTTCATAGCCTCCTTGTTTTTAAACTGATGTGCGGGTACGGTGTCCATTGTAGCTTCTCCTTCCTTATACTCCCCGTACTCTGGAGGATATTGATCTGGCTCCTCTTCGTCGACGCTTAATACGTTACAGGAGGGTGAGAACATCTCATAGTCCTCCTGCTGCCAATGGAACAATCCGTTTAGTGAATCTGTGTCATCCTCTGAATAGCATCCTCCGAGTTTTAATATGCCTTCGGCATCTGGATCCCTCCCCTCTCTCCCTTCGTCTCGTGGGTCATTCTCCCCTTCCGATTCAGATCCCAAGGAAGAGGCAAGTTCCTCGCTCACCAACTGGGTCCGGAGATTTATAGTAAATTTCTTGCCTCCGCTCTCCATCGAGAGTGTATTCCGTTTCCAGTTGTGGTTTGCCTTCGTTGCCACCAGCCATCCTCTTCCGAGTATGGCATCATACCCTTTCTGTTTCAATGGAATGACCACGAAGTCGAGCACAAATGGTTGTGCACCCATGGTGACTTGTTGTGCCATCAACTTGCCGAGGGGTTTAATCCCGTGCTAGTCGGCACTTAGCAGATTAAACGTAGGTGGCCACAAAGTGGGCTTTCCTAGCTTTTTCCATGTGTGCTCCGGGAGGACGTTTACCCCGGATCTGCCGTCTACTATAGTATCCGTTAGGATGGTGCCCAGGATGCCCATCTCCACCACGGCTAGATGTCTGCCATTGTTGACGGCAAGCAACATTGGATTTGTCACCGAGTTTCCCGGTACGGAAGCATCCGTGTGTCTCGGTTTGGGTTTATCAACCTTTGTACCCAACAACACTGTTCCCAATTGAGGCATGGTGTATAGGAGGTCCTCCAGCTTGACAGGCACCTCTAGTTGAAGCATCTGCCGTACAATGTTCCTCTCCGCGTCTGTGCAGTAGGGTCCGGATGATTCGTGTGTCTCTCCCTGTTGGGCTTTCATCGCCCTTTCTATTTCCTCCCTTGCCTCCACCATTCTCTGCTTCTCCGTTCGGGGATGGGGGTAGTGGGCTTCCTTCGCTTGCCCTCGAGTAAGAGCAAGTATAGCTTCTTTAATCCGTGTGTTGCCTTCGATATCAATCAGATTGGCCCCTACGCCAAACTTTGGACAATTAGCATCTTCATGGTCCTCAGGGCCACACCACCGACACAGCTGCTGAGGGGCGTCACTATTGTTACACTTACTTGCGTAATGACCCCATTGGTTGCATGCCCTACATTGGATCATTGGGTGTCCCTTCGCGTCATACTGGACCCTGTTACGGGTGGAATTATTATTGTTCCCTCCACCTCGCCGGTTGCCACGGTAACCTCCTAAAGATGCATTATTGTTTGGTTCCGTCCCCCCTGATGTGGATGGTTGTTCTTGTGTATAGAGCACTTGCTGGTTATGCGCCTTCAGATTGTATGGGCATTCCTTCGTAGAATGTCCCATAATCTGGCAGATGTCACAGAATGCCTTCTTGGGACAGGCACTCTTCGTGTGGCCGCTCTCCTTACAATCCATGCACCACAGTTCATCATCCTTTCTTGTTGTCCCCTTCATTGTCTTAAACTCTTTTAACATCCGTTCTATATCCTTTGAAGGGCCGTGACTTTCTTCTTCGGCTTCTCGTCGCTGCCACTCTCCTCTTCGGACGTATCGTCTTCAGATGACGAAGATCTATTCTTCTTCTTTTTGGCCGTCTTATCTTCGCTTTCCAGGTCCATGGCCCAGTTGTATGCATCATTGTAGGATGTCGGAGGCACAATTTTCATCTTCCGTCGTAGCTTAGGATTCAAGCCCTCGACAAACCACCTCTTCTTTAGGCCGTCAGCCGGTTGGCTTTCCATCTTTCCGACTAATTCCTTTAGCCGGCGGCCATACGCTCGTACGGTCTCCCTCTTCCCTTGCTTCGTTCCATAAATCTCTGAGACTATCTCATTATCATCTCGTAGTAGCCGGAATTCCTTCTCGAATCCCCCCTTCAGGTCATCCCATGTGGTTATGTTCGTTCTATCCAGATTCGCGTACCAGTCAATGGCCACGCCTCTCAGTGTGGCGGGGAACTGCCTCATCCATTCGTTCTGGCCAATCACCCCGTTGGCTGCCCAGATGGTTTCACACGTAGGGCAATGCCGTACTGGATCGTCCTTTCCATCATCGTGGAATTTTGGCAACTTCTCCTTATGTGCCGCCATGGTTGGTCGGGCTGATTGTGGTTGTTGCGTGCACGGTGGATTTTGTGCTCCTGCACCGCCTGTGCTAGAACCGGCACCCAGGTTCCCTTGGCCGATTACTAATGGTACTTGTATCTGTGTAGCAGGTGGAATCGTATTGTGTGGAGTCGTTGGCTCCAATGGCGGGTTTGCCTGCGCGTCCCGTGTGTCTTCAGTCGTACCTTCCCGTGTGCCTTCGGTCGTACCCTCACGTGTGCCTTCGGTCGTACCTTCCCGTGTGCCTTCGGCAATGCGCTCACCTTCGTAGTTCCCTTCCTCCGCACACCACGTGCGGTTCAAGTCTTCAAACTGGTCTCGCTCTTCTTGAAGCAAGACTTGTCTAAGTCGTGTTTCTTCGAGTAGTTCTTCTCTACTCCGCACTCTCCGATGTTCTGGCAAGATGAACGATTCCCAGCCGGCCCCTGCACCTTCCGTACCACTTCCGGGGTTCCCTTCGGGCAACCCTCCGGCAAGCTGGTCTTTGGCAAGTTGCCTCAGCCTACACTGATGTTCACGCTGTTGCGTGGAGATCAAAGCCTTCTATGCGGCTTCCCCTTCGTCATCTCGTGCCTTTTTATTTCTATTTTTATTTAAGACATTGGGCATAAATCCTTCCCTCAACTCTCTTCCCGAGTACGTCTAGGCAACGGCGCCAGATGTTTACCTGCTGGGGTAACCTTAGTATTGCACTGACATAGTACAGGAAATATAATAAACACAGAATATATTAGAGAATAATAAATACTTTCATTAATCATTCCGGACTGGCAAGTACATTTACATAATAATGATCATACAATAATATCTCATGTCCAACCTCCGAGAGAGTATATAAAGTACCCGAAGGGCCACGACCGAAACGTCGTGACGTAACTGTCTAACCTCTCGGTCGCTAACGACCGAGAGTAACATAATACTTTACTAATATAATAACCCGTACATACAATTATCCCGACAACACATTCCACAAAGCCTGGGATTTGTTCATGGCATCTGGGCCAAATAGGTAAGGCAAGAGAACTGTATTCACCTCAAAATTGCCTTTCACGGTGCCACCTCTCTCTTTGTTGATGATATTACTCTGGTAGACCTACTTTTTAAACATGTTTTGTCAATATTAGCCATTGATTGTTGTTTTGACACAACAGGTTGTCCTCTGCACATTGATGTCATTTTTTTCATGCTGAAACAACTCTTGGATTTGTCACTGTATCCTTTCGTCTCATTCTCCATTGTTGGTTCTGTCATTTTTATCCTGTTTCAATTTCTGCAGAAAGTGACAAAATTGCTAGTGGCAGTTTTGTTACATCTTCTGGAAAATGAAATGAAAAGTCAGGGGCTTTGAGATCTAGACTCATGGATGTATCTAGAAGTGCTTGTCATGTCTCTATCCTTTTATGAGTGCTTCAAGTCAGATTCCTTCTCGGGTCTATAAATAGAATGGTTTTTAATGTTGTGAGGGATTGTACAATTACCTGTAGGTCATATTTTGCTAAACATTGCCTAAATCTTGTTCAGCTGTTAGTGTGCTCATGCCAGTCATTTTTACTGTGTTAGTTTCTTCATGCTAGTTGATTCATTGCTTGAGAGTGGTCATCATCCTTTTGTTGGTCTCCTAGCAATGGATTACCTGACATTGCCTTTGCAAGATGTCTTTTTCTGAAGTCACTTGTGTTAGTGAGGCCAATTTGATGGTTATATCCATTTCATTGGGTTTTGTTTTCTTTCTAGTCAGATATTTGCACTTAGTTTCTTTTACATACATTCTAGTCATTTTTGTAGTTTCGGGTTACATCCAAAGTAGTATGAAAGGTTCAGCATTACCACTGTACTGATTATTGCGTTGAAATTTTATCATCTCATATAACATAGATATTCATTTTTCATCATATGTTCAGTTTCCTCTAGTAAAATGTCTTATTTATTTTCATAACTTGCTTACCAAGTGTTTGACCAAATTACTTTGTTGCTAGTTTGTAGGCCTTTTCGATCCACTATAAGGGTAGGGTGAGTATAGTAGGGCTACTATAGTCATAGTAGCAGGGTGATTCCTTTGGTTAATAGAGCCAGGTCAGTGATGGGTTCTCTCAATAGGGTGGCTCTGCTCTATACTATATATTTTGTTTGACTATAATTGAGTGGGATGTCCAACAACTAGTATAGCTGATGAGCTCGACACTCAGTGAGCCTAGCAAAGAAGACTTTAGAACCAAACTATAGTGTCATCTGGCAGGAGAGATAGTAGGGGCAGACCTATCCATATTGGTGGGGATTGCATGCAGGGGAGGGCTCTGAGTCTCTAGATCCATTTCCCTTGTCTGATTAAGGCCTGATATGCAACACTAAGCGTCATATCAGTCTTATGTTGCTTCTGTTACATCATTTACTAAAACCAAATAAACTTACAAAACTGTCTGCAGGTCTAGCTTTCAGTCTAAGCTTGGCCATAGAACATCCTTGAGATCATTTGTTTTAAGTCAAATATTTGATTGGAGAGCATTAAAGGTTTGATTTTCATCTTGTTAGACAATTTACCCATTTTGCATTTCATATAATTGAGAAAAATATAATTTTCTGTTCTCAGTCATATATGTTGCATCCCTACAGAAATCTCAAAAGGAAACAAGTTTTTATTTGTATAAGGCATGATTTATTTTGTCTTAAATCACATAAATGTTCTTGTATTTATTCTAAAAGTCTTAAATCACATAAATGTTCCTGTATTTGTTCTAAAACTTCTCATTATTCCTACAATCATCCACAGTGTCATGTCTTCCATTCAAAACCCTAATTGTGATGTCACCATCATTCTTACTTCAATTTTGTGAAGTCTCCAGAAGAGACAAAGTTGTAATAGTATATCTAGAGTGCATTAGCAACAAATACAGATATGGAAATATCAGTTTGTACGAATCATTGATGCACATTAAGAATAAGTAGAAAGATTATGGCCACACGTCACATCCATGATAACAGAGACTATTGAAAAGATTAATATCAGAAATCAAGATACTTAACAATGACTTCACTTGATTAGGCAGTAACTCTATTGGAAAGGATTGCCCTTGAAGATAATTAAAGAATTATTAGACAGTGATGTTAAGTAATATAGATAATATAAAGCAAAGATAGTGATATAAGTAACACAGCACTAAGGAACCATGAGACAAGATGATAGAAGGGATTACGATAGTGATCACTATCATAAAACAGATAAATGTGTATCATTCAGAGAGACAAATCCATAATATGCAGAAATAGAATGATATAGCAATCCTTATCATTATCATGGGGAAAGAAAGATTAATCAGACCGAATACTCTTAAGTCTTTTCAATAGAGACACCACAGTCGATATGACCAAATGCATCGCTGAACATCTATGATATAGTCGACTTTACTAAATGCAAATATTATTGTATGCTATAACCATCAACTAATGTAAAGATTGCTTCCATAGCTTTGCAAACCAGATATAGTGAGCAGATATCCGTTCATACAGTAAAATGGGATATTAAGTGATGCACATGTATATGTTAGCATTTGGAATCAGTGATTATCGAATGGTGAATTGTCAGCCATATTAATTCCTATTATATATTTCTTCAGAAGGGAAAATAGCATAAGGTGATAGCAAGAGAGTTAGAATTAATCGATAACATTCAACTGAGTCAATGATTAAGATTAGTAGTGGTGACTATCAAAGCAAAGACAATTCATATATTAAATAACCGACTATCTTGAAGAGATACATTTTGCATGTTATGGGGAGTTATGATGGAGAAGACACATAAGGTGTGTCTTCTGGTCTAGCAACCCTTCCCATTGTATAAGAGCAAAGTCAATCACATGTAATGTCCCCTTTTGCATAGCACATCAAGAAATAAATGGATAATAATGCTAGCCTCTTCTTCTAATTTTTCCCCATAGGCTAGAGCATTAAAATAAAAGGGATATGGGAATAATTAAATAAGAGGCCAAAAAGCTGAAGTTTAATTTAAATTTATCTAATTATTCCTTAGGTTCATTGTGTTGCCATTTTAAGTTATCCATGTTTTTACTTCTAGGCGAAGTATTCATATTGGGGAATGTGAGTTGGGAAATGCCTAAAATCAAGGCTTTATGAGGAGGATCACAACTTTTTTGAGAATAAGATAGCTTATAAAGAATTCAATGGGAAAAGAAGAGTATGCCCAGTTTATGATATTTTTTATTATCTCTCCTCTTTGCAATTCGTGCACCTAGTATGGGACAAAACCCCTGTAGCAACAACTGTTTTGGACACAACCCCAACATAGAATAACGTTTGGTGATTTTTATTAGCACAACAAGTCGACAACTCTAGCAGCAAGCTGTGAATTATAACCATTTTGAAGCAGACAAGAGTTTGAGTGCGATTTGTCTGAACCCTACGCCATCCTTTGATATTGTAATTGCAGAATTAATTAGGGAATTTCAGCTTGCATAGATAGATAAATAGGCAGCCGCTTGGTACCTACAGGCAATTCTTGAAGCTCAACAATTTATGGTTTTATGAGCACAGTGATCTGGTATGTTTTGTAGGACTCCATGTTCAGTTATTAGAATTAGATGGTGATTTCTCTAGTAGTCTAATGTAAGATAGCTCCATACAAATAAAGGGAAAATCAATAATAATTGCACAAGGTTTGAATTTCCATAAAATCTTTGTGTTTGATTCAGTTTGTGATAATTACTTGAAAATTTTTATACTTTTCCTAAGAGCTACTAATTAGGATATTTTAGTGGTATCAGAGCACATTGACCCTGCCAGCTTGTGAGGGTTTCTATTGCATGTCAACTTTTTCAGTTGCATGTCAGCTTTTTTCGGTTGCATGTCAGATTTTTCAATTGCATGTCAGTTATATCCATTGCATGTCAGAAATTACGATTTTTTTTTGCTCCTAATCCAATGCATGTCAGTATAAAGTGGTTCTATGCAGTCTAGAGGGTTTGAACCTGTTAAATTGTTATCAGATTTAGGATAGAGGAATTTTAATTTTATTTCTCTAATGTGAATATCACTGTGAAGATGCAGATCTATATGAGAGCAATGTCCAAGTAAGTATATTATCTTGCTTATAGATGAGAAAGCACAATATATATTTATCACTGCTGTAACTTGTAATGACACTTATCTATTTTTTGTGTTTTCCAAATCACAATGGCAATCATAATATATATGCTATTGTAAGGACATGTCTCCCGTGAGACATGTCTCGTTAATCAATTTGTCAACGTTAACACCGATCTGTTTCTTTGCTGATGAACCGTATATCATAATTGATATTATTATCATTTGTTAACGATAACAACGAGTTCGATATCCTCATAGTTCATTGTGCTCAATAGAAAGTATGCTACACAGTCGGTATGCATATCGGTTATGGTGATTGATATGCATATCGATATACCAAAGTCGATATGTATATCGATTACCATAATCGATAATGCACAGATAGATATCGATCTCATAATCGATTCATATTATCGACAACAATAATATGTTTGGTCGATATTCAATATCGACATAATTAATGATTATTATTATTATGATATGTGATAAATAATTATTAGATAAATAACAACAGTAATATAAATAATATATATATATATATATATATATATATATATATATATATATATATATATATATATATATATATATATATATATATATATATATATGTATGTATATGATATATCACAATAGATATATATACATATGTATATATTATGTATATAAAACAATCTAATAACTATTAATCATATATATAATATTTAGCAATTCTCATGACAATAATAATATAAAGAGAATAGCTATCAAATGCTTAAGGCCACTTAAGCATTTGATTTCATCGATTGGATTTGTCTGATCGAAGCTACAAATCATTAACAAAACCATACGGATATAACACAAGTAGGTCGGGGCAACAAGGAGCTGAAATTAACCCAACTAAAGTTGAGATGCGTGAAAGAAGAGATGGCAGCCCACAAAGGGAACTGAATAATCAACTGAATGACTTTTTGACAATTTTTGCCCAAAACAGAAGCTACAGGTGCAACAGTAACAGCAAATGTTGCAACAATTCTATGACAAAATGATCACAACTATGGGACAACTGAGAGTTGATTGTACATGATCAAGAAGGTCTAGTTGTCAACACAACAGAAGCGAAGCCGGACATGGGAACCAAGACAGGGCAACTTCCAATGTTGTGAGGATAGCGGATACAAGGTCTGATCAACCATTACGTCCCACCCTTTTACTTTGTTAGATCTAAAATGACCCAATTCGAGAGGTAGAGGACGAAGAGATTACGAGAGTAATAGGATCAAGCTCATACAATACTCTTCAGGAAAAGCTTGTAGCTTTGAATGAAGGAAAAAAATGAGTTGAACACTAGAGTTATTGAAGAATATTCTGTTGATCTTGCTGCAGCTACAACTGCAGCATTAGGGGTTCCTTTTCCAGGCTTTTGAAGAGGAAAGTCATTTGAAGATTCTCCAGTTTCAACTCCTCGTGAACAAAGGGGAAGAAAGGGTGATGTTGAGGAAGTTGAAGAACTTATAAAGGCACTGAATATATCAAAATTGGACTCATTAGATGTTACCCCAATTGACATCAAAGAAATCAATGAATCTTCTACTCTGCATCCTTATGTGGGATTTGATAAATCTGCACATGAAAGTTCATCTGATCCATCGGAGCTTTGTCCTCAAGATGCAGATCATTTAGGTTTTGTGAATGAAGAATTGCAAGGGGATAAATCAGATTATTCTATTAATGACAACAGTAACATATCTCCTTATCCTCCTAACATGGCAGTCTTGATACATGGCGTTGGTAGTGATATAATATCTTCATATGATGGTACTTAATGCTTGGCAATGGGACTTAGTAAAGGTATACACTCAAGAAATTCTTCAGTAGCCAAAGAATTACATCCTTATTTTACAACTTAAGTGGATTCAACCCTTGAAACAAACCTTGGTGTAATGATTATGCTTGATGACATTGCTGATCCAGATTCATTTTCATATAGGGATACTCATATGGGGTTACCTAATGGTGGCACTCAAGTTTGGGCAGATAGTCATGAGACATGGGTTGATGATGCAACTAGTAAGAGGGCAGATTTTGTGGATCATAGCATAGAAGATGTAAAGAGGATTCAAAGCATGCGTGATGAGTTGCTTCACAATTCTAGGCATGGCGATGTTATTATCAGAGTAGCGCAAGGGATTGATGGAGCAATATTCTTGAGGTTGAGATGGGATCCAAGCATTTGGTTTCACAAGCAGGTGCAAATTGCTTGAGGGCAAGCAATCTCCGGGAAGCGAGGACTGTAATGTCCCCTTTTGCATAGCACGTCAATAAATAAATGGATAATAATGCTAGCCTATTCTTCTAATTCCCCATAGGCTAGAGCATTAAAATAAAGGGGATTTGGGAATAATTAATAAGAGGCCAAAAAGGTAAAGTTTGACTTGAATCTATTTAATTATTCCTTAAAGTTCATTTTGAGACCATTTTTAAGTTATCCATGTTTTTACTTCTAGGCAAAGTATTCATATTGGGGAATGTGAGTTGGGAAATGCCTAAAATCAAGGGTTTATGAGGAGGATCACAACTTTCTTGAGAACAAGATAGCTTATAAAGAATTCGATGGGAAAATAAGAGTATGCCAAGTTTATGATATTTTTTTATTATCTTTCCTTGGTAATTCGTGCACCTGGCATGGATGAAACCCTTGTAGTAGTAGCTGTTCTGGACGCAACCCCAACACATGATAATGTTTGGTGATTTTTATCAGCATAGCAAGTCGACAACTCTAGCAGCAAGTCGTGAATTATAACCATTTTGAAGCAGACAAGGGTTTGAGTGCGATTTGCAAATACACAGTTTATTTGGTCTGAACCCTACACCATCCTCTGATATTGTAATTGCAAAATTAATTAAGGAATCACAGCTTGCATAGATGGATAAACATAGAGGTGTGGCTGATCGTGCAACATGCCACATTAGCATGTCTAGTGAGAAGTGTCCGGTAATGTACCCATGCACAATTTTATCACAAACCCTCTCTTTCAGATCTTTGTTACCCCTGCAGAGTCCAGGCTTGGACCGTACGGTGGTAGACAGGAGAGTGGGAAGCTTGTGTTGAAGGCGTATGGAGCAACAGGAGGCCATATGGTTGAAGCTGGGACCATATGTGGTTGCCAGAAGAGGCCGTACGAACTATGTTGGATGCCGTACGGTGTAATGGAGAAGGCTGTACGGTATGGCAGTGACAAGACCATACGGAAGTGGTGGAGGCCGTACAATATGGTGGAAAAGGCCGTACGTAAGTGGTGGAGGCTGTACGGTGGGTTAGAGAAGGCCGTACGGATGGGTTGAAGGATGTACGATGGTTTAGGATGCCTTCCAGATGTTTGTATGATGTTCCCTTTTCCTTCGCTGATAATAAAATATGACTTTTGCAGACACGCAACACGCAAGCCAAATATGTTTGCCAGAAGATCTTATTGATATTATTGATGGTACTTTGGATTTGCCAGATTCGACATAGTAGAACAAATAGAATAGGGTGAGGGTTGAATCCCACCGAAACTGCAAATACCAAATAGGGAGGATCTTTCACCTCCGAAATGGCAACTAGCAGAATCCCAATAGGAATTTCCAAATACAAATAAAATATCAAATCTCAACATATTAATTTCATCCTACACGCCAAGCATAAATACTTGTCGAGAAAACTCCCGAGAGTGCACAAATAGAGCTGACGGCGATAACTATGCCTACGCCAACAAAAAAATATGTGCCCGAGATAAACTAAATCGATGAGGACCCAAATACAATATTTTTTATTATTCATTTAATGACAGGGACATTATAGTCCCCCTGTACCAATAATTGCTTGTCAAGCAATTTCAGGCTAGGGTGTTCCAGAATCTCTTCGCCTTCCCAGGTGGCGTCTTCAAGGGGTAGATCCTTCCAGCGCACAAGAAATTCCTTGATCGTGCGTGTCCTTAATCTTTTCTCCCAAATGTCGACGATTTCCACTGGTTCCAATACTAATTTCCCTCTGTCATCGAGGGGTGGCAGGTTTGTGGAGACCGTGATTTGTTGACCCATGGCTTTCTTCAGGCAAGAAACGTGGAAGACGTTGTGGATTCGGCTTCCCTTAGGTAGGTCCAATTCGTATGCAACCTCGCCCACTCTCCTGGTCACACGGTAGGGTCCGTAGAAGCGTGGAATCAACTTCTCCTTCCTAGAAGCCTTCAGAGAGGACTGTCTGTACGGTTGAAGTTGTAGGTATACCAAATCCACGACTTCAAAACTCCTCTCAATTCGGTGCTTGTTAGCATACATTTTCTGTTGATGCTGAGCCCGTTGGAGATTTTCCTTTAGGGATCTTAAAATATCTATTCCTTCCTGCAACCAGTCTTTGGCCTTCGGTGCGTGACTGTCACCCAGAGCCAAGTCCACAAATGAAGGAGGTTCATACCCGTATAAAGCTTTGAAAGGTTCCATTCCAATGGACATGTGGTAGGTGGTATTGTAACAGTACTCTCCCAGATGTAGCCATTTGACCCAAACCCTCTGTTGTGCAGAAACATAGTTTCTGAGGTAACCTTCCAGCCATTTGCTCACAATTTCTATTTGTTCGTCAGTCTGGGGGTGATAATTGGTGCTTGGCGACAACTCTGTCCCTGCTATTTGAAACAATTCTTTCTAGAAATTATTGAGGAAGCGACTATCTCTGTCCTTGACTATGTTTCGAGGGAGTTCGTGCAGGCGGTACACCTCTTGGAAGAATAAGTCTGCCACCTGTGAGGCCGAAAACTCTGCTGAAACAACAAAGAAATGCGCATACTTGGTTAATCTATCAACCACCACAAAGATGCAGTCCTTCCTCTGCGCCTTAGGGAGCCCGAAGATGAAATCCATTGAGATGCTATCCCACTTTTTCTCCAGAATCGGTAATGGTTGAAGTAAACCCGCCAGCAAAGTGTGTTCGGATTTATTTTGTTGACAGGTAGAGCATTCTCGGACGTATTGTAATATATCATTCTTTAGGCCCTTCCATGAAAACCTTTCTGTGATCTGTCTGTAGGTCTTCAAGTATCCTTGATGCCCGACTAGAGGCGAGTCCTGCATCTCTTTCAAGATTTTCTCCTTCAATTTGGATTTAGGTACCTGATAAATTCTGAATTTGTAGAGAATAATATCATCAACCACCTTATACCTGTCGTCCTTTACTTCTTTGTCTAGAAGTTGGCATGCGAAAGTGTTCTTGGAGTATTCGACCAACAAATGTGCCCTCCAATCCATTGTTATCTGAGATATGGAATATATGGCTGACTTTCTTGACAAAGCGTTAGCCACTACATTATTTTTTCCTTTTACATACTCAATGTCAAAGTCGAAAGCCTGTACTTTACTTACCCATTTCTGCTGTCGTTTGTTCAATTCCTGCTGTTCCAGAAAATGTCTGAGGCTGTTGTGATCCATACGGATGACGAACTTGGCTTCGACGAGGTACTGCTGAAAATTTGTCAAGGCATGCATGATGGCGAGCATTTCTTTGTCGTATATGGAATACAACCTTTCAGCCCCTGAGAGCTTCCGACTTTTGAAAGCAATCGGGTGGCAGTCCTGCATCAGCCATGCCCTGATACCCTCTCCGGAGGCTTCGCACTCCAGGATGAAAGGCCAAGCGAAATCTGGCAGTGCAAGAACCGGACAAGAACTCATAGTCTTCTTGAGGTTTTCAAAAGTCTGATGTGCCTGTTCACTCCACTGGAAAGACCCCTTCTTTGTCAGATTGGTGAGTGGCGCGCTGAGCTGTGAGAACCCCTTCACGAACTGTCTGTAGTAACTACACAACCCAAAGAACCCACGTAGTTCCTGATGGAACCTTGATTTTTTCAAATTAAGGCTTCCATTTTATTTTTATTTTTATTCTCTTGCTCTGTCTTTTAAGTTTTATTAGGTTTTGCGCATATGATTTAAGCCTTTTATATCTTTAAGATATATCAAATAAATTTTGAATTTTATAATGATATTATCATGCATTAGTAATAAAGTGTCACTACTTTTTTTAGAATTTTGAAGGTGTTTAAATATCACAGACTACTTATACCAACAGGTTGAGCCCAGCATGCTGCAATTAGAACTTTGTGGATCATAATGTAATGCATTTCCTGCATCTTTCAGGCTGCCTTGTTCAGAAAATAAGCGTTACTCATATCAACCAATCATTTCGATTTGCTGGCACAAGTTACACACATTTTCTTGAATGAGGCTGCTCAGCATGAGTGAGGCAATCATCCGATTATGATTGACAAAGTCAGAGGATTGGACAGGGATCTAAAAGTATGCAGATTAAATAGCATATTGATTTGATGCAATGAAGGTGAACTGGTAACAGTGATACCATTGCATCATTTGCTAAAGAAACAGATACATATTATAATGGTGCAATCATTCAATAACAGAAACATTGTACTTGCAATTCCTGTCATAATCAAAGAAGCATTACAGCAAAAGGTAAAGCACTAATATGATTCATTAAAGATCGGAAATGCAATTATGTTAAGCACGGTCATAACAATGATCAACACGCCATTCATATAACAAGGAACAACTACAAGACAAATTATGCACAAAGGAATAAGTATCGCTGTTAAATCATAGACACAATGGAAATCATGTATATGCACAATAAAAGACAGTTATGAAAGTTAGAAAGGTGTGTCTCTGTTTCATAATGTGCAATGAATGTAAGCAATCATGTAAAAGACAACAAGTTGAAAACAGGATCAGGATGAGAGTGCTGGAATAATGTATGAACGATCCTAGGCATTTTAAGTTAACTGTTTGATAAGATGTCACAATTTCTGCTGATTCCAACACCTTGATCGATCATTTTGTGTTCTTCGTCTATTTCAGAATGGTCCTTGAGTTCTGGTCTATGTTTTCTTTGTTCGGATATGCCATCATATATGTGTTTGTTCTCATTACAACACAGAGTTCAGACTATATTTTCTACCAATCGTGAGGTGGCTCATGGTTGCAACGTGGCTCATTGTGTCCTCGGTTCTTGCAATAATGACATTTCGGTGTTTGTATAGACTCACGATATGAGCCCCGTGGAAGAAAATTAATTTATTATTATTTATTGGCATATCTGGTCACAGTATGTATCTTGATATTAAAAACTAAGGTGCGACTTCAGCATAGAAAAGGTCATTGTATTGATGCAACCGTAAGGAGATGATGCCTGTTTGTCTTATTCATACCCGCCTCTTGTGTAATAAGTTATGAAATGTTATGCCAAAAGCTTACGCAAATCTGAGAAAAGGTCGCACAATTCCCGTGCCAAGAAAGTCGCAGCAGCTTTGTTTGAGATCGAGGAAATCACGTCCCCTATTGGCAAGCAATGATTTGAATTTCAATCTTTGTCTAAAGCTTTTTATATGTTATTTTGCAGGGATGCCCTGTGCCACAGAAGACACAACTGAAGCATCTACATGAATTCCGTGAGCGTATGAGGATAATTCATTCAGGGAAAAATTATCATTTCCAGCGTTGACAATCCTTATGGAATAAAAAACATGGCATATCTGCAAATATTTAAATGATCAGGTGGAAGTCGAACGTTCCAAATTGAACATTCCCAGGAACACTACGAAGATGGATTTGAGTCAAAGTAAATGAGTTTACGATGATTGTCTAGGAGAATTTATGAACAAAATTAGTTAATTGTTCCTTATTAATCATTCTTTGCCCGCGTGCCATACCAGTCGTGTTATGAAGAGGCATGTCGGTTTGTGAAACGTGGCCTTTATCATCAGTTAACAGTTTTTTTTTCCGTGAATAGCAAAGTTCATTTTTGTAATCATAGAAAAAGACAAATAAGTATTGTTGTTTATGAAGCGGTGTGTCTTTAAAAAGACAACCGCATAACTCTTCAAAAGATATAAGTAAAAATGTAAAAGAGAGACAGAATATAGACGAACACAGCCGGTTATAATATATAGGCAAAAATATCACATTTGGAGATATTATTTTTTTTTTTAATTGGTAGAGGAATGAATTTTTGAACAAAGCCCGTGAATTCTGGATTACAGAGTGAATATATGTGAAATTTTGGAATTAAATTGCATTGGATAGATCATCCATAAGGAGTGTCTTCAGTGCAATTTTATTTCTCGGCACAATCTGTAAGCGTATCTATTTTATTTTTGTGCATTGGAGTTTTTAATTATTATTAAGCTCGTCCTTTATAAATATTTTTAACCTCTATAAATATTTTAACATTCGGATAAGTGGACTAGGTCATTATTTCATTTTAAACTTGATAAAATATAGATATCGTGAAATCTTTAATTGTTTCCATATTTATATCTAGTTTGTCTCCGCTTCACAGGAGTTAAATTGCATCCTAGATTAGTTTTAAAATTGAATTTGTATAATTGATCTGTCGCGTCTGAATAATTAATTTTTTAGTTTTAATACATTGAATTTTATAAAGTTGTACGTAATAAGCTTATAATATTGACTCTGTTTGCCCATTTAATTAGACACTGGTCTTTTTATTACTCTTAATTTGTAATTCATATGCTGGCAATTATTTATCTCTCCTTTGAAGATTTAATATATTCATTTGTGGCATTAATTCATAATTATTATTTAAAAATATTCTTATATTTATACAATTATTTACTCTTGTTATTATTTAACAATTTACAAAGCTTTCTATAATTCTTGCCATTTCGTAAGTTTTCATTATATTCGCAATTTAACCATTCTGCTATAAGAGTCTCGGGCTTGAGTATTTTGGTTCAGGAACAGGTGCACCCGCCTTGGCCTTGCAAAGCCAGAAGTGCAGGGAAACGGAATAATATCCCTTGGTTCCGTCAAGTTGGCCACAACCAATTGAATATCCTATCATCGAGTTGTGAGATTTAAAGGATTTCAATCCATCATTTTTGGGAACCAACAGTTCCGAAGGAGTTTTCGGAGGTGGCCAATCCAAGATAGCTTGAATCTTCTCTTGATGTACCTGAACTCCTCGGCTACTGACAATGTGCCCTAAATATAATATCTCTGTCATCCCGAATTCACATTGGGATCTTTTGGCGAACAATAGTTGTGACTTCATAATTCCGAGCACTTCTTTGAAATGCCTTAAGTGCTCCTCCCATGTCTTGTTGTAGATTAGTATATCATCGAAGAATACCAACTGGAACTTGTGCAGCTGTTTGTTAAAAATGTGATTCATGCACGATTGGAATGTAGCAAGCGCATTGGTCAATCCAAACAGCATGACCAAAAATTCATAATGTCCATAATGGCAACGGAATGCTGTTTTCTCCACATCTTGTTCCCTTACGCGGATTTGGTGATACTTGAACGGAGGTCTATTTTGGAGAAATAGACAACGCCGTGTAACTCATCCAACAATTCATCGATCCTGGGAATTGGATACCTATTCTTGATGGTCTTTTTGTTCAGCACGCGGTAATCTACACACATTTGCAACGTTTCGTCCTTTTTAACCAGCACTACTGATGATGCAAAAGGACTAGAGCTGGGCCTGATCCAACCTTTGTCAAGAAGTTTGTGTATTGTTTTTTCAATCTCATCTTTTAGCCTCTTAGGGTGGTGGTATGGCACAGTGATAACCGGTTTGGCGCCGGTCTCTATCTCAATGGTGTGTTCAAACCCACGGTGTGGTGGTATGCCTGGTGATATGTTGGCGAAGACTTGGTGATGTTTATCCAAAATTGTTCAAAGCTCTTCATCCTGGTAGCCAGTTCTTTGTCCCTGTATAGGTTCCGTCGAGGCAAAATAGTGTGCGGCCCAAACCACGTCGTCATGTCTGAAGATTGCTTCCATTCGTCGGGCTGAAACTTCCTTCGGTCCTCCATTCGACATCCCTCTCAGCACAATCTTTTTGCCATTCACCTCGAAGGAGAACTCCATTCGTTTGAAAGTCTGTGTGTATTCATCCAATGTTTCCATCCACTGAATGCCCAGAATAACTTCCATGTTGTCCAAATCAACCACGAAGAAATCATCCGTCATTGTATGGTTTCCCATGGTGATGCTTAGTTGCGGAACCAGATGGGTGCATTTTAATAGGTTTCCCCCTGCCACCTTGACGTCAAATCCCTAGTGTTCCTCCGTACACAAACTCCGTCGACTCACCAGTGATGAGTTAATGAAGTTGAGTGTGGCTCCGCTGTCAAGCATGACTAGGACCCATTGCCCTTGGAGGGTACCCCGTACCTGGAATATAGTACACCTTGGAGTTCCTGCCAGAGTAGCAATGACGCCTCCTCTCTTCAATTGTGGCTATTCTTTCTATGCGATTGATGTTTACCTCTCCAGAAGCTTGTTTTTCATCCCCTTCGGCTTCCGGTGCCTGTTCCTCCTTGCCGTCGGACAATACGTCAATGTAATGGATTTTTCCTTTGCCAAGGCATCAATGTCCCGGTACCCATGGCTCCTTGTAGTTGAAACAAAGCTTTTTTCTTCTGAGTTCCTGCCTAGTTGCCTCATCCAATGGGGGCTTCTTTGGTGGGGGTTTGCTGTCTTTCTCCCTTTGAGCGAGAGGTGGTTTGGACTGTGAGTAATATTTGGTGGAAGAAGAAGAGGATGTTGCCATGTCGTGTGCCTTCTTAATTGCCTTCGTGAGTGTGATGGGGTTGAATCCCTTCACCCAACCTTTCAAGGTTCCGCCAACCCATCCACAAACAGTACCACCAATTGTCTTTTTGAAATATCTGTTACCAGGACATACATTCTTTGAAATTCCGTTATGTAACCATCGACTGTGCTGGATTGCTTCAACTGAGCCAATTCTTTGAAATTTAGTTCTGGATCTCTTCGTCAAAACAATCTATTAGTCTCTTAGTGAATTCAGCGTAGGAATTTATTTGATCGTGGCCAAGCGTAACCATGCCATGATGCCACCATTCGTGGGCTACTCCTTCCATATGCAGTGCAACAAATTTGATGGCCTCATCCTCTGGCATAGGGTTGAGCTGAAAATACGTGTCTGCCTTTTGCACCCATGCTCGAGTTGTGATGGATCCAGACCCATCAAAGGATGGCAGGTTAACCTTGCCAATCTTCCGTCTGAGATCGTCATTAGGATAGCCACGCCTGTTTCCACCAGAGTACCTCAGTCTCAGCTCAGCATAATCTTTGTAGGATATATCGCCTTTCATATTTGCGTTCCTCCAATCTTCTCGAAGCTGATCTTGCACTTCTTGGAAAGTTGGTTGCCCTTTGTGTTGCTCTTCCTACCATGGAGGGAAAGTTGGCATTGACGGTCAAGAGTGTATGGTTTGGGGATTCGCCCTACCCGAGACAAAATTGTCACTTTGTTCAGCAGATATCTCGCCCTCAGCCAATTTTCGTAGTGTCTCTTCCATGAGGCACTGAGTGTCATGTATTTGCGCTTGGTTCCTAGCGAGTTCTCTCAAAAGAGTCATGACTTCCGCGATAGGATCTTGGGGGTCCGCCATTCTACCAACTGAGTGATATCTTCTCCTCTTCCTGGTATAAACTTGCATTCACTACCCACAAGTTGGCAGAATCACCAGCTCTGATACCACTATAATGTACCCACGCACAACTTTATCACAAACCCTCCCTTCAGATCTTTGTTACCCCTGCAGAGTCCAGTCCTGGACCGTACAGTGGTAGATAGGAGAGTGGGAAGCCCGTGTTGAAGCCGTACGGAGCAACATGAGGCCGTATGATTGAACCTGGGATCGTACGTGGTTCCCAGAAGAGGCCGTATGGACTATGTTGGAGGTCATACGGTATGGCAGTGACAAGACCGTATAGAAGTGGTGGAGGCCGTACAGTATGGTGGAAAAGGCCGTATGGTGGGGCAGAGAAGGCCATACGGATGGGTTGAAGGATGTACGGTGGTTTAGGATGCCTTCCAGACGTTTGTATGATGTTCCCTTTTCCTTTGCTAATAATTAAATATGACTTTTGCAGACACAGAACAACATGCAAGCCAAATATGTTTGCCAGAAAGATCTTATTGATATTATTGATGGTACTTTGGATTTGCTAGACCCAACACAGTGGAACAAACAGAATAGGGTGAGGGTTGAATCCCACCGAAACTTCAAATACCAAATAGGGAGGATCTTTCACCTCCGAAATGGCAGCTAGCAGAATCCCAACAGGAATTCGCAAATACAAATAAAATATCAAATCTCAACATATTAATTTCATCCTACACGCCGGGCATAAATACCCATCGGGAAAACTCCCGAGAGTGCACAAATAAAGCTGACGACGACAACTACACCTACGCCAACAAAAAAAAATATGGGCCCGAGATAAACTAAATCGATCGGGACCCAAATACAATATTTTTTATTATTCATTTAATGATGGGGACATTACATGTCCCTAAAATAATATTTTAAAGATTCAACCAAAACTTAATCATGGATATCCTAGTAATTGAAAAAAAATCAATTGTTAGAACAACAACATATTCTTATTTAAAATATAAATTATACAAAACCTAAATGATCTAAAATACCTTCAAGTAGCCATACATCTTGTCATCTTTAGCCTTTATATCCAACATAAATGACCTAATAGCTCAATACAAAATAAGTATTTGTTTTTATCAAGACGCTATGTTCTTATTTAAAATACAACTTATATTCAACAGTAAATGGTCATAGATTCATGATAAAATATAAGGTATTTACTGAACTCACCTTTTCCATCTGTCATAAGACAATCATGTAATATAGAGTAATCCAATGCTTGTTCATTGGCACCCAGTAGTTGTAGACATAAGAACATTATTTGTGCACATAATAGCAATACTTGATCACGTGAACACATTATGACAGACTTATATTGGACAATTATGATAGTTTATTTAAAGAAAAAAGGTATTTATTACACTTGTTAATGGATTTACTATATGACATTAATAAATTCTCATGTGTTCATGTGAGGGTCCATCTTGACAATCATTTGATCGTGTGTTAATTTACATGTAAAATAATTATTAACAATTTATTAGGATAAATATGTTGCAAGACTAAATCCCATAACCACAAGTACCATACCAAAAATCGGAGCTCGCTCAATTATTGGCCACTCTCACCTGGATGCCCATAATGAATATTATGAATATCACATATCTCAGGTGGAAAGAAGGTTTCATTACATTAATTATGTCTGAAACTACAAAAATGTATTAAACCTTGTCGCGTTAAATGCTATTGTCTCCCTCTTTGTAATGTCTATAAATTTAATCACCTGTGTTCTATAATTTGTATTAAAATGAATTATTATTCATTAACAATAACTAAACAATGTTGTCGTTTTTAATTTGAACATTATTAATATATTAATAAACTAATTATAAATATCTATTATAGTATATACTATAATATATATTATATGTCATTCGAATAAATTAAACATCATTAATAATATACTAATAAACATTATTATTTAATTATTAAACAATAACCATTAATAATATATTATTATTTAATTATTAAACAATAACTATTAAAAATAATATATTATTGTTTAATCATTAAATAATAACTATTAAAAATAATATATTATTGTTTAATCATTAAATAATAACTATTAAAAATAATATATTATTGTTTAATCATTAAATAATAACTATTAATAATAATATATTATTATTTAATCATTAAATAATAACTATCAATAATAATATATTATTATTTAATTATTAAACAATAACTATTAAAAATAATATATAATAAATATTATTATTAAATAATAACTATTAATAAAAATGTATAATACCATATAGATGGCACGGGCTGTATTGGCAGTCACATCCCTAAGGGGTAGCGACCCGTGTGAGGAGGGGATGTGATTCCCCCTCCCACACACCTGTATAAAGGAAGGGACAGAGAATTACGGGAGGGGAGAAATAAGGAGAGAAATAAAAACGAAGGAAGATAAGGAGAGAGAAAAAGAAGGATATAAAAAAAGATTATTGTATATATATAAAAAAGAAAGAAGGACTATATTAAAAGGCTTGCACAGCGCAGATCCCAAAAGAGGTAATAACTAATAAACTAATATATATATATATATATATATAAGAGAATTAATTTTAATTAAAACATATAAATATATATATAAGAATTAATTTTAATTATATATATATTTGGTAATATTTATGATTCATATTAATGAATCTACTACTTTGACATTCCTTATGTAGATAATGAATTTGATGTTATGTTTATAATTGTTGATAATTAATTTTATATTCATTTTTCTTCTAGTAGCCAGACATATGAATCTTATATTCGTCCTGAGCTACATAGAGATTAAGCAATGACAATTCGAGGTTGATATAACCTTGTTGTTCATTTGTGGTTAATGGCAATTCGAGGTTGATATAACCCCGTTGCTCATTTGTGGTTAATGGCAATTTGAGGTTGATATAACCTCATTGCCCAATGGAGATGGATGGCAATTCGAGGTTGATATAATCCCGTTGCCAATCTATAATTGATGGTAATTTGAGATTGGTATAGTCCTGTTGCCAAAGTTGAGATTGTTATAATCTCATAAGCAGTATATATACTGAAGCCAGTCATATGCATATGCGTAGGCTTGGATAACATTTATTGCTTCCAAGAGGTTCCTATGGGCAGTGCTCTATGGGATGACGTGTCGATAGCCCGGTTGCTTAGAGTGGATCTTATATCCCTCAAGTCGAGAACTTGGAATTCTATGAAGCCCGACCTAGAGGCAGCCTTAAGAATCAAATCCCCCTCCTTACTAACTTAGAGTAGAGTATGAGTCTTATACTTATTGTGTAATATCTTGTACTAACATTGATTTTGCAGGAAATTATGACAAGAGAATAAGAAGGGACATTATAGTGGTATCAGAGCATAATCTTGCCATCCTGTGGAAGATAGTTCATGCAAACATATAAGCAAAAGAAAGGGACAAAAGCTATGACCTAACAATTAGCCAATGAATTAAGAAGTTTCATGGAGCAAACTAATGAGAGATTTGAGCAAACTAATCAGTTAATCCTTCAAGTGATCCAAAACATGAGTAATAACAATAACCACGATGGCTGACCCACTTCTCCAATAGGAAGAGGTATACGCTTTCATCATTCTGAGAATGAACTCTCAACCCAAGACTCCACCATGAGGCCAACTATACCATCATTTCTTCCAAGAGATGAACCGATCACAAGAGGAGAACCATCCACCCACGCAGTAGAAGAGATCGCTCAAATGTATGCTAGTTTAGATCCAGAAATACAAAGACTCATTCCCTTTAAGGAATACTATGAAACCAAAACCATGGCAAGTAATGGACGGAAAAGAAATCATGGGGAAAGAGACATTAAAGCCAAGATAGGCAAAATGTCCCTACCACAATTCGAGGGGTCGGGTTAGGAAACAACTCAAGCTTGGGTCCAAAAACTAGACACCTACCTCTCCCTCAGCCCGATGATCGAAGAAAACACCATTAAGTTTGCCATAATCCACCTGACAGGGGAAGCCCACAATTGGTGGCACCATGGTATCATCACATTGGGTCATAAAAGTATTAACACCTATAGTGAATTCACTCAAAAGTTCATTAGTCGGTTTGACCAAAAGGAACCATAATGGTACTTCGAATAGTTAACTTACCTCAAACAAACAAGAACTATTGAAGAATTTGCCAATAAATTTCAGAGTCTATCGGTCCTTGTCCCCAATATATCTCAAAAAAGGAGGGTCTATATGTTCATCGAAGGACTCAAAGAACATATCAAAATAAGGGTGAGACCTTTCGAACCCCAAACCCTTGAAGATGCCATTAGGAAAGAAAAAATGACGGAATACGATACAACTAAAGAAAAAAAAGACATTCCCTCCAAAACCCCCCATCGGAATGAAGGGCCCACAGAGGACACTCAAGGAAAATCAAGCTACCTATGCAAAGAACCATGGAGCAAGGATCATCGACGCCAAAAAATGGAACTGATTGATAAAAAACTTTGCTTTAGGTGTAAAGCACCATGTAGCCATGATCACCGATGTAAGAGAGGATAAATGAATAACATGGAGGAAGGACAAAATCAAGGTCCCACAAAAAAGGTTAGACTGGAAGACTCTGAACATAGAACACTCCCCAACCACTCTTAGCAAAGAGGGGGATACCCACTCAGGAAATTAGGGAATCAAAACAATCACCAAATTCCAAGTAAAATGGAAAAATCTTCAGATGAAGACGCTTCTAGGGAAAGGGAGGAAAACATCAAATTGCTTGAGGACAAGCAAATTGAAGATGGGGGAACTGTAATGTCCCTAAATTTAATCACCTATGTTCTATAATTTGTATTAAAATGAATTATTATTCATTAACAATAACTAAACAATGTTGCCATTTTTAATTTGAACATTATTAATATATTAATAAACTAATTATATATATCTATTATAGTATATACTATACTAGATATTATGTCATTCGAATAAATTAAACATCATTAATAATATACTAATAAACATTATTATTATTTAATAATTAAACAATAATATATTATTATTAAACAATAACCATTAATAATAATATATTATTGTTTAATTATTAAACAATAACTATTAAAAATAATATATTATTGTTTAATCATTAAATAATAACTATTGATAATAATATATTATTATTTAATTATTAAACAATAACTATTAAAAATAATATATAATAAATATTATTGTTAAATAATAACTATTAATAAAAATGTATAATACCATATAGATGACACGGGCTGTATTGGCAGTCGCACCTTAGAGGTGCAATTGAGTCGCAGCCTTAGGGCTGTGACCAGTCGCACCCCTAATGGGTAGCGACCCGTGTGAGGAGGGGACGTGACCCCCTCTCATACACTTGTATAAAGACTAGGACAGAGAATTACGGGAGGGGAGAAATAAGGAGAAATAAACACGAAGGAAGATAAGGAGAGAGAAAAAGAAAGATATAAAAAAAATTGTTGGATATATAAAAAAAGAAAGAAGGATTATATTAAAAGGCTTGCACAGTGCAAATCCCAAAAAAGGTAATAATTAATAAACTAAAATATATATATATTTATATATATAAATATAAAAGAATTAATTTTAATTAAAATATATATATATATATATATATATATATATATATATATATATATATATTTGGTAATATTTATGATTCATATTAATGAATATACTACTTTGACATTTCTTATGTAGATAATGAATTTGATGTTATGTTTATAACTGTTGATAATTAATTTTATATTCATTTTTCTTCTAGTAGCCAGACATATGAATCTTATATTCGTCCCGAGCTATATAGAGATCAAGTAAAGGCAATTCGAGGTTGATATAACCCCATTGTTCATTTGTGGTTAATGGCAATTCGAGGTTGATATAACCCCGTTGCTCATTTGTGGTTAATGGCAATTCGAGGTTGATATAACCCCGTTGCCTAATTGAGATGGATGACAATTCGAGGTTGATATAACCCCGTTGCCAATCTATAATTGATGGCAATTCAAGATTGGTCTAGTCCCGTTGCCAAAGTTGAGATTGTTATAATCTCATAAGCAGTATATATACTGAAGCCAGTCATATGCATATGCGTAGGCTTGGATAGCATTTATTGCTTCCAAGAGGTTCCTATGGGCAGTGAGCCATGGGATGATGTGTCGATAGCCCGGTTTCTTAGAGTGGATCTTATATTCCTCAAGCGGAGAACCAGGAATTCTATGAAGCCCGACCTAGAGGCAGCCTTAAGAATCAAATCCCCCCCCCCCCCTTACTAACTTAGAGTAGAGTCTTATACTTATTGTGTAATATTTTGTACTAACATCGGTTTTGCTGGAAATTATGACAGGAGAATAAGAAGGGACATTACATTCTTATTTGTCCAAATAAATTAATTAGTTCTATCATGTCTAACTTTCTTCAAGCCCAATTATAATTTTTTTAGGAGGGAGGGGGTTTAGAAAAGGTGAAGGAGAGAGTTACCTGAGCTGGTCTCCTCTGGGACTATAGTGAACATCCATAGACATTTCTGTCATTCCGGAAATGACTAGACATCCCCCTTGCAATCCCTTGCTTTTTTGAGACATTTGCATATTGTTTCTGGTCCAACCAAGGGACTGAGGATGTTTCCAAGACATCTCTGTCCCAAGAATATGACCAAGTTTTCCCCATTAGCCATTTTCTAGTGAGTGCAAAACAATGCCATCTTTAGTATAATTTTTCCATAAATAGCTCTAGAAACTAGCTATAGAACTATATTCTCTATTCATATACCGGAAGTTAGTTTATTTCATTGAAATAAATCTTTTTGAAATCCCTTCAAGTCATGTTAGCCATCATTATCTAAAAGAAATTAGATTAACTTGTTAATTGGTTTGCTACCTTCAAAAAATAATTAAATTTTGTGGCCCTCATGTATAAGAAATTTGATTGCTAATGCAATGTAAAGTAGCAAACTGTCTGAATTAGGATGTATATTTTTTCATTTACTAGTGAGAATACTGATAATAACTTAGTATCACTAATGGAAGTACTCCAAATCATAGACCACCATATTCATAATAGAATAGACTCTTGAGATAGTGCAACACCATACAATAGCCACTTTGAGCAGCAGAGTCCTCTCGATAGAGCATAAACTCGAATTACAATATCCATGATGCTTTACCCTTGGGAAGTCATTAGAATATAAAGAATCTTGCAAAATACAACTGCTACCATCCCATGCATGTGGGACAAATACTTGTTTCTAATTAACAAATAGGATCACTTACAAAGCATATGAACTCACCTTTGTTTATTAGAAAGAATATCATATCATACCACTAGGTACATAACAAAAATGATGTGTTCCTACCTATTAGTCACTGGAGATGACCTTAATGAGAAGTCATATAAATATATGATGACATATTTGGTTCTTCTAAATTCAAAAGTGAGGCACTATTGTTGGCACGTCTCTGAACAACACACTTTCTTTGAGAAGAATGGTTCTTATTTCAATTTTACTAGAATCGACCTCATTTTAATAAAATTCAAGATGAAATCCATGAGTAGTCATTACACAAATGATAAGTTCCTTGTTTATATTGATAATTGTTACAAGTCAGGGGGATCTAGTTGCACACAAAAACCTTTAACTTAGAACAGGCTAGACTAAATGAGGAATAATGAATTTTTTTCATTAGTGGAAAGACTTTTCATGGAGCTCATCTCGGGATAACTAAAAAACAAATGGGCCAAATCCCATAAAAACTTGGAATAATTGAAAATGTTCACGAAAGCTTTCACTTAGTAAAGAATTATTAATACTCGCTATACTTGAGTTTTAATTAGGATGTTGTATTTGCAGCTGATGCACTTATCTCTACCGGCTTGGCTGATCTTGGCTATGTATATGTTAATATTGGTAAGACCTATTTGCAAATGTTCTTTTTTTCTGCTGCAAAAGTTGTCATTATATCAATTTATAGAAAATAATACCCTCTAATCTTCTTTTCAAATGTTTATACAGATGATTGTTGGTCATCAATAACACGCAATTTAAAGGTTTGAATATTTTTGAAGCACTGTGTAATCAAACTGAAGTAGTTTGCAAACCTGCAGAAAATATTTGCTATTATGTTGATCTATGTTCTATAATTATTTCTTATTTTCCTGAAATATAGTATAAATTGAAAGAATCTTGTAGAGTAATTATTCTTTCATTCTGAAGAACTATGCGCTGAAAGTTATTTGGCCACAGGTAGAGCTTTAACATTAATACTAAAGCATGCTCATCCGCTAGCAAACTATCCATTATTGCTCATAATATGGCTCAAGTGTTGAGCTTACATGGAATAGTTGGCAGATCATTTCAATTACTGCTAGAAGAATTTGATGGTGCCTTGAACACTAAATAGTATTTATATCACCCTAGTTTGATTGTATGTACCTCTACCAATCAAATAAAGGAGGCAGGCAGAGTAAATGAAACCATATTGCTGAGTAGGTAGTTCACTATTGCATCCATAACAAATTCTAGAATGTATTTCTAATAAATATATGTTTCTATTTAGGAAGCTTCATGTTGATTTGTTTTTTTTCTCCCCCATGTGATCAAACATATTGAGGTCCTGGAAAAATTTGATGAAGGATATAAGGAAGGCTCACTACTAGGATACACTTATGGCAGCCATGTTTGTTGAAGTATGAGTCATGAGATGTGAATGGCTCAAAACCTCATGAAATACATTTAATCTAATACATTTGGAAAATAAAAAGCAAGGATAAAAATGGCATTGAACTTTATGAACTATATATGCCAAAACTATCAAAAGTGAAATGTCTTTGAAAGGGCACCTCGGAAAACTTTTTTGATAATTGGTGCTGATTGATGTTTTTATTGTCAAACTATCTTTGGAAGAACATTGTCTATTGTGAATCTATTCAGTTCTTATTTCGATTTTGTTCATGCATGTAATATAATAGCGAGAGGGTTAAAGCATGACCATTTGAACCCCAAAAATACTAGATATAATCATTCCCCATCGATCTTTGTTTTTGGCTGCTATTAATACAATGCTGTAATCACTTAAGGAAACCTTTTATGCATCAATATGCAAGAAATGGATATCCACAATGATAAAAATGCCTATAAAATAGTAGAAAACAAAGACATGAAATCAATTTTGAAGATTATAATGTCCCAGCAAGCTACATTACACTATGAACATAGATTCCTCCTTCACAGGTGCAAGATTATTTTTCAAAACAGAGGCAGAGGTAAATTTTACAGCTCATGAGTGAGCTAACACTATCTTGTTATACAAGTCCCCTGTTGCGGACACAAGGGAACTTTTTTGCTTAACTTTACATATGTTTTGAAATTTCTAGTCTCTATGCTTCTACATGATGACCAAGATTTGGAGTACTTTGGCCTTGCCAGTCCACCTACACCAAGATACAAAGTTACAGAATATTTTGAAGATAATGTAGAACAATCCCAAGAAATTGGGTAAAACAAATTTAAACAATATTTCAAATAAAGGCTACATTCAAAATTTAAATTAAAAAGGAAAGCTAGTCTAACATCATTTATTTAGGAGTGTGAATAGATTTGCATGGATCATGGTATAAATTTGAGGCCCATAAATTTGATGTTCAGGAGTCTGACATGCATTTACAAAATTATGTAAAATTTGGCTACAAGAAGAAGAGTTACAAAACAATATTTAAAAATTAGATAAAGGACAAGAATTCACAATGATTGCCAAATCTATTAACAAAATTATTATCCAAGCATGTTAAGAAATAAGCTCCAAAATCAATCAAATAGACCTCCATAACTCGCACGCCAAGAATACAGTTTTGCAGTTTTAATTTAGTATAACCTTATAACTCCCACTTTGGCGCCCACTTTGAAGAAGTCATTTTAATTTAATATTTCCAAAGGTACTTTTAAATTTTCACCTTGGGTGTTTACTCAGATAATTATTTAGTAAATTAAATAATGTTAAAGCAAATATTTAACTTAACTTTATAACTTAACGTTATTTAAATTAAATGTTGGACCTCATAAAAACTCAAAATATCATCATCACCTCCTCTAACCGCATCCCCAAAATAGAAATACTGCCAACTGACTGATCTCAATACAATACCTGTCATCATTAAATAAGCTGGATTAAACTGTCACCTTGAGCTCCCTAACCATAACTCATTTGCCTATGAGAACCTGTTGAATAGGCTAATGTTCACCACACTAAAAGTGCTTAGGAAGGGGACATTAGAGTCCGCTCTCCCCAAATTGCTTGTCCCTAAGCAATTCCAACTTTGGATGCTGCAAGATCTGCTCATTTTCCCACGTTGCATCCTGTACTAGAAATTCTTCCACTTGACGAAGTACTCTTTAATGATCCTCTTTCGTAGAGTACACTCCTGTAAACACTGGCCTTTGGAATCAAGATTACCTTCCCCTCATGTAATGATGACAACTCCGATGAAGGAACAATATTGCACCCAAGTGCTGTTTTGAGTCTAGACAATTGAAACACATTGTGCATTCTAGTGCTCTACTTCTCCAATCCTTTTGAATACTCTGAAAGGACCATAGAACTGAGGCTTAAGCTTCTTTGATCCTCTCTTTGAGAGTGGAATGTCTTTATGGTTGGAGCCTCAAGTAAACCATGTCACAACCTCAAAACTGTGCTCTATGCGATGCTTGTCAGCATACAATTTCTGTTGATTTTGTGCCTGTTGTAAGTTTTCCTTAAACAATTTTATAATATCTTGACTCTCCAAAAACAAATCTCTTGCTTTAGGCACTCTTTTATCCCTAAAGAAAAAATCAACAATGTGATGTGCTTCGTACCTATTCAATGCCATAAATGGGGATATCTCTATTGACATATGATAGGTAGAATTATAACAATGTCTCCAAGGTGCAGGACTTCGCCCATTCTCTCTGCTATCCTAAAATGTAGTTTCCAAGATATCCTTCCACCCATTTGTTCACTATCTTTGTTTGCCCATTTGTCTATGGGTGGTAAATGGTGCTGGAAGTGAGCTCAATCCCATTCGATCTGAAATTATTTTACCAAAAATGGCTCAGGATTTTTCTGTCCCTATCATTGACTATGCTCTTGGGCATCCCATGAAGTTTGAAAATCTCCTTGAACAACAAATCAGCTACTTGAGCTATAGTGTATGTTGTAGAAATGGAGAAGAAATGTGCAAACTTGGTCAACCTATCCACTACAACATATATGAAGTCCTTACCCTATACCTTGGGCAGCCCAATGTTGAAGTCCATGGAGATTTATTCCCATTTCTGATTGGGAATGGGTAAGTGCTGAGGCAAACAAGATGGATAGATATGCTCATTTTTGTTTTGCTAGCAACTGGGCACTCTCTGACATAGTTAAGGACATCATTTTTAAGCCCTTTCTTTGTAAACGTTTCTTGGATTTTCTTGCAAGTCTTGAAGAATCTCGGGTGACTGGTGCATCATGAAAGTGTCCATTATTATTACCTTAAGTTGTGAATTAGGCGCAAACTAAATCCTCTTGTTGTAAATAATTAGCTCTTTAATCACCATGTACTTGTTATCATGAATAGTGTCCTCAATTATTCCTGCTGCTCAAGAATCCTTAGCCCATTTGGTTGAAATCATCTCTCTCCAATCAACAGTGATTTCAACCAATGAGCAAAAATGAAGTCTTCTAGAAGTGCATTAGCAACCACATTCTTTTTCCCCTTAATGTATACAATATCAAAATCATAAGCTTGTAGTCTTCTTACCCACTTTTGTTGCCTATTATTGAGATCCTTCTAACTCATGAACTATTTTATGTTGTTGTGGTCAGTTTTGATGATGAATTTGCCCCCTGGAACTAGGTTTGAATTTGGGCAACGCATGCATGATGACCAACATCTCTTTGTCATATATCGTATAACTCTTCTCCACACCTCTCAACTTTTTGCTCTCGAAAGCTGTGGGATGTGTCTTCTGCATTAATATGGCACCTATCCCTGCTTTTGAAGCATCACACTCCAACTCAAAAGGTTTGGAGAAATTTGGAATTGCCAAGAGTGGACATGTAAACATCACTTGTTTGAAGTGATCAAAACATTTAGGCGCTACATTGGACCACTCAAAAGCTCCCTTCTTTGTTAAATTTGTAAGTGGGGCTACAATGTGTGAGAATTCCTTAATGAACCTCTTGGAGAGCCCACATAAACCAAAAAGTTCCTTAACCTATGAGAGATTCGTTGGTGTAGGCCACTCAAAAATAGCCTTAATCTTTTCGAGATTAACTCTCACTCCCTTTGAACTAATAATGTGACCAAGATAGAGAAGTTTTGTCATGCCAAAGTCACACTTTGACTCCTTGGCATACAAGGAAACACTCTCCAATATGCTCAATATCTCCTCATGATGCCTCATATGTTCTTCCCCAAGTCTTACCTAATATCAAGATATCATCAAAAATATTAATACAAACTTACTTGATTGTTTTCTAACTACCTAAGTCATATAAGAATGGAAAGTGGTTGATGCATTAGTTGAACCAAAAGGCATCACCAAATACTCAAAGTGACCAAAATGGCATTTGAAATCTATCCTCTCTGTATCGTCCTTTCTCATTTTGATTTAATGGTAACTTGACCTCAAATCAATTTTGTTAAAATAACAAGCCACATGCAGCTTAATCAATTAATCAGTTATAGGAATAGGATTGCTGTTGTTTATTGTCTTTTTGTTTAGAGCCCTGCAATCAGTGTACATCTGCATTGTGCCATCCTTCTTTTTCAGCAAAACAACTGTTAGTTTCCTTCTTATTGACTAGAATGATTCCTTGTTCCATGTTTTACCCTTCAGGATGGCAGAATCATGCTTTGATACCATTTGTAATGTCCCTTGCTAATTTAGCAATAACATTCGTAATAAAAATAAGGAATAAGTAATGAACAAAAAAATTGACTGTTTCCAATCCATATCAGATCTTATTATTGCTTCAGTTATAAGATGGGTGAAGACATTGGAGACAATCACCAAAGCGCTTGGAGACCATTGATAGGCTCCCTCAAAGTTTACAGATCCAGCCTTTAACCTGTCTTGGGCTCAAGCCCTCAAGGCTAAAGAGAATGCTGGTCCCCACCCTATCTTGGGAGCTATCCTATTGGATTTAGACTGCCCCTCTTTGGTTGCCTCAGCCGTTCCCTTCTTATAAATTAACAGCAATAAGATCTGATTATTATATACATATATATCTGATTATACTTTTATATATATCTATATATATATATGACCATATAATAGTTATTCATCCTTAATAGGATTCAGATATAGTATTCTGTAACCAGTATTAACTCATTGATTGCTTGCTAGCAATACATATGATTCTTAGAAAGAGTAACAAAATATTTTATATTCTCTGATTCTTTCGCTCAAAAATCTGATCATCTAAATCTATGATCCCATTTTATTATTTCTTCCTCTATAAAGTGTTTTTCTTCCATGATATATTATGTTCCCCCCAAAACAATTACTATCTCCCTTTTATATCTTCATTTCCTTGAAATACCTCTCTTCAAATAGACACAACTATTCCTTAAGACATACTTCTTCCTAATCGCATCTCTTGGAGAATAACCAATCCTCAATAATCAAAACTATCGAGCATGTTTGCTAATTCTTTCTTTGGATTTATATCTATTAACTCCAACTTCAAATTATCTATGTATTTCATTTGGCATCATGCTGCTCATACGTCTTTCGCCAATCGCACTCTTCCCTGAGTTGATTATTACGAATAGTGAAAGACTGACGTGTATATTCTCTCTGTTCAATCAAATTATTGTTGTTACCATATAAGGTTGCTGCTGTCAAGATGTCCCTTATTTTATTGATTTGTCTTATTCTGACTTCAATGGTTTATGACAAATGAGATGTATAAGCAACTACATTGTATCAATAGCCATCGTCGTGTGTTTGTACATAAACGATGAAGGCTGATGATAGTATATAGTCTTCTCCAATATTATTTGTAATTATATCATAATTTGTTTATTCTTGTATATGTTTATTTATTATTTTATAATTTTAATATTATGATAATAAAATTCTCCTATTATTTATTCTATTATTTAATTATATATTATTAAATTCCATTTCTGAAGGGGGACATCACAACAATAATGATCTCTCTGTCTCTCATACCATTTGCCAAGTACTTCTCAACTCAATGATTAACCTATACCATATAACACCAATATCATATTTGCCAATCATTCCTTGATCAATGCCAAAATATGCTTTACTACCTTTGACACCATGGTTGTCTTGAGAATATTAATGAGAATCGATAGTGGTATGAAATTGCTATTAAATTGATCATGATGTATCATTGGTTTGATTGATATCATGTTTGATATAGGTGTAATCAACTGTTCTTATTGAGTGGCCTTATTGTTTGACATGGAGTGGATGTGAGGTGTCACCTTCTTTCCTTTGCTACTACTAGTTGCCATCACTGATGTTGGTGTTGATACTGGTTGATAACCTTTAGCCTCAACTTCTTTAGAATCCTTCCGATGGTAGAATAACCATTCTTGCTTCTCAACTGGCTTGGATTGTTGAAACTGACCTTCACCATGTGCCTCCTACCGAGAAAGCACCACATTAGTGCAAAAGTGTAACGGTGCCGAAATGTTTACTCCCGCAGGGAACTTACTAATTACTATGTAGAGTAAACAGAAATATCATATGCAGAACATAGAATAACAAATGTAATAATGCTAGCACAATATACTTTCATAAAGATACGATGTTCATTACCATATGCAGTGTGTACAATCCATAACTGGTTCTCAATACACAAAATGGGTACCATAAATACTACTCGACGGTTGATTAAGACAACAACCTGCCAGCAATTGCCAACAACTACACATTAGGAACAATGACAACACATAAGCAGACTATTATTTAAATAATTACTACTTTGGCTAACAACATGTTTATATATGAAAACTTGAAATAAATGTCGTCTACACCTATTCAATCTCATCCTTGTGCATCTTTGGATGCATGTATGGTGTAGCGATTATTGGCTTGGCACCCTCCTCCAACTCTTTTACATGTTCAATTACCCTCTCAGGTGGCACTCCAGGTGGTATACTCTCAAACACCTTGCTATGCTTTTATAGAAATGTAAGGACCAGCCTGTCCTAAGAATTAAAATAACAGAAATACTAGAAACTTCATTAATAACATATCAACTTGAATACAAGGCTATAATTTTTTTTTTGTTTACTTGATAAAATTAATCATTGATTGCTCAGGAGATAAATTTTAAAAGAGTCCATCTGGGACAAAATTTTCACTTAGCCATCCGGGCTCTTCTGTCTTGGGCAAATAAAGGGTAATCCGGACCCAATTTCTATCCATGCGGGATAGAGGATGAAGTAAGAGACCTAGAAGTCATTCTTCCATCCAACTGGGATGGGTTTACATGAGGACAGGAAATACTTAACGCTCTGATCAGAGACTTGCACTCTTTGGGACCATCCGGGTCCAGAGTAGCTTGCGAGAATTTCACAGTCTGCCCAAGACTGTGCCAAGGTTCTTATCAAGGTTACAAAATAAGATCTGCACCCTTCCTTGGATTTCGGGCTTACGGCTAGGTGTAGACCACTGAGAGTAATTTTAAGTTCTATACCCCTTCTCGGCTTTTGGGCATCCGGCTGGGTATAGATTGTCATGTCCCCTTTCTAGAGTGGACATCAGAGACGGAGGAGTTGGCCTATCATTGGAGTCTCGTAGGCTAGCAGAGATGGATAGGGACTCATTCAGTGCATACAGTGACCGGATTTTGGCTTTACAAGCAGTTTGGAGCCAGTTTGGAGCAGTTCCTAGATTTTAGGGGATATCCCTAAATTTTAGGAGGTTGTGATAGTTGCCAGTCGTGAGGTTATTCATGACCCTTCAGTTGGTGTCAGTTTCAGTGCGATAGGATTGGTTTCCTAACTTCTAGGAGCATCCCTAGATTTTAGGGATGGGACTGCCAGTTGACCTATCTCGTTCGACATCAGTCACAGACAGGTGACATGGTCAGACTCATGTTTATTTGGTTGGTTTGGGCTATTAGAGGCAAAAAGGGAAATATTTTAATATATTTAAATATTTCCTAAGTTAGCGATTAAATAATTTATAATAAGGCTATTTATATAGCCATTTTGGAGTATTAAGGGGAATATAGCTTCATTTGGTCAGGTGTGCCCTTGTGTTATAGCTTGTTGGAAAGGTCTCAAATTATTATAACTATTATCACTATCCAGAGACTTTTTGGTGCCTTGAGTTATGACATTTTAATAAAGTAATGTTTTTCCTATAGCTTGGATGCTTTTATTCGGAAAATGTTATTTTATTATAAAGTGCAAAGTGTAATTCTCATTTAGGGTTCGATTTGCACTTTGGAGGAGTTATAAGGAGATGAAGACCTAATTGTTCATTACCTTTTTGACATTTTCTAAACTCTTGAATTGTGAAATTGCTTTGGAGGGCGATTTGTGGCTTGGGACGAAATCCTCAAGTCTGGATTGTTGGGACGCAAACCTCAGCAAGTCTCTGGTGATTGGATTGGTATTTCATTGCATTTGAATTGACAGAGGAAGTGATTGATTTGGTATTGGCATTGCAATTGGGGGAAGAGAATTACTTTCAGCTTGGGGGCCAGCTTATTGCCTGCAGGCGTTTCATTCCAGCAGCTCACGTGGGGTTTAGAGAAAGCCCTTTACCCATTATTGGACGGTTTAGCATTCATTGACGTTTTGGTGGATTATTTACAACATCTTCAGATTTGGGGCACACATCAAGCATTCCTATGTAGCTGGCATTTATTCGTGTGATGGACAATATTGTATGTTTGTTTTGATCTTTTCTTGAAGCTAATATATCAGATTGTTGGATGGTTTGGGTATGTACTATTTCAGAATTCAGTATTGATAAAATTTGCAGCTTGTGTTTACTTTTCTTAAGTGCTGTTTATTTCTTATTTGTTATGCAATTATTTTATTTCCAAAAAACCCCCAAAAACTGAAATACAAGGAAAAGAAAAAGAAATCAGAATTCAGCTAAGATCATTCCGTGGTAACAAACTCTGGTTAAAGATTCAGATTCTGAAACATACAGTAAATTCCAAGGTCACTGGGATTGGGGATCTTTCATAGATACCTTCCTGAGAATCATTCTTTTCTTAGTTTAATAAATATAGTAGTTTGCATCTTGACTTGATTTTTAACATGAAACTACTTTAATTATGTTCAAGGCACCTGTGCACTGGAGGTATCCTTCACCTACCAGGCTGCCTACATACCCGTATCCACGGGATCAAGGCCTTTGAATCTGCTCACACTAACGTAGTATGTAGTTCTGTTTTCTATTGTGTTTGATGTAACTATTGTGGGAATGAAACCCTTTCGGGGCATTATCCATTCCCGACAGCTCTTCGCCGTCATACACCCACTCAGGCGAATCGGGCGAAATTCCTAAGTTAATTACTTTCAACTTCAATATTGTTTATCATGAGGTTTAAGGTAGAAAAAGTGTAGAGTTTACCTAGGCGCACATGTCCTATATCCACTCCTCTAACCGACTTGGTACCAATCTTCCCTAAGTTGTTATGAATTTCTTAACAGAGTTTGAGTTTTCTAATTAAGAGTTCAATATATCAGTTTGTTTGTTGAAAACATTGAATTGGAAGGTCATAGAAGCATAACTATCGGTAAAACAGTGTTTCATAACAACTAAGTATGCCTTAATGGTTTGATGTGAGATGCTTCCCTGACTCTCAAGTCAGCCACAATTAACTATATATTATTCAGCCCTTGATCAGCTGTACTAGCATAAGTATACCCAAACATTTAATAGCACCCCAAGTGGAATGTCCTCTAAGTATGTATAGCAAAAAAAATCTGGAAAGAACTACTTTGATTAAACATAAGAGAGATTCCATGCATTAGAGTATTCTTATAAGCAACTTAATATCCTAGTTAGATATGGTGGAGTGTTTACAAAAACACCATTTTTCTCAACCTCTTACCATAATAACAGAAGCATTCACTTTATTGGCATGGGCTGACTGTACTCCAAAATACTAGAGGGTTTCTCTTTTATTTATTTATTGTTTTTTTTTCTTCTCAGAAAATATTAATTATTGTGTCTACAACATTTTTAGAATATCATCAATACCATAACAAGTTCCTCTCCTATCATTCACAAATTATATATCCACTTTTTCAGCGTTTGTAAATACTAAAACTCAACCAACTGCTAATTATTCATGACTTCCATATTCACTTTATTTTCAGAATTCATAAGTATTGTAACAAAATGTCTTCTGACTTTATAAATGCTGAAATAGAATAACCATATCATAAACCAACTAAAGTAACATTTGTTTTTAAAAAAAATGAGAACATAGTTTTGTTTGTGTGGTTCTCTTCAGCTGTAACTTATCACCATTTTTACAAATGAATAAGGAACTCTAATTTAATGTAGTAATAATAATACAAACTTCCTATGCTGTTGCAAATTGATAATCTTAAAGAAATAAATGATTAAGCCACATAAATTTTTTAATATTGGAATGGAGATAGGTCTTTTTTAAAAAATTTTAAGAGCAACTACAAAATTTAAAAATGAAACATACCTGGTATGTGCTGGAGAACAGTAAATCCTATATCCACTAAGACCACTGTATTTCCTTCTCTCCTCCAGCTGGAGCTATTTTTCTCTTTAAAACAATGATTCAAACCCTACTTATAATCACTTCCAGTCGGTGCTAAAAGCAGTTCCCTCCTCCAGCACATGTTTGGATCAATTCCAATCAGATTTTCTTTAGCTTTAGCCTGCACCCGTTGGCTGTAGATGTCACAGCCCAGTCCTTTGATAGCCACGTTGAGTGTTGACGCCACTTCTCCATACAGAGATGGGCGCGTATCATGTCTCCCTGTGCTGAAGTTCTGAAGTAAAACAAAACACTTCACCTTTTGCAAAGAGAAATATATGTATGGTCCCCCTTTTTATATCGGCCACAAGCTTGGAAATTTGTTAATGTATTTAAAAATATTTGACGAGTTTTCTGCTTGACGCTAATATGGTCTATTAAATAGTTGAATCATTCTTATGTTTTCTAATATGTTAATATCTTGTTTTCTCTTTAATATATCATATCTTATGTTTATAAATATATATATTATTTATTATAACAATATATTCTTTATAATTCATTTAATTATTTATAAGGTGTAAGAACCTTTCAAAGCTCTAACTGCTGAACTGACTATGCTTGTTTTGGTTTTTTTATTGTTTTCCAGTTTTTTTGTGTTTTCGAGATGGTTTGACATAAAAAGCAATACATATGCTAAAATAAAACTTTTGAAAATTAACACTAACAATACTTTGAGCATAGAAGACAATCTTTATTACTTTTCCTTCAATACATAGCACTAGAATGTTTTACATTAAAAAAACATACCCATTTTCATTGTAGAAATTACTTTGAAACCCTTGCTGGCCAAAAAAGCAAGCATACAACAGCTCATATCTCCTTCTATTAGCAACCAATCTCCAAACTGATGATATCAATCACTGTAGTTCAGCTAGGCACCCCTGTTAGGAATTCTTATTGATTTTTGTGGTGCTTCCTTCAACAAAATTGAACCAAGTATGGAAGAGAGGGTAGGGCAAATGAATAACCGGCAAAAAGCAATGATTTCAAACCACTATAAACAGCCAAAAGATTCTCAATCTGATGCCCTCAATCTGCCATAAAATATATTTTCAATCTACTAATAAATTTTGAAATTTATTTCTCCAATCAATACAATGCTGACCTCTGTATGAAGCCAACCCAATAAGCAATATCGGGTGAATATTTCACACCCTTTGACAGCTGATACAAAGAAGAAGCAACACTCTCCAATGCTGATAAGCTCAGAACTGTGCTGAAACCCTTGGTTTCTCACAAACTCCAATGCTCCAGTGAAAGGATATCAAATCAAGCAATCAACATAATGAATTCCCTTTCTCTTGCAACTATTAAATACCTTCAAGAAGTGCAATTTCCCCAAAAAACATTTTAAATAACATTTTAAATGTTATTTCATTTCAACTTAGGAAATCTTTTAATAATTCATTAAGTTTGACATTTATAATTAATTACTCAACTGGTCCCCTTCCAATGATGAATAGACCCTCAACTTAAGTGAAATTATAAAGTTATGTTATAACTTTATAATAAACTATTTTTATAATTTAATATCATTTTGGCCACAAAATTATTAATAACTCTCAAACCGCTTAATATTTCACTTTGTCGTTTGAATTAGGAGTTCATCCTGCAATTCCCCATGTGACCAAATACTATTTCTAAAAATAGAAAGGGTCCATCTTCATCACTCCAAAAATTGCTATATATAGCAATAAACTCGCTATAAATAGAAATCACTGCATACGGAGTTCTAGAGACCTCGAACGAAAGCCAAAACTGTAAAACTCTGATCATTGAAGAAGTTGCATCTGTCAAGAGACCCTCTATCCAACCTCATTAGCCTACGAGGGTAAATTAATAGGCTAATCCATTGAACTCTAATGCTCACAAAAATGGGGACATTACAGTCCGCCCTCCTTGAAATTGCTTGTCCTCAAGCAATCTTTGCTGCAATGTAACTCCACCATGCCAGAGGTTCAAAAGATGAACTACGTCATGTCCCACACATCTCGAATCAACTCCTGTAGCACCAACATAAACACAACTGTGCACGAACAATCATCATACCAACTATCCAACCCATGTGCACAAGAATAGTGCATCAAAATCAAAACATGTTCAAGAAGGCCAAGGATGAACCAGTATACTCTCCGCACACTGAACATGTTGCAATGTTGAACTGTATACCCTATCTGAAATCCAGATCCACCCAAAGAATCCCAAACTCTACACTCAATGCTCAGCTGAATTTCAGGATCCCAATTCACTTTGTAGAGTACTCCATACAAGCCATGTGGCATCAACATAATACCATTGTATGCTGCAACTAAGTCAACACCAACCAAAGGAAGAAGCAATCCACTAACTGGAACAATCCCTGGATCCCATAGCCAATATGGAAGTCTTCCAAAATGAACATTCTCAGACTTTCGTTGCTCAACTTTGATCCCAACTTCATCATACCAGAATTGGTAAAGCCAACCAAGAGGACCCACCCAAACTATAGTGCTAACCCTGTCGCCACCTGGGTCCCAATGCAATTGAGACTCACATCCATCCGTACTGTGGAGATAAGAACTCCTAAAGGTATTTGTATCACAACCCAAATATCCATCCTCTACAAAACCGTCATGGATATGCTGAATCTGCAAGTAGCCTCTTGCTAACTTGCAACAACTAACCCTATCAACTGAAGAGGGTATAAGCTCATCCCATAAATGATGGTATGAACACGGAGCCAACCCACACCTACACGAAACCAAGTCCTTTACCTGTGGGTCAAAAGAGAAATGATGAGCACTCCTCATTGTGTAGTTGCAATAAAATGCTCCAATCTTCGTTAGATGCTTATCATCATCAAACCAAGAACCAAGAGATGGCTCCAATCTTTGTCTTTGAACAACTGGTTGGGTAGGATCCCGAGTAACCCTCTCAGCAAGCCCAACCACAAATCCCTATGGGGAAGCATTGTGGTCAAAGTCTCTACAATCTTTCCCACCAAAACCTGAATATCATGAGAACCATGGATGAGAGTACCCTCAGAAGCTCTAAATGGTCCCTCTTGCAATTCTGAACTCTCAAGCAAATACTCCATAAATGACTCTATGCAGTAGAAATCATATGAAGAAGCATCAACCTGCTCCCCTGCAACCCACAGCTGATCCCTCTGAAATTGTGCCACTACCAACTGTCTATCGCTATCAGCTGTATGAGATGAAGTAATAGATTTTCTTTCGGTAGAAGGAAACAAATCCCCATGAAATCTCATCTCCAAATTAGATGATACCTTGCCTAAGTCCTGTGAAGAAGAGGGAGTAGTGTCAAAAACTAGCACACAACTCTCTGAAGAATCCACTACTATCACATCATAACTCTCAATAACTTGTTCCGCATCATCTGTCAGCGTGCTGACTGTTGGAGAACTTGATACAACAAAAGGCTCTCTACAACTCTCAACCAAAGTACTCGTCCCATCTAAAACTACTGCACCTGCATCAGAGATGGATGTAGCCACATCCTCACTACAACTTGTAGATATCAAATCATCACCAACTGCCACTATAGGAAATTGTACTGTAACTGCAGATGGTGAAGACTGTGCTCGGCTCAACTCGACGGTAAATAGCTCTAACTGTGACCGTGACTCCTGAAAGGCCAACTGGGTGCTCTCCAATGAGTCCATAGTCACCCCAAGCTCATGAGTAAGCTCATCTACCTCCTTTTCCTTTCCCCTCAGTGCATCATAACAGATACCATCCCACTCAAGAAGATAATCTCTGTTTGCAAGTAATTTTAGGTAATTTTGTTTCATTATTCCAATTGCCTCACGAAGTGCATGAAACTCTGCAAGGGAAAGACCACTATCACAATGCTCATCTATCATAAGAGTGCTCCAACCATAAGTAGCCAACATTTGACGAGCAACATCAAAATGCTCATTAGCTGTGGCAATCATGCTGTCACTGACCCTCAACTGCCCAATTAGATGATAAGGAGCTTGTAACCGCTGACTCCTACACATGTCCTTTGACCCAAACTCACACTGTGAAAAGAGGCTGCATCAGTGTCACTCACCTCATGATCAATATCACAATGTGCGCTAACAACCTCGCACATATCAACAATCGAGGTATTGCTGCTAGGTACCTCTACAAATAACTCATCTGAAGGAGTGGAAGCCATCGCTATATCAATCTCCTCCCATACCTCTACTTTCCCCTCAACTGTGAGTTCTTGTAAACCATGATTCTAGGACCTATCATCAACCAATGACAACTCTGAATCATCTCCTAAAGTCTGATATGACAAATGTGAAGAACCGAATTGGCTCTTCCTAAAGGTTTATTAATAATTGTGGAAACAATTGCAACTTTTTTTTAATAATATTTAGGCAAAGCAATTTCTGATGGCACATTCATCAAATTTAATTATCGAATTCAAACAATTAACATTTTGAATAAACATTCACTATTTGAAATCTTATTTTCAAACAAATTTATGTAAAAATCATATATCATTAAATTCCATGGCACTTGTTTTCCGCAATTCTTCCCTTTGGCTGTCACGATCTCCAATTTATGGCTGCCTCCCTATGAAATACAACACATGTTTGCTCCCAGTAGTATGTTGACTGGCCTAGACTGAAAGCCGTCTCAAGGAAATGGCCAAACAGCCCTGCCAAGGTAACCACGTGACCAAAAACTGCTGTCACAAACCCCCAAAAACTCACGTGCAATAATCTGGGTTGACGCTGACAGTTATACAGTGAATTTGCTGTCCCATATGATGCCTCCCACTATGTATGTAGCCGCAGCATGAAAGAATACATAGCCATTAATTAAATACGAAAATCCTCCTTTGTTTCAATACTTAGAATTTATCAAGAAAGAGATATATCAACCTCCAACTTGCTATTCCAGATTTCCGATATGATGAATTATCAAACTCAATTCCACAGCAAACTTCAACAATTTCCAAAACCTCAGCAAAAAACAAATTTAGAATCCATGAGAACACATCATTTGCCTGTAGAGTAAATTTCACATAAATCCAATATACATTAGCACTGGATTTAATTCAGAATCAGCAGCTGCAAAATTCACCACCAATCTGTGATGGCTCAAATTTCCAGAAGAGGAATCAGTCCTCAAAACCCTAGCCGGTTTCCCACAGCCAAGAGACCTTATAAATTTTATCAAATTAACAATGAATGAATGAAAGTGTTTTTTCAAGTAGAATATATAGTTTTTTTCGGAAAAAACACAATTTCACTTTTTTTTATTAAAAAGGCTTTTAAATGACCTCTTCACTTTATAACATTAAAGTTATAAAGTATTAAAGTTATTAAATTAAAATAATTTAATTTAATAACGATAACTTTAAAAACCAAAAGCCTTTGAATCCCGTTGACTGTACAAACTCATTTCCGACACCAAAGTCTCAAACACCAACTGCCCTGCTGGAAATGACCCACTGCCAAAAATAGCCAACTGCTAAAAATAGACTTACTATAAATAGTAAGTCTCTCAAACTGCAGATTCTTTGAAACTTGATCCTGAGACATCTAACACTCCGTGCAGACACCTTGCTAATCCTGGCGATACCCCAAATTCCACTTACTAAAAATAGTAAGTTGACCAAAATGACCCGAACGAAGAGCAAACCTGATAATCTAAACCTCCAGAATGGAATCCCAACACTGGCTCCACCATCTGACCCCCTCTGATCGCCTAATTAGCCTGTGAGGGTCGCCAAACCAAGCTAATCCCATAAGTCTAAAAACGGGGACATTACAGTCCTCCCTTCCCAAGATTGCTTGTCCTCAAGCAATCAGGAAAAACAAGCAACATCACCATCCACCTGGATCCCAAGGATGGTCATGAATAATATCCCGATCAACCTCATACTCTTGTGAAGAAGTCAACAACATCAGCATTACCAATACCAACAACTGGAAAACTGCCCTCAACCCCTGAACTAATGATGCTGCAACAGGATCGCCACGTGGGAGAAACTCAACCGAGAGTAACTCAACCAACAGACTGGACTTACTCCCAGTCTTCGAACTAATCAACTCATCATACCAGTCATAAAAGGGATGCGCTGAAGAACTGTGTAACTGATAGATTTCCTGAGCGGGAGGATCGAATGTAAAACTGTAAGCACTCCTCACTGTGTACACCTCTGTAAACTGCTCAACAAAAGCTGACTGGCATCCTGTAAAAACTATGTGATCATCTGGTGTACTGAAAGAATCCCAATCATCATCATCATCCTCACTCATCACCTTAAAGGGATCATCGCTGAACTCAAACAACGGATTGTCATAAGTCATAATGACATCCACATCAAATAAGGGATTGTTCTCAAAGTGAACTGCTCCCATCTGCTGATCTGAGTTGTAAATCTGTGAACTGCGAGAGACATGAAGTGTAATTTGCTCTACCTGAATGGACTCGTGTCTCTGAGAATCCTCACTATCTGCAATAAGTCCCTGTAAACTATGATCTTGGGACCTATCATCAACCAATGACAACTCTAAGTCATCTCCTAAAGTCTGATATGACAAACCAGACTCATCACAACATGCATCGTCCTCATAAATATCATCAGCAGTGTCCACATAACCAATGCCAATCTCATCAACCTATAAAACCTCTGATATCTCATGCTGCTGCCAACATAACTCACTATTGTCATAAAAATCAGAATTAGAAGAACTCCCGTTTTGCCCGCAATCCTGAAAACTAACATTCTGATCATGCGAGCCAAAACCCATAGTGATATCCACAACATCCTCTACACTTGCCTTGTCATCAACGACATCAATAGGCTCAAACATAAGACTGCTGTCATAAAAATCAGAACCTATATCGTTAGTAATTTCATTGCTACCAGTTGATGTAGGGCTGCAATCAATGGTGGCTATCATGTCATCAGCATTCTCATGATCACGAGCTCTTGTCACATGGAAATGATGAGACTCAATGCAGTTGTCCTCAAGCAAGTCTGTCATAACCACATGCTCTTGGGAAGAGCTTCCAACATCACACGTGTAGGGACTAGTAACTGCCTCATTGAGCAAAGGCTCCACTACTTGATGGTTGCTGGCTGCGGAAGCTACACCTGTACAATCCTCCCAATTTTCTTTCTGTTTTCTCTGTGAGGAAGACCTTTTAAAAATGGAAACCATATACTTTGCCACATTGTCTATGGTTGACGGATTTGAAAGCAAAGCACTCATCCTTTCTTGATCTTGCCTAAGCTTTTCCATACTTTCCATCATGCCATTTGTTTGCTTCCTGAGATTAACCATGCTATTCAACTGCTTTCCCTGTTTACTACCCTCTGGTGGAGGTGATGCTCTACCCCTGCGAACATAATGCATACCAGGCACAAACTTGTCTGCCATAGCTAAGCCCTCATAACCTCCAAGTTGGCAAGATCAAAGCTCTGATACCACTGTGAAGAACCGAATTGGCTCTTTCTGAAGGTTTATTAATAATTATGGAAACAACTGCAACTTTTTTTTAATAATATTTAGGCAAAGCAATTTCTAATGGCACATTCATCAAATTTAATTATCGAATTCAGACAATTAACATTTTGAATAAACATTCACTATTTGAAATCTTATTTTCAAACAAATTTATGTAAAAATCATATATCATTAAATTCCATGGCACTTGTTTTCCGCAATTCTTCCCTTTGGCTGTCACGATCTCCAATTTATGGCTGCCTCCCTATGAATTACAACACATGTTTGCTCCCAGCAGTACGTTGACTGGCCCAGATTGAAAGCCGTCTCAAGGAAATGGTCAAACAGCCCTGCCAAGGTAACCACGTGACCAAAAATTGCTGTCACAAACCCCCACAAACTCACGTGCAATAATCTGGGTTGACGCTGACAGTTATACAGTGAATTCGCTGTCCCATACGACGCCTTCCACTATGTATGTAGCTGCAGCATGAAAGAATACATAGCCATTAATTAAATACGAAAATCCTCCTCTGTTTCAATACTTACAATTTATCAAGAAAGAGATATATCAGCCTCCAACTTGCTATTCCAGATTTCCGATATGATGAATTATCAAACTCAATTCCACAACAGACTTCAACAATTTCCAAAACCTCAGCAAAAAATAAATTTAGAATCCATGAGAACACATCATTTGCCTGTAGAGTAAATTTCACATAAATCCAATATACATCAGCATTGGATTTAATTCAGAATCAGTAGCTGCAAAATTCACCACCAATCTGTGATGGCTCAAATTTCCAGAAGAGGAATTAGTCCTCAAAACCCTAGCTGGTTTCTCACAGCCAAGAGACTTTATAAATTTTATCAAATCAACAATGAATGAATGAAAGTGCTTTTTCGAGTAGAATATATAGCTTTTTTCAGAAAAAAACACAATTTCATTTTTTTCATTAAAAAGGCTTTTAAATGACCTCTTCACTTTATAACATTAAAGTTATAAAGTATTAAAGTTATTAAATTAAAATAATTTAATTTAATAACGATAACCTTAAAAACCAAAAGCCTCTGAATCTCGCCGACTGTACAAACTCATTTCCGACACCAGAGTCTCAAACGCCAACTGCCATGCTGGAAATGACCCACTGCCAAAAATAGCCAACTGCTAAAAATAGACTTACTATAAATAGTAAGTCTCTCAAACTGGAGATTCTCTGAAACTCGAAGAAATACAGAACTCCTCCAAACAATTTCAGAACTCCAGCAGGAAGACAAATCAAACCCCAGAATGAATAAATTGATTTGCCTGCAAAACAAACTTCTCATAAACCCAGTATACATCAGCACTGGATTTAATTCAGAATCAGCAGCTGCAAAATTCACCACCAATTTGTGATGGCTCAAATTGCTAGAAGAGGAATGAGTCCTCAAAACCCTAGCCGGTTTCCCATAGCCAAGAGACTTTATAAATTTTATCAAATCAACAATGAATGAATGAAAGTGCTTTTTCGAGTAGAATATATAGCTTTTTTCGAAAAAAACACAATTTCACTTTTTTCATTAAAAAGGCTTTTAAATGACCTCTTCACTTTATAACATTAAAGTTATAAAGTATTAAAGTTATTAAATTAAAATAATTTAATTTAATAACGATAACTTTAAAAACCAAAAGCATCTGAATCCCGCTGACTATACAAACTCATTTCCGACACCAGAGTCTCAAACGCCAACTGCCTTGCCGGAAATGACCCACTGTCAAAAATAGCCAACTGCTAAAAATAGACTTACTATAAATAGTAAGTCTCTCGAACTGCAGATTCTCTGAAACTCGATCCTGAGACATCTAACACTCCATGCAGACACCTTGCTAATCTTGGCCATACCCCAAATTCCACTTACTAAAAATAGTAAGTTGACCAAAATGACCCAAACGAAAAGCAGACCTGATAATTTGAACCTCCAGAATGGAATCCCAACACTGGCTCCACCATCTGACCCCCTCTGATCGCCTAATTAGCCTGTGAGGGTCGCCAAACCAAGCTAATCCCATAAGTCTAAAAACGGGGACATTACAACAAACCAGACTCATCATAACATGAATCGTTCTCATAAATATCATTAGAAGTGCCCACAACATAAGTGTCAATATCATCCACCGGCAAACTCTCTACTATCTCATGTTGCTACACACATGACTCATTGCTGTCATAAAAATCAGAGCTATCAGAGCTCATATTTTCCGTGCAATCCTCAAAAGCAACATTCTCACCAAGTGAGTCAAGACTCATAGTGGCATCAACAACCCCTTTTGCATTGGCCCTATCAGCAACACCGTCAATAGGCTCAAATAAGGGACTGCTGTCATAAAAATCAGACCTTGTATGACTAACATTTTCATTACTACCAACTGATGTAAGACTGCCATCAATGGTGGCTATCATGTCATCAACATTTTCGTTGTCACTAACTCCTGTCTCATGTAAATGCTGGGACTCGATGCAGCTATACTCAAGAAAGTTTGTCATAACAGCATGCTCTTGAGAAGAGCCTCCAACATCATGCGTATAAGGACTAGTAGCTTCCCCAAAAGCTCCACTACCTGATGGTTGCTGCTTGCTGAAGCTACATCTGTAAAATCCTCTTGATTCTCTTCTTGTTTTCTCTGAGGAAGACTTTTTAAAAATGGAAGTCATAAACCGTGTTAAATTGTCCATGGTATTCGGGTTTGAAAGCATTTCATCTATCTTTTTCTGATTTTGTTTAATCTTCTCCAAGTTCTTCATTATGGCATTTGACTGCTTTCTGGAAATAATCATGCTATTCAATTGGTTAACCTGTTTAATTGATTTCCTGGATTTTTCCATAATTGAAACAACTGCAAGAGTGCTGGTCACTCATTTATCAAGCGTGGGAACTCAAGATTTCCAACCCCGCAGGATAGCAGGAAACCGCTCTGATAGCACTATAAGAACCCTTCAAAGCTCTAACTATTGAACTGACTATGCTTGTTTTGGTTTTTTATTGTTTTCCAAATTTTTTGTGTTTTTGAGATGGTTTGACATAAAAAGCAATACATATGCTAAAATAAAACTTCTGAAAATTAACACTAACAATAGTTTGGGCATAGAAGACAATCTTTATTACTTTTCCTTCAATACATAGCACTAGAATGTTTTACATTAAAAAAACATACCCATTTTTATTGTAGAAATTACTTTGAAACCCTTGCTGGCCAAAAAAGCAAGCATACAACAACTCATATCTCCTTCTATCAGCAACCAATCTCCAAACTGATGATAGCAATCACTGTAGTTCAGCTAGGCACCCCTTTTAGGAATTCTTACTAATTTTTGTGGTGCTTCCTTCAACAAAATTGAACCAAGTATGGAAGAGAGGGTAGGGAAAATGAATAACCAGCAAAAAGCAATGATTTCAAACCACTATAAACAGCCAAAAGATTCTCAATCTGATGCCCTCAATCTGCCATATGATATATCTTCAATCTACTAATAAATTCTGAAATTTATTTATCAAATCAATACAATGCTGACCTCTGTATGAAGCCAACCCAATAAGCAATATCGGGTGAATATTTCACACCCTTTGACTGCTGCTACAAATTAGAAGCAACGCTCTCCAATGCTGATAAGCTCAGAACTGTGCTGAAACCCTTGGTTTCTCACAAACTCCAATGCTCCATTGAAAGGATATCAAATCAAGTAATCAACATAATGAATTCCCTTTCTCTTGCAACTATTAAATACCTTCAAGAAGTGCAATTTCCCCAAAAAACATTTTAAATAACATTTTAAATGTTATTTCATTTCAACTTAGGAAATCTTTTAATAATTCATTAAGTTTGGCATTTATAATTAATTACTCAACTGGTCCCCTTCCAATAATGAATAGACCCTCAACTTAAGTGAAATTGTAAAGTTATGTTATAACTTTATAATAAACTATTTTTACAATTTAATATCATTTTGGCCACAAAATTATTAATAACTCTCAAACCGCTTAATATTTCACTTTGTTAGCTGAATTGGGAGTTCATCCTGCAATTCCCCATGTGACCAAATACTATTTCTAAAACTAGAAAGGGTCCATCTCCATCACTCCAAAAATTGCTATATATAGCAATAAACTCGCTATAAATAGAAATCATTGCATACGGAGTCCTAGAGACCTCGAACAAAAGCCAAAATTGTAAAACTCTGATCACTAAAGAAGTTGCATCTGTCAAGAGACCCTCTATCCAACTTCATTAGCCTACGAGGGTAAATTAATAGGCTAATCCATTGAACTCTGATGCTCACAAAAATGGGGACATTACATAAGGTTTAATATTACTTATTTCAATATTGTCGATATTTTACTTGTTTAAAATTATATGTTTAGTTTAGTCTTTTAATTAATTAGTCATAACATTGATAATAAATATTTATAATAGAGTTAATTTTGAAATCTACACAATAATTTTATCTCGACTTAATAATAATTTTATATATATATATATATTATAATTATTGTCTCAAGAGATATACGAATAATTGAATAATTAAAAAAAACAACCAATAAATTAAAATAATATGTGATGAATATTTAAAATGACCTTCAATTGAAAATCTTGGTAACATCGTAGAAGACAATATAATTCATCGCAAAATAATTAAATAAACATCGTGAAGAAATAATTGAATCATATATAATAGTAAAAACTTAAAAAGTCACGCATTAGGACAATTGTCATATAATTTACATATAATTATATAAGAATTATAAAGGTTAGTATCTAGAGGGTCGTGACAAGAAACTTCTGAATGTTTGGATGATAAGTGTTCTTTTGCTGTTCTGTATCTGTAGGAATATGAGACACTGCTGCCCATTCCATCTGATCATGTCTAATCAGCCGTTCCAGCCTTTGGAAGGATACAACTCTGGCACTGCCATCTTATAACCCTTTGAGTAGTATCTTGTTCCTATTTAATTCAAACTTCATCTCAAACTTCTGTATATTGACTGTAGATTGAAAGAGAACTTCACAAGTGATTGCATCCATTAAATTCCTAAAACCATATTAGTACCCCCTATGTTCACCACATAAAAATCATCCTTCAACTCATTATCTCCTAGTTGTATGCTCAAATAGGACAACAACTTACAAGTAGGGCAAGCAACGAAAGTTATGCAAGAGATGGGGAAGCATTGCAATGCAAAATAAGGCATTGCAAGACTAAGGGAGGGGACAAAAGAACAAAAACATGTCATGTACTCTTTTTCAGATTCAAATAATTAATAATATTTTTGAAGTTGGGCCCAGTCAATTTTATCTTTGGAGCAGTTTAAATATTATTATTTTACTAGATTAAAAAAGTATATTTTTTAAACACTTAAATATAAAGAATATCTTAATACTTGGAGGGATAATAAAATTAAAATAAAAAATAAAAAATAAATGGAGGGCATTTTTCCTAAAGGAACTAAAGGAGGAGCATTTTTCCTCAGTTCATTATCAGTCAAGTTATCCTTTGCATCTAATTTTCATATTTGATCTTTTTCAATCTAGGGCATCCAAGGATGAAAAACCCTGGTTTGTTTAGGGTTTGAGAGGATGATTAAGGACCAAAACCCATTGTTTCCAATTTTGGGTGATTCCATCCAAGAATCATGAGTTTGCTAATTTGGGGTGGATTTGGATTTTGCTATAATGCTGCTATGGTGTTTCTCTTTGCATCCAATTTTCAGATTTGCACAGTTTGTTCAGTTTATAACAACTAAGGATGATGATGAAAACCCTATTGAATTCCACATTTGGGATCAAGAAAAAAATAACCTTGTTTTCAATCTTGGGTATTTTAATTGGGAAACATGATTGTGCTAATTTGTTGTAGATTTGAATTCTGCTACAGTGCCATTATAGTGTTTTTGGCAAGAAAAAATCATCATTAACGCATATTTGAGGGTTCATATGTTGAGTTTCTGATTTTTGGTGAAATTTTGGGCATCCTAAATAAAGGACTGGATTTGAGTTATTACAAACTTACAGACATACCAGCTGCTATTTCACATCATTTGAGGGTTTTCACACTATTTTTTGACATAGTCCAGCTGCACAAAAATTCAAAAAATATATTTCAAGGGTGGCAAAACATTTTTTCTGAGATATTTATTGCTGATTTGGGAGGTGCCAGCTGTGAGGACAGTCAATATATGCTTATATGGCACTTTTAGGTTTGATTTGTGTTTCCAAGGGCTAATAAGCAATACATCAGAAGCAAGGAGGATTAAAAGTAGTTTGTTTGGACATGTTGATGCGTGTTTTATGACCCACCAAACATTAGAACAAAATACCCCAATATCTTATCCTCTCTTGAACAAAGTACCGCGTATGCTAAGATTGCAAGATCATATGGTGACTCCAATGTTCCTCGACTCGTGGATAAGCTTGGTGTTGATATGATTTGCTGAATATCACAAGGGGGCCTTACATTTTCACTTCTTGAATAGATTTCAAATCATGTAAGATGGGTGCTATCGAAAGATTTGCATTGAAACACCTTTTTGGATATTTTTTGGATATGCGGAAATAAAAAAAAGGATTTAGGGTTCAAAGATTCTAATCTACTCCTAAGGGTAATGATAGTAGTAGAGATTACTTTGGTGGACAAATTCCTTAATTACCAAGTTCCGCTTTGCCAAGTCAAGCTACAACTACACGTGAACTGGTGCAATCTTCAAAGGTTTGTGCGAATGATAGAATTTAGGCACATACAAGTACGGGTTTAGGCTAACTTTGCACAACGATTTAGAATCACTAAAATGTCAAAAATATGAACCAAAGGAACTCATCAAAACACCACCTTATCCTCTATTACAACCACAACACTTTATCTACTAAATTTAATCTAAATGAGGGAATTATGAAACCAAGCAAGCATCAAGACACATCAAATTATCACCACACTTCAATGAAAATTTTATTGTCTCAATAGCTCTTAGGCAACAATCTCATGATTCACTCTCTACAAATGAGAAGAAGAGGCCTTTATATAGGTCCTTGAATACGACGAGTGGCCTGGATTGAAACAATGACCGATGGCCTAGATTTTGCCACATCAACCCTAATTAGGGTTAGGGCATAGAAAAGGGAATCTACATTAATGCAAAAAGAATCCACCATCGTAGTGGGTAATAAATGCCCACTACACATGCACACTCAGATGGAAAGTGGGGTGCAATAAATGACCACTGTGTACGCCCACTATGCATTAAATGCATCCGTTGTCTATTTTTAGCTTCTCTGTTTGAATGCTTGGAATCTATCCAACATTGTCTCCAATTCTTCCACACTAACGCTGGGTGTCGATTATTGTTCGAACTCCAAGGCAACCATTGCTCGCTCAGCCTTCTTTAAACTGCCATCCCAATTCGGTATCAAGTCTTGAGCAGTGTGCATATCATTTGAGAAAATAGAGAAGTTCTTGAACTCATTTTTGGTGAAGATATTCAATCTAAAGGACTCCTCTAGCTTACTCCTCAAGTTGCTTACAGTTATCTCACTCTCAGCCAATCTTTGTGATGCTAATGATTCGATACCGTTGGAAATATCCTGTTTGATGTCCTCAGCTATCCCCCTCAGTCGAGTGGATTCCCTGGTGAAATGTTCATACATTTCCTTTGCCATGAGCACTGCACGATACCATCGGGTAAAATCATATGCTTCTCCTTCCCTGATGATCCCACCATCAATCAGTAACTGACGGGGTGTTTCCATTAATCCTTGCAATTCTGTGATCATCTCATCCTGATAGACATGCTCATCTTCCCACGACTCTTCCATGTACTGAATTCGGGAAAGGATAGAAAGTGCCTTGTCATGGATTTTCACCAAATCCTTGGCATGTTTATAGGCTTCATTTTGGATGCCTTCTATCCAAACCTCTGCTCCTTGTGCAGGTTGCCTGACCCTGTCAATCCCTTCCACTGACTCTGTTGGAATGACCGGAGGAACGAAGGACGGACCCTCTTCCCTAACTGGACAAGGGAAGCTGTTTATGTAGTCGCACAGGGCTTTGATTTCTCCCTTTTGCCTTTGATATTTCTCTTCAAGCTTCTTCATTTTATCCTTTACTGCTTGTGTCGAGTCATCAAAATCTTCAATGACCTGCGCTCTAGATGCATGGCCTAGGTCAATCTCAGTCACATTGTATTCCTTAGGAGCAATTTGATCCTTTGCCTTTTCTACTGCCGGTGTTGCAACTTGCAGGATCCTGGATCTAGATTCTCCTCAAATAATCTTCGTGAACTTCTTTGCCTTTCCCTTCTCATCTGATCGGTTGACTCGGTCTAGGATTTCCTACAATTCAACCACTAGGTCAACCTCCTTTTCTTTGCTTTTCTGAATCCTCCATCTCAGCCATTCCAGAATATCTGCATTCTGATCTCTTTGTACTACCAAATGCTCTTGTCCTTTGACTGCTCTAATATTAATCTCTTCCTCGACTCTCAGACTTTCTGTTGCTTCCATAGGGGCTACAAATTCTACTGTAGGAAATCCTTCCTCTGCTGCAAGAGCTTCTACTTCTATTTCAAGAACATCTTCCTCTATTACCTTTCTGAAAAGCACATCGAGACTTTCTTCTGTCGTGACATCCTACTCCCTGCCTCTGTTATTTCCTAGTACAAACTTCTCATTGGCATTGATACTCAATCTATCCTGCACTGGCCTTGTCATGCATTGTTCTCCTTGTTGCGTTCTTCTTTCACTTGTTTCTGCTTCATGCTTGGTGAAAGCTCCTATTTCTTGCACACTGGGAGTCCGGCTAGGCAAAGATGGCGCATTCTCGGACCTCAATCTCTTCTGTTGTGGTTCTTCAATATGGAGATCCAATCTTCTCTTTGTATGCGTTTCTTGAGCCGCACCTTTCTCCTTCCTGTGCTCTACACCCTCCGACGCTATTTCCCCTTCTTCTATCCTCCCTCTTGATGGCTGCCTTGGTCTCTCATCTTGTAGCTGTGGATGGCCTAACAACTTGTATGTCCAGTCCTCCTTTGGTACGGTCATCTTGTCGAACCTTCGTTCGACCCACCACTTTGTGAAGTCTATGATTGGTTTTGTCAACGTATCAATATCTACAATCTCCTTCCTCTGCCAGTCGTAGGGATGAATGACCTTTTCCTTTTTTGGGTTATACCCTCTCTGGACCACATTTGGATCTTTGTCCATTTGATTAGGTACGTGGAAAATCTTGCATGCCTGATTAGGTCTAATGGCAATCAGGAGCACATCCCCTTCCTAATCTCATTCTCACCAACTGCATTCGCCCAAAAATCCTCAAGGTGCGCTCTTTGTTGATGCCTCATCCCTGCCATTACTCTAATCTTGTTGTATGGATCAAAATCTGGCCTTTTTGAATAGAGTGGTAGATGGAAGAAGTTCAGTTTGTCAGATGACCTTTCAGCTGCTGGTAGACAAGGGCACATCTCAACTACATCACTTCCAATGGAAAGTGGGAATTCCAGTCCTAGTTTCTTCCTCTTTTGGACTCTGTCATAAGCTATCAACTGTCGGGTGACTTCCAACAGGATCATTTTATCAGTAGGGTATCGTGGGAGCTTGTATGATTGCTCAGAAAATACCTGCAACCTGATGTATGAGAAGGTGGGAAACTGAATGAACCATGCTCCAAAATCTTCCACCAACCTCATCGCCTCAACATACAATCTCATGTGCAATCTCTTCTGTAAGGTCCTCGCGATGCGCATTGCAAATGCATCATTGACTCGAGTGTAATCATCTATAGCCTATAGATACAATTGAGGATAATAGTCGTGCACCTTCAATCGTGGATTCTCGCTTCCGAGGGCCCCCTTGCACCTTAGTCCCTCATATCTTCTGTTCTGTGCCAACATATATATCATGGTGCCTTGTCTGCTCCAAATTCCTCAGTTGCTCATTGAGATTGTCACTAATCAACCCAGCCTAGTTGATGTTATTGAACTCCATCACCTATTGAGCAAAATACCACATCCATGTCTCGAACAGCTAGGAGTGGGGTAAACCGAATATTCTACTGAGCATCATTATCAAATCACTGTACTCTTGGTGGAAATCCAATCATACATGCTCCTTAGGTAGTTTGGAGTAGTGGGATTTGTTCCTCATCCATTTGTTGTTAATGATTTCCTCGCAATGTTGAACTCTAGCTGTGTAAACTTTGTGCGCCTGCTCCTTTGTCTTCGAGACCAACTTCCAAGATGAAGGGACCCCAAATGCCCCAGTAATGGCTAGTGGGGAGAGATCTGCAATGATATTTCCGTCTGAGTCCTTAATCGTTCTGTCCCTGGATTGGTAATGCTTCACACACTTCACAATCAATTCAACATGTTGAAAAGTGGGAGGGAATCCGGTTGCAACTACAATTTCACTGTTTACAATCCAAGCAGCCAAGTGTGTCGGGTGATGATCCTTATAGCCAAACATCCTCCTCTGGAATCCACTCAAATCCAGGCATCCGAGGTTTGTGTCCCCTATTTTTGTCCACTTCGAGACAATTTTGGATTCTTGGTAGATTCCCCTCTTCTTGTTCTTTATTAGCTATCTCTTGCTTACGCTTGTCCCTCTAGGCTCCGCCATCTTGTGTTCCTGCTAAACAGAAAATAAACACATAAGAGCATGGAAGAGAGCAAAGAGAAAAAAAGGCAGAATCATCCTCTTTGAAAAGGAGAAAAAAATAAAAAATTTGCCATAATTTCTCCATTTGTGCTCAACGTTGAATTTTCTCTCTCCTCATGGAAATTTATGCCTTTTGTCAACTTACTGAAGAAAATTCGAGATTTCACAATCCTTCTCAAATTCCTTCAACAAAAAGAAATAACTCACCCTCTTTGAGAAATAACCTTCCTTCACCAAGAAACTTCACGCTTTTCAAAAAACTCTTTAAAAGGCAACACTCTCTCTCCTCCAAAAAAATGAACTCTTTTGAATCCTCAAGAACACTCTCAACTTTGTTCTTCTTGATTTGTGTGTGAGAAAGAAATGAGCAAGGTTTTCTTTCATAGACTTCGAACCTCAAAACTGCCATAATGACTGCGCACTAAAATTAGGCAGTTGCCTTAGTTGCCACACGAGATTCCACTGCTAAAAAGATTCTCTGCCTCTTGCTTTAGTTATTTTCTTGTTTTAATGGAGTTGCCAATTTTGGCACTTTAACTTGATTTTTCTAATTTTCCCTATTTTAAATTTTTTTAAAATTAATTAATCAAATATCAATAAAATCAATATTTTATTAATTTTTTAATTTTAAAACCCAAAAAATCAATTTTCATTCTGTTTTTTTTTAAAATTTTGGCCAATTTTGAGATTTTTGATCATTTTATTACTTTTATTGATTTTCTTAAAAATTGTATTAATTAAATGTTGATAAAAATCAATATTTAATTAATTATTAGATTTAAATCCAAAATCAATTTATTGCCTAGTTTTTTCATTTTTCCAATTTTCCAAAAGTTTACTTATTAAATATTAAATGTAAATTCTAATACTTAATTAATTCCAAAAATGAATTTATTTTCTAGTTTCAATTCTCAACCTAGACTTGAATTTTGCATTTTCACTCGAAATTCCTTTGCGCACTTGAGCTCAAACCACCTCGTTGTCGCAGGATCTCATTTATGAAATTTACAATGATTCCAAGCAAAATGCATTAGTCGCCTTCCAACATTTCTTCCAATCAAACTTCCCGAATTCTTCGTCTCGTCCAGTTGTCGTAATTCTTCCTCTACTAGCAATTGATTTGCCAATGTGAAATTCAATCGAGCAAAAACGATGGGCCCCTTTATCCCCCTTTTACACCAACTTAGTGCCTAGCGCATTTAACTCATCCTTGGTGATTGCGCTTGGGAGGATTTCCAAGGGTGCTGTGGATTTCCAAGTCATGGAATAAATCCATCGCCCACCCAATAATGCGCTCCAAAAGGGTACCCGAGCGGGATTTTGGGTAAGTTGAGGTTTTTGGAGGCCGTGAAGGATTTTCTTATTGCTCGAGCATTCCTTGACACACTTAAAAATGCTTTCCTAATCCGCGGGTGGGATTTTAGTGGAGTTGAGGATTTTCCCTCTTTGGCATTTTTCCGTGACTGGCATCATTTTGCTCCCGAAAAGACCCTTTGGCGGGATTTTGGATAGGTTGAGGATTCTCTTCCTTTGCGTTATTCCGTTGACCGGGTTGAAATGCGCTTTTCTATTTTGGGCATACACAGTGGACTATTCCCTCTTTCAACAATTTTATCGACCATCGATTCAAGATTGACCATTCTTTGTTGGCATCATTTGCAAAAGTTCATTGACATCGCATGCGGAAGGATCTTGTATTATTTCCTCTGCCCGAAGATTGCATCGTGAGTGCCTATGAAGGATTTTGAAATGTTTGAAATAAATCTTTTTCTTTGCCTCCTGTATGCGGATCTCAACAAACCTGTCTTACGCACAACACTGTTTCAATTCAAAGGTGTCTTCCTTCAAAACTATGCAATGGTTGGTCCTTTGGTGTGATTAGGGGCCACTCAACACACTAAGATTCCTTCATCCATACCAATCAACGCACTGGGATTCTAGGCACCTGTGGTTGATAATAGTCCCTGCCTCCGTTATTTCCTAACAGTTGCTGGGTGCGATTGAGAGTTCCTTAGTACCTATCGGCTTTGCTCCTTCATTGGCTTTTGGTGGTTGTTGATTTGTGCTCAAACTGGTTTTTTCCTCCTTGAGGGATATCCCCTTTCATTCATTATATATCTTATCTACTTCTGCGAGCGTGTTTGGGTCTCAATGGTGAACCTTACTTCTTCATGATGTTGGTGAATGCGCTAAGCGCGCCTTAAGACCATTGGTGGGTGCTCCCTTTGCAAATACTACTGTGACCATTGTGCAAATGTGCTGGGACTGTGTTTTTCTATACTTCCCATGGATTCTTCTCTGGTAGATGCTCCTCAAACCGATTCTTCCACATGTTCGGACTGTGCTTGAGCATGTGAGAGGCATATTGGCAGACTTTCAATGATTTGAGATTTCTTATGCATAGGGGATTTGTGTTTTGAACATGGTGGATATTGCTTGAGTTTGTGTGGATTTTGGTGCTCGGAGACATGTGCCTGCAATTGTAATGAGCTTGAATCAGCCCCTTGAATGATAGTTGCGACCTCTGGATGTAGAGAAAGCATTGCCAACTGACTCATGAGACTTTTCAAATTCTGACGTTTTGCTAAAGAGGAGATTTGGGACCTTGTGATAGACCTGAGGTAGGTGTTCTTATCTTTAAAAAAAAAATATCGAATATTGGGTGCAAAGAGCTTGTTTGTACCTACCATGAGGGTAGCTTTAAAATATTTGCCTTTGATTCAGATTTACCACCTCCTACCATTCCCGAGTTTTAACACTTAACCAACTTCTTCTTGTTCAATTTCTTCATCCATTTGGATGCAATGGGGCTTGTAGGAAATTCTGGAAGCATTCAAATTTGTTGCATTCAAGCTCATAACTCCACAATGGGAAATATTCCAAACTGGGACCTTGAGAGATAGGGACACAACTCAGGCTGCACAAAATGCACCAAGATAAATAACTGAGCAGAATGCTTCGTTTGGTCACATGTGTTATGGGATACATCTGATCGCCTTTGTAAACCTTAAGTTGAGAACTAGGATCAATTCACTGTCTTCTCTTTGAATATTTCAAGGCTTAGTGATCTTCATGTTTTCTAGGCTCTTTTCACGCCCCTTTACCACTCTCTTAAAAACATTTACCGCCTCCTCAGACTGCTTTTCAAGAATGTCTTGTCAAAATAGAGGTTTTTACAAAGACTGAAAAATTTCATTGGCTCTTATCCAAAGGATTTCGACTAGAAGACTCAAACAAAAGATACATCTGATCGCCTTTGTAAACCTTAAGTTGAGAACTAGGATCAATTCACTGTCTTCTCTTTGAATATTTCAAGGCTTAGTGATCTTCATGTTTTCTAGGCTCTTTTCACGCCCCTTTACCACTCTCTTAAAAACATTTACCGCCTCCTCAGACTGCTTTTCAAGAATGTCTTGTCAAAATAGAGGTTTTTACAAAGACTGAAAAATTTCATTGGCTCTTATCCAAAGGATTTCGACTAGAAGACTCAAACAAAACCAGTGAGCACTTCAAATTTGTGACCTCAAAAGATAGTGAATTGAAACTTGAAACTTGGTCAAAATTCATCATTTCTCAGATAGAATGAAAGGAACTCTGGTAGGCCAATGCTAGAGCTACCAAAACAACGAAAACTAAAGGGCCAAACAAGCAAAAAGGACAGGGGGTCCCATCGTTGATGGGCGATGTGTGAATAGGTCACAACAGGACATTGCAAACTCTTAACACAGCCATAGAGCCTAGTTGGATCAGCCATCTGTACCACTCCAATAAGGTTTGTGTGAGTTTAAAATTTAAATTTCAGATCTGATTTTGGTTTTAGAGTGATTTCCAGCTTGTCAAAATTGCAAAAATCAATAATTTCAATCTTTGAGGGTTTCCAAATTTATATTTGAATCTGATCTAAGCATCTGGAGTGACCTAGGGTTTGTACCAGCCATTAGATTTGTCAAAATTTGGTTCATATTTGCCTTATTAAGTGTTTGAGGTTTTGATCAATTATTTTCCATCATTGTTTTTGATTTTCAGTTCACTATTTCAGTTTGTTTCCTGTTTCAAATAAATAAAAAAGTACAAAAGATAAATAAAACAGTGAAAAAAACTATAAAGGGGTCATTAAACAACATGAAACACCACCACAGAAAAGGGGCCTATCAAGGTTATCCGGTATCCTAGTCATTTATTGCCATACCTGTAGGTTTCTGTTGTAATACAACTAGCTGTTGACTCTGTCAACTAGGAGATTATTCATTTTGAGCTTCCATATGTCAAAGTTATGTCTGTTGAAATTTTGGTCTCCATCCTTGATGTGCTGTCATTTGAATCTCTCTTAAATACTCAGAACTAAAGAATTTAAGAGAAATATTCATTTGATAAAATGGTGTTCTGACTGGACATTGTTTGAATATTTGATTCCAGTTTGTGTACTCTTTGACCTGAAGGTGTTTCAACTAGCAATTCAATAATTTTCTTCTGTTTTTATAATATTAGCTCGTGTTCATGAATTGTATGAAATATCAATAATTGAGTCATTATCCAGGGTGACTTGGAGCCAGACAAAAAGACATTTCCTTCAGGGATCAAAACACTATCTGACTATGTCCATGCAAAAGGCCTAAAACTTGGTATCTATTCTGATGCAGGGTGAGTTAAATACATTTCATCAAATTTTGTTTTCATTCTTTATGAAGGATTTCACAGTAACGGTTCAGTTGAAAAATTGCATTTCTATTATTTATTCAATGAAATTTAATTATACAGTATAATTTTAGGGTATTTACCTGTCAAGTTCGACCAGGCTCACTTGGCTATGAGAATCAAGATGCAGAGTTGTTTGCATCTTGGGTAAGTAACTGTGAATTTTCTTTCTTTCCAATAAATATTATGTTGAGGTAAAGTTTTTCTGTATCTAACTTGTTTGAATTTCTGAGTGACCAAGCTAGTCAGAAGAAAATCTTAAATTAAGAAAGGCATCATGGTAGTTTCTTTGTGATTTTCATTCACTTTGTCAGTCACCAAAACAATCTTCTTTTCATTTGGGTGGATTTCAGGGTATTGACTATTTGAAATATGATAATTGTTACAATCTTGGCATCAAACCAAAGGATCGGTTAGTCCTTTCTTATACATTTTTTCTCAAATATGTAACAGCAGTGACCTCCACAGGGATACTTACATGATGCTATTCTTTGTTTTCATCCTTAACCTTAAATTATTGTGAAATGATTTTAGATACCCACCTATGAGGGAGGCACTAAATACAACTGGACGTACAATTTTCTACTCACTTTGTGAATGGTGATGTTTCTGTTCTATATTTACCCTTTCTGCCATCTTATGTAGTATTTTTGAGATGTCATTTATCTAGCATTTAATCTGTTTGCATCTCAATAGGGGTGTGGATAATCCAGCTTTGTGGGCAAATAATGTTGGGAATAGTTGGCGCACAACTGATGACATCAGTGATTCATGGGGAAGGTGAGCGTGTTTACATTTTATGAAATATTTTGATTTGTGCATTTTCTTTGTTTATTGATTTTATCCTTGTTTTCAGTGTTTAGTGATTTTATCCTTGTTTTCAGTCTAACTGTGGTCTGTTATTTTTTTGCTAGTATGACCGCAATTGCAGATTTGAATGATAAATGGGCAGCATATGCTGGCCCTGGCGGATGGAATGGTAATTTCAATTCTTTATTTAGTATATATGTTATTATATTTTTTGTCTTTTCAAAATTTGAATTTGAATTGCTTTGTATTTGGAAATCTACAAGTTCATGGAAGTAAGTATGAGTTCTGGAATTTGTAGCTTAAAATGTAGTCATTATTATTTCTGGTCTATGCAGATCCTGACATGTTGGAGGTTGGGAATAGTGGCATGACATATGAAGAATATCGCGGACATTTTAGTATTTGGGCTTTAATGAAGGTTTAAAAGTTGGTCTTGTTCCTAAAGTAGTTATTGTGTTCATGATCTTGCAATTGAACAATTATCTTTTTCAAATTAGGAAAAAAATGTCTTTTTCTTTTAATGAGGATATGTTATAAACTAAGTATAATGCATAGTTGTCTACAGATTGTGATGCTTGAAATAATTTTACTGTCATAGATTGATGGATAATGGGCCTAGACAAGAACAAATGCATGCTGTAATTGTGTTAATATGAAAAAATTATTATCATCCATGAGTATAACTTTTCTGAACAATATTTAATATCAATTGGTTGGCAAAAAGAAGCAAGGTATATTTTCAAAAAACACACACTTTTGGACCTTTGGTTGTCTCTTAATGGGTGTGACTTTATTTTTGTAGAATAGTCTACTTAGACTATAATTGAGCGTTTTTGTATGCTACCTCATGTTAAGGAAACAAGATCGTATATAGAAAGAATCTGAATGCTTACTATTGCTTGATATTGCCGCTGTGATTAATATCAACCATTGAATAAGCATCCCTTATAAATACACTAATAGGTAGTCATATATACGTAGAGGTGTGACTCTTACAATAGAGTCACAACTCTACATATATGTAACTACTAATTAGTTTTCTGATTAATTAACATTAGTTAAGAAGCACTAATTCATTTAGATGGTTATGTATATTAAATACAATTACACACACACACACATATATATATCTGTGTGTGTGTATATGTGTATATATACACATATATAGATATATGTTTATAGTATACATTCCATCAATCAAATCGATGCTATTATCTAACACCTCATTCATTCAAAATTGGTTCTGAATGTAATGGCTTTATTTGGAAACATAAAATATTATCTAACACCTCATTCATTCAAAATTGGTTCTGAATGTAATGGCTTTATTTGGAAACATAAAATAAATCAAATTTTGGTTATGTGAAGTTTAGCTGTGTTTATTGAAGAGTGCCTTATATTAAAAGCTCACTAGTAATTAAATCTAATTCCTTTGATTTGTAGGATTCCTTTGGGGGCTAGGTAAATGTATGGTTGGGGTAAATCGCAGCTGTATAAAAGTATAATATTTTCAATTCATCCCTCAACAGCACACACAACACTATATATTTCAATTCTTCTCCACACGGAAACACTGCACATGCAAATTTATTATTTTCTAGCGAATCCCAATAAATTTGTAGCAGGTGTTTTGGAATCTGCAACTGACATAAATATAAAATGATCAAGATGTCTAATTTCATGGGCCAAAATTATTAATTAATTATTTGAACAACTTTAGTTTATTATATTTAATTAATTTTGTGAACAACTTTAGTTAAACTAATTTCCTTTTTGCTCTTTTATATGTCACCTGCAAACTTTCAAGAACTTTTATTTCTAAATTGCATAAAGCAACCTTTTAATTTTTAATTTTGGCCCTTTAAAATTCATTTTAGCACATAAGGCCATCTTTAAATAAAATAGCTAATTAAACTAAAGTTGTTCAAAAAATGACAAAGTAAGACATCTTAAATTTAATTAATTAAAATATTCCCTCTCCAAGACCTGGAATCAGCATATGGGAATGAAATATACCATAGAAGCATAAATCATTTTGGGAAAAAACGGCAAACCAAAATAGTAGGATTTTTTGAAAAAATCTGGAATTAATCAGGAAAAAATCGGATTTGCAAAAAAAGGTAAAAACTTGAAGTAAACCAGTAAAAAATTACTTTAAAAAAAAAATTAAGGGGCATTTCCACATCATAAATATATTGATAGTAAATAAAATAAAGTAATACAGAATTACCAGTAAAAAATAACATACAGACCAAATTGAACCAAAAGTCTTAATCTAATTTGGCTGGTTTAAAATTTACTAATTAGGTAGTTGGGACGTGACAACCAGTTGTCTTCCAAATGTGTACAGAAACTCCCGTACAAAGTTCCAAAGTTCGTATAACATTCAGATGGAACCTTTTTATAGGAACCTTCTTATTCATCTAAATGATAGTCAAATTCCTAATCCTTGCTATTGAATATGAAAGTTAGGAGTCTCGAAATTTTGATTTTCCTATCTGAATAATCTCATTCATTTTATTCTAAGTTATCGATTCGGGTGTGGATACGGATGCGGATGGGCAAATTTTTTTTTGGCGGATGTGGATGCGTTTGGATGCGTTATATATATATTTATGCAAAGAAACTTAAAAATGCAAGAAATATACAAAATTAAATCATTTGATAGTATGATACTTCACCATTGATCAAGTTTTCTAATAGTTCACAAATATTCAAATTGAAATAACTAATAAGCCATATCATATACTTTTATGTTCATGTGATGACCCCTTCCTTGGAATAAAGTTGATAATAATACAATAAAAAAATACAAGATTAATCAATAAATGAATGATAAAATATAATAATAATCTCTAGACAATTATTATTATAATCAATTTGATAAAATTAATTATTAATATTTATAATTTACTATATAGCTTAATAAATAATAATAAATGAATGAATTCAGAAGTATGAATCCAGTTCTTAAATAATAAAATGAATTTAGAATTACGAATCCAGTTCTTAAATAATAAATAATGATTACAGCCAAGAATATTTCTCCCGGCATCCAACACAAAGTCGTTACTATGGAGCATGATACATCCACGTCGGACGTCAGAGTGGCATCCACAAACGAGGCTTCTGGCAAGTCGCAAGTGCTTCTGCAAACGCGGCTTTTGTCCTATGTTCTAGGTGAGCTGATGACGCATCCGAGAGGCATCCACAAGGCTTTCGTGCCTGCTTCCGCCTCTCCCAGCATCCACTTCCGCCTCCACTACTTTCCTGAACGCATCGGTATCCTAGATTTTATTGTTCATCTAATACATTTTTTATTATTATTAATGAAGAATTTCTCTACAAACTATAACAGAGAATTTAATTACAACTGCTAACATATTTATTGCCTACTAACTTATCAAAGCATATTGCGATTGAATTAGTACTAAAAAATCTGCGAGTGGATGTTCTTGTCAACCAAAATAGCGAGAAAAGACAATAGGTGAAAGACCAAATTTTTTTATAGGAGACGAATGAAGGCTACAAATTCTATTCCGTAACATACCTGGACAGAAAAATTGTGAAAAATGGTAGACAACAATGAAGAGTCAAGACAACTCCTCTCTGCAACGACAGACAACAATGAAGATAACTCCTCCTTGCAACTCCTCTCTACAATGAAGACAACTCCTCTCTGCAAAAACGATGTTTGAGCAGGCTCGTCGACTGCATCTCCAGGGTCGTGCGGTGGCTTAAATAGAAAAAATTGATGATTTTTGGTGCAATTTAAGTTTTCTTTTGGTGCCATTTTGCTATCCGATCAATCGCGATTTTTTGAGTCGATTAAACGTGATTAATTGGGGAAAACATCGTTGACTGGTCAAAGCGATTTCTACCAATTTTGTAGGGAATAAATCGGTACCAGCCCCGACTAGTGATTAATCATGACTGATCGCAGAGTTTTGCTACATTGAAATAGACTAAGGGGTCCTTATTACACACCAATGTTGAAGAAGGGTACATTACATGAACTTGGATATGCCTAACAATGCGCATCTTGGAATTGTTTCTATGAATGTAAAATCTTCATATCATATCATTAACCATACAAATGAAGATGTTTTATAGATAAATAATTTACATGACTGATCCATAGGATCATTAATTCTAGTATGGTGTTTGGTTCAACCTTTTTTTCTTATAAGGGTTGCAAATTCCTATCTATATATATATATATATATGATTGATCCATGGGATCATTAATGCTAGTATGGTGTTTGGTTCAACTTTTTTTTCTTGTAAGGGTTGCAAATTCCCCGATATATATATATATTTCTTTCTTTCTTTTCATGGTGTTGTGGATGGTAGTCTTGGGTGTAGGAACTAATAACCCTTCAAAGGGAATGCAACTTTGATGGCAATAAAACATATAGATAAAGGTTAGAAAAGGGATAGATAAATAGCCATTCAGCACATCTTGATGTCACTTAATATTTTTTGACTGGAAAAATATCAAATGGCTGGCACTTCTATTCATGGCACTTTGAGGGGGTGCAATTTTTAATGCAAGCCACTTCATGGAGCATTAATCCCATTAATATAAATAGTACTTCGAGCACACTCTATTACAAGTAGTCCTGCTTAATATTTAAGAGAGGGAGAAGGCGTTACATTATAACATAACAAATGTGGGATAACAGAAGAGTAAGAGAAATGAAGAGACAGAGTGAGGTATATATAGAGAAGAAGAATAATAACATATATGAGAGTGAGTATAACAATAGTTTGCAAACTCTGCAAGTACTCTATTTTTTTGGCTACATGAGTTTTTACAAGTTTAATTCATGAGTTTTTATAGACATAGTAAAAACATGGATGAAAATGCCAATGTGGGTAAAACCGTAAAACACTGTTTAAGACACATTTTCCACATGTTTTTTGGCTATAAAACCATGCATTTTCTCATTTCAGATGTCCCTATTTAATTTAATACATTTTGTAATTGAATTTTGCAAAAAGTATTTTTAAGAAATTTTAATTTTTAGTACTCTATAAGTTGACAAGTTCTTGTCGAGTCAAAATTTTTTGGTTTGCCGAGTACCCTCCATGTCCATGTCTGTGAACTGTGGGTATACCTGTCTAAACACTGAATATTGTTCTTTGTTAGCTTAGGATTAATGGGCTACTTTTTGTCCATTGATTTCTTCAAAGAGGAAGTGGTTACTTGTTATAGTTATCTTGTGGTCTTCCATAGTAACTCATCATCATTTCTCCTTCATTTTTCATTGCTGCTTCACCCTCTAGCTGTTCTACATGTTCATTTAGTTATTTTATGATGATAAATTTAATAAATTTCAAAAGCCACAGAAGAACTAATTTGACATAATAATGTATGGTTGTATTTTAGCTGTATCTTGCGGCAACATTGTGATTCCAATCAATATATTTTAAATGTTAATTTGATTGCCAACTTGTTAAGGATTTCCTTTGTTTTGCTTATCTGCACACTTGGTGGAGAGGAATTGAGGAGGAATACACATTTATATATGCAATATATTTGATAAAGCTTGATGCTGGCAAGTTGCTTAGATCTAAACTAGGTAAAGATGCATGAACATTTCTACTAATCTCTCCAGTCGAGGATCAGAGGACAGTAACAACTAAACCTCTTCCAAGATGGGTGTCATTTGATATTTGGGCATCTTTTGGGTTATTAGGCTGACTAGTTTATAGCTCCACACAGCTTGCCAGGGTGGTCAAGGCTTACATAACTAAGCGAGATCATAAAATAATTATTAGAATTTTGGGTAAAATAAACTCTCCTCTTCTTGGGGTCACAAACAAACTCTCCTAGAGTGAAGGGATTATCTTTCTCTATATGACCATAAACAGAAAAGAAATGGAACAAACAATATTACCGCATCACATATAATGTATACTCTTATTGGTCAGGGATAATATCACTTGTGCATTGTCACAGATTGATTCTCTTAGAGTGGGAGTGGAGAATATCCATTGTCAGTCAAAATTGGACTCTCACAAAATGAAAGGTAATGTGCCTACCCTTGGTGTCAAAATTAACAAGATTAGGGTTACAATGTGCATGAATCACATATTTTGAAGGCATTTACTAGCATTTATTTTTATACTTTGTCTTAAGGCCAAACACCTGGTTGGTTGTTTTTATTATTCATGGATAAAGTCCTTAAGCCGGACAGAGTATGCCATAAAACATGGAACTTCAGTGGTAGTCATTCTGGATTCCTCTCTTTTATGAAGATTGAAGTAGTCTAATTTCAACTATAAAAGACAGCTCATGAATCAGAAATTCCACCCAAATAGAGCGAGGATGTAATTTATCATGTTCTTAATTTTCATAGAGCATTTTTGAGACAGTTTTCTGTCCTACAAGATGAAAAATCTTTATATCAAATGAGTACTTTTCTTTAGCCACTGTGGTGCTGCGGTGGCTTTCTGGCTTTTGGGGACTTGAAACCCCTAAAATAACAGGTGGATCCCTTATAAATCTGGGTTTCTATTAGTTTGCTGAATTTGTGGACTTTTTCTTTCATAAGGACAAACAGATGGCCATAAATTATTCATTGTATGATTCTTCTGCGTATGCACTTTATTCTCTCCTTGTTTCCTTAAATGGCCACACTTAAAATATATCAATAATTTCAATTAAGTGGTTTCTTGTAACTTTTAAAGTTGACCTTTTTTATCCATCAATTTTAATATCAGCATTGTACATGGTGTTTTTCTACATCTCTTTCGTTTATTGCTAGTTGGTCATTATTTGTTGAAAACTGATATAATTGGGAAGCTTCTGAAGTCTTGTTTTCCTATTTTTTAATTCTACAACTAACTTCATTTTCTTCTTAAGCTCTTAAACTTTTCTATCTCCATTCCAGGGCCATGGGGTTGTTTGTAGGTTTTCAGAAATTTCCCTACTTAAACATGGCCTTTGGCCATATTCAATGATCTTGTGATGTACAATTAATAGGTCTCTAAACTAAATGAATGGCATAACTCAACCAAGTTGTTTGATTAGGCATCTATGAAATGGCATAACCCAACAAAATTGTTTAACTAGCTCTCTATATGAAATGCATTACTCAACATAGAATGATCCCTATAAATCCCTTACAAGCTGCCTACTGTAGTTCTTCCAGGATAAGCCTTATTCATTCATTTAAATCTCATTTACCAATTTATAGTCTTGGTTCCTTTGTCCTTGAGATTGTTTTCATTAATTTCCTAATTTATAGAATGTCTCACTTGTGTTTGATTGCTATTTTTTGCAGGCACCACTATTGGTTGGATGCGACATAAGAAATATGACCAAAGAAACGTTAGAGATCTTAAGCAATGAAGAAGTGATCGCAGTTAATCAAGGTAAATGCTTTTTACTTATCATTTTTAGGAGCTTAAAGCAAGTTGGAAATATTGCATCTATTTGGTGTTATTTTATGATCGATTGTAAATGTAATGGCATTGTCATATTGTCTATGTTTTCCAAATGCATCGATCTCTTTGTACTTATACAAGACAATGATAAGAAGAGACATGTCTTTTAAAGGGACATGTCTATTCATTAATCTTTATTAATTATTTAAATATATATGTATATTAATATATAAATAATATCAATTATATGTATATATCACAATATGATAATAATCCACTTATATAAACTATATGGATATATATATAGTAATTATAATACATATTATTATTATTACATATATATCGATGTGTACTTGATAATTCAATAACAATGATTTTATCTGAACGAAGCTACATTCCTTAACACTCCCTCTTAGTTAGAGAAGATAAAATCAGTATATGTTTTACATTAACTCAATAATATCAATAATTGTGATCTGATTCAACATCACATGATGTCTATCACAATATGAGAAAATGGTGATCTGTTTCAACATCGTAGGATGTATATCACCTTCAGTAACCGTGATTTCAACTTCACATGTTGCCTATCACTTTTAATAACTGTGATCTGTTTTAGCATCCTCATGATGACTATCACAGTATGAAATTAATCCACCACGCAAGAATTCTTTATCATGATCTGTTTCAGCCATCGCATGGTTTATCATGATCAATAATTGTGATCTGTTTCAGCGTCACATGACGACTATCACAATATAAGTACCGGTGATCTGTTTCAGCGTCACACGACGGCTATCACCTTCAATATTTGTGATCTGTTTTAGCGTCACATGATGACTATCCTAATAGCTAGGTACCGGTGATCTGTTTCAGCGTCACATGACGACTATCACCTTCAGTACTGTGATCTGTTTCAGCATCACATGATGACTATCACAGTACGAGATCATGGTCATTTTAAGGAACTCAATCCACCATGTAATAATTCATTTATCATGATCCGTTTCAGCCATCACGAGGTCTATCATGATAAAAGATAGTTATTGTAAGATCGTCACCTTTCAATAACATCAAAGAATACAAGTGATGATCATTGGAAGTCGTCACCTCCAGATGATATACACAGGGCCCATATAGAATTAAATAATTCCATTAGTATAATAAACAATTATATCAAGTTTACCTCAAAGGTGTTTCACCTTCATTAGTGAACTCCCTCTCAATCACAAAATGACCGAGATTATCAAAAGTTGACTGAACCATATCATTTATCTTCTCCCTCTGAAGCTCAAGTTCATCAACCTCTTGACCTCTTTTAAATTCTCAGACTCCCTTTGAATGAAAATGTCTTTATGCAGCCATTTATATCTTGAAAGACACCTCGATTAAGCATTTTAAATAGGACCATACGTGTCCTGGGATCCAACACCTGTTCAACAGAAGCCCTATCTGCTCTCTCATTGTTTCAAATGCGACCCATTGAAAGCTTGAGAGCACTTTCACGAATTTCCTTTGTAACAGAGTTTGACATTCCAAAATTTGTCTTGCCTTCCCACCACAGGTAAATGCCTTTGGAATGCTAGTGTTGTAATGGCCGCTTCGATTTCCAGAAGGCTCTTGTTCCATGCCGTCAATGACACCCTCAGACTTTTTCAAATGTTGGTGTGTGGCTCTGTTTACTGCAGATTGTTAAGGAACTCGATGCCTACCTCCGCCAACTTTAGTCTATAGTGCAACCATGCTCGGAAGTTATTGACGGCCACAATTCTCATCTCTAACACGTCCAAGGTTGTCGTGTCCAATATGCAAAGGCTCCCACGCTGAACAAAAGTCTCCTGATATTCCTGTCTATATTCTTTCGCACCAAATCACGCTTGGGAATAGAAGACGCAAACCATTTCACTAGACGTCGGTTTGTAGTAGATGACTTACAAACCCTCGTGTTTGGTATAAGACGGAATCCCTGATATTATTGTGATCTTCACAGTTCCTGACAAAGGTAAATTGACTTGACAGTACCACCGCATTGCTTATAGTCTCTAGTGTCCATGCCACCTGATGAGTAGTGCTCACGGTAATTGGAAACTATCGCTGACAAGGTGCTGGAATGATTAAACAATACTTGACGGTGTCACTACTTCCAGAAACAACGTGCTAGACCTTGAGCGGATTTATCCAACAACATTGCATCTGTAGTGACATCGATGCATTTTCCTTGTGAAAAAATACTTTGATAATTTTCAAAGGTCACTAGATCAGATATCTCACTGGTCAAGGAGCACCCGGTTACAGTTCCTTTAAAATCCCGAGTTCTTGACTGCTAATCTATGTCATTTGCAGTCCTCTGATCCCTAATCAATATGAAATTATATAATTGAATATATATTTCGCTGTTAATTTCTTCATTGCCCGCCAATGGCTATTGCTGCCATGGACGTGGATTCTTACATACATTTGCAAACTTGGCTCTAATACCATGTTATTTTATGATCGATTGCAAATGTAATGGCATTGTCATATTGTCTATGTTTTCCAAATGCATCGATCTCTTTGTACTTATACAAGACAATGATAAGAAGAGACATGTCTTTTAAAGGGACATGTCTATTCATTAATCTTTATTAATTATTTAAATATATATGTATATTAATATATAAATAATATCAATTATATGTATATATCACAATATGATAATAATCCACTTATATAAATTATATGGATATATATATATAGTAATTATAATATATATTATTATTATTACATATATAGCGATGTGTACTTGATAATTCAATAACAATGATTTTATCTGAACGAAGCTACATTCCTTAACATTTGGAGTCTTTATTGGTAAATCAAAATATTTAACAAAATGCATTATTGTCGCTAATGCCATAAAAAATAAAATTTCAGCAGTGTTAGTTACAATTCTCCATTTATTTTGAAGCGATCATTTATATATGCAATATGTTTTTTAGTCTATACAGTTTACGATGTTGTTAAGTGGCTCTTGTTCATTTCCTTGATAAGTGTGATGATTCATTTTGAGGTATAGGCCAAACTTGGTGATGTATACCTTTACAGGTTTCCTGGCCTGTGAGATAAATTGCAAGAAATGGCACTACACCTCTCCCTCCCCCTACCCCCCTCCCCCACTTTTTGTTGAAAACTTGAACTCGGACTTTCCGCAGCCCAAAATTTTGACTTGTACTTGAGACTCGGCAAAAAAAGAACCTCATTTTTAAATTTCTCTACATATTTTAATTTTCCCTATTGTTATATAGCCGTCCCCTAGCCGTCCCTGAAATTGGCAAAATATTTTGTCATCCTTAAAACTCGTCCCCCTGTCCCTTGCTGTACCTGTCCTGGAAACTTGGGGTAACACTGAAAAAAAACAAATCAATGCATTTAGAGAACATAAAAGTCGGATTTGACGATCAGTTTATCACAATTCGAACACTACACATGTCATATGATCTACAAACTTAAAATTTGAAATTTCAGTCACTATGTCTGTTATTGTAGAGGTCTGTCCTCTTTGCACACTGCTTTTTTCTCTCTCGCCAATGTCTAATTTTATCGAACAGTTTGCTTGCAAAGTATCACTTTTGTTTGGTCCTCAATGAAGATGTAATGTTTGTTTGATGATGACTTCAGATTTTCATTGGATTATAAGAACACTAAATAACAAACTTGCACACAACAATGATAGCAATATAACACATGTATAATTTATTTTCAGACCCTAAGAACATTCAGCTTTATCTGAGAATAATTAACAGCGGTGAAATAAATCGCTAAACTCATCCAACAGTTCTGAAATATACTAACAGCTGCTCACTATAGTGTTTTGTTAATTAAATACAAATAGTCCAATGTATTGGCATACCAATGATTACATGTATTAAGCTCCAGCCACTGTCTAAACTTTACCAGCAGCCTTAGACGTCCAGTATGGTTTACCAGCAACACAGAATTGCAGACTGCAATCCCTCTTGTTGGTATGCTGCCTGTAGCAGTTTCAGCATTAGACGCCCAGTAGATGGCAAGTGGAGATGGTCCCTTGAATGTAGTTCTAAGCTCTTGAAAACTCAGTGCACGCCTCCAGGAAACTTCTGTACATTCCCAGAAAGGGTACGGTCAGCATATAGGGTTCTCAGACAGAAGTGAATGGAAGTGCAGCTCCTCGATAAATGGAACTCCTTGGTTTCCTCACACAGAAGCAGCAAATAATCAAACCAAGAATACTGGAAACTCTTTCATATAAGAAAAGATTAGCTTCAAATCATACCTCCTTGCAACTGGATAGAAATGGCAACTCAACTCCAACTTCTGATTTATCTTGAAGCTCAGATTTGGATCCCAAGGCTGTGTCTTCCAACAACGTCAAGATCGATAGCTAAGGGGGATTTTGTCCTCCAAGCCCTTGTGAGAAAATCTCCAAACAATGGCATCACTTTCATGTATTCTTAAGCATGCTGAAAGAGATCCATCTCTTTTATAACACTTTTTAAGAGCTCAACCACTCACCTTGACAATGTGAGATAAACAAAATCACTTTTTTGCCCTCTCCTATAATTTCGGTTTTTTTTTTGTCTTTTTTCACCCCTATTTTCTCGCGGCTGCTTTTTTGGCCCATATTTTATCGTGATTGCTTTTTCTTTAATATTTCCATGCCATGTAACATGATTTTCCTTTATTTAAGTCCCCGATAACTTTTATTTATGCTTCCAATGTATTATAGAATAAAGGGAGCCATTTAATTAAATATTTCCCACAAACTAAATACTATGCATTAACAAAGTTAAATAATTAAATTTTTTATTAACGCATAATAAATTAAATCAATGATAAATAAATGATCTTGTCGACATTCCCAATTTACCATCGACGTGCCATTACAACTGGAAGTCCATATGCCTATAATGACTTACTATAAATAGTAAGTGCCCCCAAAACTACCTTAGATCACCTCATAATGAATTTCAACCAAAACTGCCTAGACCAATTGGCCTCTAAGTCCCTTCTATATCTTAGTTAACCTTTGAGACCAAGGGGAAATAGGCTAATGACAAAATTGTGCCGTGAACGCTAGAAAGGGGACATTACAGTTATGTTCAGGCACTAGAAGAGTTAAAGCCCATGATTTTGGGAGTCTTGGAGTAGGACTCGGTTGATTACTCTCCAACATTCGATCAGACTTGACATGGGAGTCTAGTCAGCTTGGCTCAGCTAGCTTAGAGACTTGGGAGTTTGGCGATTCTTGTAGAGTACTCATAGAGTCTTCAAACCAAAGATCTGAGAATCGCCATTGAATCGCGTGAATCGCCGGTTTGGCGATTCGGTTCATGCCAAACGTTTTTTTTTGAATCGGAAAATCATTTGAAACGATATTTTCCCATGAATCGCCAAATCGGCGATTCATGGCATAAAATCGCCTGAATCGGCTCTGGAAATCGGTGTGAATCGGCGGATAGCTAAAAAGTCAAGTCAAATTTTAAAAAAACACAAATATTTTCAATGTTTGTTTTTTGCCTTTCCTATTTGTTGTAAGTTTATACAAATATAACATTTAAGTATAAGTTAGATTTATTTAATTTCTTATACTTTAAGTTATATTTGTATAAATTATAAAATATAAATACTTCAGGGTGTTTGAGATAGGTTCCAGCTTCATAGGAGTTAAGATGCAGATTCTAGATTTTGGGGGTTTTCGAAAAATTCCAGACTTAACCAAATTTTAGGATTCAACAAGCCTTTAGCAAGGTTACCTCCCATAATCCATCATGGCTTTCTAAGGTCAAACTGAAGCTGGCAAAAGAATTCTCAAAGGGTTTTAACTCGTTTTATCACAAATCACTTGGTTTCGACCCCATCTCTAGGACAAACTTAGCTTAGCTCTCACCCAAATCCTAGACAGACATGACTTCCCAACAGACCAAAATCATTCAAACCTCATTTGCCGGACCTAGGGACTTGAAATCAGCCACCAACAAAGACTACATAAGATCTAGTTATGAAGACTTTGACATTTGGCATTGATCAATGATCAAGCATCACAAATTCATACTATGAAACGATTTAGTTTTATGGATCTTACAGATACTGATAGACATATGTTTCATGGATCTTCATCTTACATACATTTATGATTTGATGTCTTATGGATCTTCATCTTACATACATTCTATGATTTGACTCATTACGATCCTATGATTTCTATTTACTTTAGCTACAGTTTACATTTTACGTGTAATGTATGTGATGGATTTATCATTTATGTTCCTTGTTTATGTATATTAGCTTCTATTTGATGATGTTATAGTGTGTTTAAGTTATATTCAATAAAGGGTGCATGAAAAAAGTTTTAAATTGTTAAAATCTCTCAATTTCAAGGGTTTTTTAAATTTGCCGATTCGTGGACGATTCGATTCCGATTCATGGCCGATTCACGATTTGATTTGGCCTTGCTGATTCCGATTCCAATCCGATTCTGATTCTTGTTTCTTTGCTTCAAACTATGGTTGAAAAATGTCTTGAGACACAAGTGTGTTCCCAAAAATGGCTTGTTTGCTCTTGAGAATAGCTTGGCATTTTCTGGTTTGATATGTATTGTATAATTCTTCTAAACATTGTAGTGTTTTTGGAATGTTTTTGTGCCGTTTTTAGCCCATCTCATATCGTTAAAAATTCTAACAAAGGAGAGTCAAGTATCAATAGCAATGACCCTACTATAGAGGCTTATCTAGAAATTTTCAAGTTCGTTTTCTCTAGTGATGGATTTGTCTCTGAAAATTGCTCTCTAGCAATCACTTGAGTCACAATAGGATCTCCACTAGCGGCTTGGAATGAATCTCCAATAGTAGCTTGACTTTCCAAGAGGATCTTCAATAGTAGCTTGACTTTCCAAGTGCAGTGATGGCTAATTTAGTTACTAAAAATGGTAAGATTTTTCTGTAAAAGCTCACATGCTGTAGAAATTCAAATGATTAGTTTAAAAAATTATAAATGAGAACATGGATTTTTTTTCTTTGACCAAATTTTTAATCATGTTCCATAGAGTTTTGAAATAGGGGGCAGGGGGATGCAAGGACGGGTTTCGGGGATGGAGAGATAATGGACCAAAATTTGGGGATTTGAGGGGAGCATGTAATGATCCTATTTGATATTTTTATAATTTGATGTGATATATTTTCTTTTTCTTCAGGGGGCTTTAAGCATTTTTCTTTAAAACAAAGACTTTGGCATAAACTAATGATTATCTTAAATCCCCAAATTCATGGTTTTTGTTACCGTCCAAATAAGTCCTTTACGCACGAGAATTGATAGTGATAGTTGATGGAAGATGGTCTTCTTATGCTATTGAAATTGTTGTTCAATATGGTACCTCATGTCTCAAATATGTGTTTTGCAATTTCATAAATTGAAGTAGATCATATAATCAAGCTTTGTATTGATAATATTTGTCTACCTAGGTTGTATCTTTGCATGCAACAAATCTTTTCAATTTTTTTAATTGTGTGCTGTTATTTGTTCAAGTTATTATTTCTTTGAAATATTGTGTGCATTGTTTTATGTTCAAGTTATTATTCCTTTGAATGTTGTGTGCATTGAATTGTTGGTCTGCGTAGGAAGGTGGTGTTGTGTTCAAAATTATTTGTTTTTTTTACAAAATCTATAAAAGGCTAAATTACTGATTCGGGTGCGGATGTGAATGCGGGTACGAGAATCAGGTGCTTTGGATGCATTTATACACACACACACAAAGAAATGCAAGAAATATACAGAATTAAATCGTTTGATAGTATGATACTTCATCATTGATCAAGATAAATATTAAATGCCAGTTGATAGTTCACAAATATTCAAATAAGCCATATCATATACATCTATGCTCACGATTCCATTGAAATATTAGAAATCATTACAATTACAAAATCAAAATGTAGTTCATGATTTAATGTTCATCAATCAAGATTCACTAATCTGAATCATAAGGATTCTCAAAAAAATCTTCATCTTCAGCGGCTGCAAGTTCAAGATCATTTGAACCCAAAGTGGTTCCACTTGTACTAGATGCACCATGTGTCGGGATGTAATTGTCATCATTATCAGTAATGAGTCTAGTAAGATCCTCAATGGTTGCATCCAAGTTGTCACACTCAAGGGCTACATCCCAAAGCTTCGCTGCGCCATCCTTGTAGTGTTTCTCCTTATGTGACAAAAGACGCAAGTTGGAATGAATATAACCGAGTCTTCAACATTTTTTGAGCCCAACCGGTTACACTTCATTGAGTGGATAAATGAGTATGTACTCCGATTATGTTCATCAGCAAAAGAACTTGTAACCTAGACAGTGTTCACAAAATTTAAAATAAAAATGCAAAGTAAATTAAAGAATGTTAAGTACCAAATTGTAGAATACAAGTGGTAAAAGAAACAGAAAAAAAATTAATTTTGAGATGATTGCAAGAGGCTATAGATACTTAAATGGTTGACGATAGAGGTACCACCATGTGATAGCTTCCATGTCGTATTTGTCTTTAATAGCTGTTGGAATATGATTTCTTCCTGAGGTAAACAAGCCAAATTCTGTCCAAACTTTTTTGTGCACTTCTTCATCTGGGAAGAGTCTTTCAAAAGCTTTCTTGCACCCATTAGAAACTTCATCTATATATGGTTCTACTCTCTGACATAGCAAGTACTCTAATGCTATAGTAGCTCAGAGATAGGGCATATGCAAGGAGGTGCAATGGGGTAGTCATCTTTTCCCAATGACGATGAATGATTGTTTCCACCTTATTGCATAAGGTTTTACATTGTATGGGGTCATTCTCATGTTTTTGTATTGCAATTTTTACCTTCTCTATCATTGTGTCCATGCCATCATAGACATCTGCCAAACAAGGTGCATCTGTATCAGCAAATCGGAGCATAGTCATGATAGGCTCGGTGAAATCCAATACATATCCCACATGAGCCCACCAATTGTCATCCAAGACCAATGTCTTGATTGTTTGGGTCCTCTTTGAATGTGAAGCCTTCCATACACCCCATTGGTTGGAAATAACCATTTGGCTCAATGCCTCTTGCACCTTGAGAAGTCGTCTCATAACAATAGTATGAGATGCAAATGGGGTCTCAACAACCTAAGTAAGTTAATAACAATTTTCATAAATATTAAGCAAATTTATATACAACTTGATAATTGATCATGACATAAAATTTATTAAAATTAAATAAATAAAATAAATTTAGTAATTACAATTTACCTTCAACAACTCCAATTTCAAGAAATATCTTAATTTTGATTGTGACATTTGGTGGTTCATCACAAACATCTGGATCACCTCCCCCTCATGGTATTTTTTGTTTCACCCACTCTTTTGAGTGCCAATTTGTTGCATCACCAAGTTGAGGAAGTGTACAGTGCATGGTGTCCAAAAAATGTGGTCATATCAGCCCTCAACCGAAGCACTTGCACCCCTACAATTTTTTTTTCTATGATTACTTGAACCACATTCTCACTACCCATCGTCTCTATGGACTTAATGAGAATTCTGGAAATGAACTGTGCATGTTTCACTTCCCCTTCTGGTATCTTTCCATCCATTGGAAACAATAAAAACACCCAAAGTTTTCCAAGAATCTCTAATTGGGTGAAGAGATCTCTCTATAGAAGTCCTCTCTTTTTGCAATATGGTGGTACACACCTTTTCATACCCAGGACTTGTGTAACCAGCCAGTGCACTATTGATGACCACCACCATCTCCTTCCAATATGGTGATCTCAACAAGTTGAAAGGAAGACCATTGGCATAGAGGCAACGTCCAATGGCTTGATCAACAAGCTCTCTTGTCTCAATTTTAAATTTTGTGTCCAATGGACCTCTTTTGCGGGTGCTAATTTCTACTTCTTCATCTTCCACTTCCAGTACAGGCAAGAATGGATGTTTTGAGGCTGCAACTGTTTCAGTAACACCATTTTTTTCTTTCTAGATGAACTAGCATAAGATGTTTGTTTTGATCTTTTAACCAACCTATCAGCCTCTTCTTGTTCTTTTACATATCTTGCTATTTGTATAGTAGACATCCCCTTCTTCTCTTTGCCTTTGCACATTCCCACCCCTTTACTAGAAGGGCCCATAAAGTGAAGTTTAACTCGAGAATATGGGCTATTAAATGGTTTACAATCATAATTATTACACTTCCAAATATATGAACCACCTCCTGCAACCTATGACATTCTTGTGGTATGTCTCCATAAAGGAGATCCTACATCAATTTTGATTTATCGGATCCTTACCCTCCTACTGAACTTTCACTATCGGCCATTCTTGCACAATGCAATTTGATTTCTTGCTATCATAAGAAATTAAAAAAAATTAAGTACTTAAAAAACTGTAATGTCCCCATTTTTAATAAATTATTTTTTATTAATTATTGGTCTCAGAATTTAAATAATATTATAAAAGGACCTTTAATTAATAAAAGGGGGGCCCATTTTTATTAATATTGTCTGTAGGTGTTTGCCGTGTCGGCATTCTTTTGTAAACCCTCGGGAGTTTCTCCGAAAGGATATTTATGACCAGTGTGTAGGATGTATTTTTCATGTTGAGTTTTGATATTTGATTTGTATTTGCAAATTCCTATTGGGATTCTGATGTTCGCCATTTTGGAGGTAAAAGATCCTCCCTATTTTGTTTGTGTGCAGTTTCGATGGGATTCAACCCTCACCCTACTCTGCTTGTTCCGCTTGTATCGGATCTGGCAAATCCGAGGCACCATCAATAAATTCAATAAGATTTTTCCGGCAAACATATTTGGATTGCGAGTTGTTCTGTGTCTGCGAAGATCATATTTAATAATCTGCAAGGAAGAAGGGACGTCATACAAACATCTGAGAGACCTCACGGAACACGTGCATCCTTCAACCCATCCATTCGGCATTCTTCCCCATTCCGTACGACCCTCCTCATCACCGTACGACCCCCTGCTATTGTATGCAGCACCACTCTCTGCTACCGTACGGTCCCCAACATCCACCGTACGACCACTCTCAACTATCGTACGGACCCTCCCAACTACCGTACGGACCCTCCCAGCTACCGTATGGCCTCTTCCAGTCATTGTGAAAACAAGTAGTTCATTGCTTTAGCATAGGTCTGCTTCGGTACGACTTGCCTACCTCCGTATGGCCTGCTTGTCTCCGTATGGCCTGCATGTCTCTGTACAACCTTCCAGTACAGCATGTGGCCTATCCTCCGTACGGTCCATATCAGAAACTATAGACAAACACTAAGAGGCCTGTTTCCAGTTGAGTTGTGGTTGGGAACATTACAAAAACTAAAAAATTCAAGCATACAAGTGTAAAAAAAGATACAAAAACATTAAAACAAAGAGTTAAACTTTTTTATTTATTGCTTAAAAAAAATACTCTGGAAATTTTTTTGAAATTTTTTATCCCAAACTTTAGAATTTTCATCAAAATCTTAAAAAAATTCATTAAAAGACTCAAGAATAGGGTCATATGCTTACCTTAGACGCTTAGATCTCCTTTGTGGAAGCTATTGGGCACCCCATGAACGATCCTCTTCGAAAATAATCACCTGCCCTTCAAAATGCCAAAATGGAGACCAAATGAGAAGAGAACAAAATAGAAAACAAAATGAGATGCAAAAACAATGAATGGCCTCTATTAGGGCCATTTTAGGGTTTAGTGCTTCAAAATTTTTTTTTTTTTTTATTGGCACATGTTTTAAGTGAAAATTTTCACTTTATAAAGCTTTTTTTGGTTTTTTCTAGGCCTGCTCGTCTGGGTGCTCATGGAAGTTCCCAGGTGCTCTCCGAAGGCATACATGGGGAGATTTTACACTCCCTGCAGGCTTCAGGAAGCATCTACTTCTGCCTCCGGTTGCTATACCTGCGCATCCAATAACTGAGATAAAAGGTCACTTGTGAGACGAGCTACTATAAATATATGCTTGTACTTAAGGCAAAACAATAGTTAGGATATCATTTTAATTTTGCAAGAACTCCCTACAAATGTTGTAAAGTAGTAACAACTATGTATTTGTGTCTAGGTTTAGTCTAGATCTTAGAGAGCTCCCCCTTAAAATTTAAAGAGAGGTTTTATGTCACATATTGTTCTACTTTGAGATGTCTCAAAATAGACAAATGAAAATGCTAATAGAACATGTCTACAATGAACTTTTAATTCCACTTCCTTGAGTTGGGTATGAAGCATTTTTGTAATTGTACATCCTGCTTCTACAAAACTTTCCAACACTTGTGAGATGAGCTACTATAAATTTTATGCTTGTACTTGAGGCAAAACAATAGGTAGGATATTATTTTAATATTGCAAGAACTCCCTACAAATGTTGTAAAGTAGTAATAACTATATATTTCGTTTATGTATTTGTGTGTAGGTTTGGTCTATATCTTAGAGAGCTCCCCCTTAAAATTTAAAGATAGGTTTTATGTCACATACTGTTCTACTTTGAGCTGTCTCAAAATAGATAGATTAAAATGCTAATAGAACATATTGGCAATGAACTCTTAACCTAAAGCTAGGTATGAAGCATTTTCGCAATTATACACCCTTCTACAAAACTTTCCAACTGCCCCTTACTATCTAAGGATCTCCAAGAGGGCTTCCCCAAGGAGGAATGGGAATAGTGAATTAAAAGCTAACTTCGTCTTGAAATCATGCCCAATAGATCTTGTCTGATGAACTTTTCCGCAAGACATGGACAACAATTTCGTTTCTACCACAAAATTTGCATGTAAAATTTGTAATACCTACTTTTTATCCTTGTTTTGACCACCAATTATTGATGTTGAATTGACTACTACACTAGTTTCAAAAGTACTTTGAGATTGTTTATTCAAACCATAGATGGCAAAATCGTTAATATTGGGCTGACTTATTGCATCATGTGAGTGTTTAGGTCATTGCACTGAGTCAACACTTGCACTCTGAGTCAGGTTGGGTACACAGCAAGTTTTCATTGTGACTTGACTGGTTTTCAAGTGAGACTTATAAGTTATTTGTGTAGTCTTGAATGGTAATGGGATGAAACAAAACCTACACAGTTTTCACAATTTCACTTCATTGTTTGACATTTTATGGTCTAATTTCACACAACAAAAGATGTCTTTGGCATCCACATCACAAAAAACATGCTGGAGAAGGGATTAAAAGAAAGAAGATTGGTAAAAAATGTTAAGGACTTGTTGTTGGAGAAAAGTTGGTGATAGAATTAAGAAAGATGGTAGAGGCTATGAAGATTCATGTGGTCTTGAATGCCTTAATGTGGTCCTCCCAGAACCCTTTTTGTCACTGCCTCCAAAACCTGCTTGTTGCTGTTCTCATGTTGTCTCCAAATCCAAACCCTTGGTGCCCCTATTTTGAGACTTTGTGGAACTACCATTTATTTGTTATTACCAACCGGTTACTAAGAGGGGGGGGGGGGGTGAATTAGTAAGAACTATTTCCTACTATAATTCCAATCTTGTTTAGTACTTCTTGTAATCTAAGCAAAGTAAAAGCAAACATTCATAACTGTAAAAGAAGTACACAGATCAACACTGGATATATACGTGGAAACCCTCGGTTAGAAGGGAAAAACCACAGTGAGACAGAGCTCATAACTTCACTACTACAGAATGAAGGCGCCTTGTTAGGAGCTTACAAAGCACTGGTTAAGGTGCTACCCGGTTAAGGGATTTTACAAAAGATCAGTTAAGATCTTAACCCTGTTAAGAGTCACCTGGTTAGAGGACTTTTAACACCAACAATGATGTTACCCTGTTAGGGGATTTTACAAAGAACCGATTAGGTCCACCCTGATAAAGGGATTTCAATTTGCTTTCACACCTAATAAAAGCAATGATTTGTTATGACACTGTAAAGAGCCTGTGTAGCTCTTTTCTTTGCAATGATAATTTCTAAGAGAATTTGGCAATTTTCGTAAACTAAAGTTTCAACAATTAATTTTAAAGCTCAACCAGAATTCTTTATGTCAATTCATAATTTTCAAAGTATTAAATTGTAACTCTATATCAAATATTTCAATCTGTTTGCAATTCTAAATCTTTTAGAAAAATCAAATAGCTTTAAAAGCACCTGTTATTCCATTTGTATTGATCAGATGTTTATTCTCCAGCTGGCAATATTCACGCAAATTCTCAGAAGAGTTGCGGTTGCTGGAATGAAGATTTTATTGAATGACATTCATCCGTTATTATTTGCTATGACCTGCGACTGCTGGAAAAGAGCCGCCAATGAAATTCACGCCTGGAAATGAATGTGAAGCCCTGCAATTGGGAGATCTAGCTGGCTGTCGAAACTCCGTTCAAACAACCTTGTGTGGAACTGCGGCTGCAAAGCTAATATCCACGTCCAAACTGAAGACCCACGTGAAGCTCTCATGCCTAGATTTTGTCATACACAGCCCTGTCTTGAACCCGCGGCTATGTATTTAATACGGCTGGCATTCTTAATCATCATTCAATGGCAATCAACCATCTCACGATGCACAGTTCAGGAGAATGAGCGTTCTCCCAAATTCCTCAAACCCTTGCTTCTCATTACTATCGATAGTTCTCAAAATTCCAAGTTTTAATAATAATATCATGATGATAAAAAAAATGCAAGGCTGGGCTTTAAAACAATTAACAAAATCTTCCTCTTCACACCACCCTTCAGCTTCACACTTACACCTTTCACTTAAGTGAAAACAATCATCAAGAAGACACTTTCAAATTAGAACGCTTAAAGTAACATGTTGAAATAAACCAAGCGTAATCTCATCAAATATGAAGAAAGTGACAATTGACCATTCCTGGAAGAACTCAACGAAAAAAGAAGACCAAAATCAACGCCCAGTTGCCTTTCCCGAAATAGAAACCGGGTATAACCGGCTTACTAAAAATAGTAAGTCAAACTCAGAGATCCCCTAATCAAAACGTCAGCTCACAGGGACCGCATTGATGAACTGACAATAGCAAGCCCAGGTACCTGCTAAATTGGGGATATTACAGACACTGATTGTTTGATTAGATCATACCTGTTGATCTTTCCCCAGTTTGCCTGGTTGTTGAATCTTTTCTGCCTCTTTGCCTTTCACCTCTGGTGACTGTGATCTCTTCGCAGATTACTCTTGACTGCTTTGTTTACTAAACAACTTTCAACAACACTTTTCTTGCGTCCTATGATCTGTATTTATACAAGAGTTCACCGTAATGATACTCTTAACTCATAGAACCGCCAGGGTGTAAACTCAACGATAAATCATGGAAGTAGCAAAAAGCTATGCGTTATGATCTGGAGTTTACCTTGCAAAACATCCGTAGAAATAAAGCTAACTCCTAAAGCTAACTCCACTTCAGAGTAGTGGATGTCCCGTATAATCCGGTTTTAACTCAAACTGCTTCGTAGAATCCGGTGCGGATCTTTAGACAGTTTAGACCAGTATACCTTATACCTGGTTCATCCTTGTATACACTATGAGACCGGTATTGTGTACTTAAATCGATCTACCGGTGCATACACTCTGTTTCTAGTCTACCGGTGTCTTCTGAGTAATGTGAGTGACCAGTGAGCTTTTACTGGTGCATGGTGTTTGTGAATTTACACTAATGACAACTTAAATTGCTAACATTATTGAGTTGAGGGTCATATGACATGTAATATTTGAATCATGACAATTTGATGATCAAAAATCGACTTATGTGTTCCCTAAAAGACTAAATGTATTAGCTTCTGTAATTTTGTGGTCCAAGTTTTCAAACTATGATTCAAACATTAAGCAAGATTAAGCTTGTCTCACACTAAGTCATAGAGGTCACTTGACAAATAAATATAGAAGGGTTTCCCACCATGCCATTTTGTTTCTCTCAAAATTGAACCCTGTGCTTGGAGTACTTTTAATAAAATACAGCTATTTATTATCGATCATACAAAGATCTTTAAAGGCACATTTTCCTGCTAAAACCATCTTTTGGGCAAAAGTGAAAGTCTGTCTCTGTTGCTTCTCTTGGTTCCAAAGATCTCTCCACTAAAATATAAAATGGCCCTTCCCTTTCCATTATTATAGTAGCAAATCTTGGCAAGGTTCCAATCTGCCCACATGTATAATGGGTTGTTCAACTTCAATGCTTCTTATTGTCAGGTTGCAAGAATCAAATGGTCCTTAAAGATGCCATTGACTAAAGCCAGACACTACCTGCAGTCACCTAACTCCTTTTCAAATGTAGCTGAACCTTAAAAGTGTGAATGCCTTTGCATTACCCATAATGCCTTGTGTGTGTGTCTATATATTGAGACAGATTAAGGCCAGAGTGTGGGCCTATGACATTAGTAGATCACATGTAATCATAGCCATTTTCTTGTGATATCCGTTTGTCAAAATCTTCTATCAAACTTCCACCCGCTAACATCCAAATCTTCTATAAAAATTGCCCATGCCAATGAATACACAGGTCAGTCATGCTACAGGGCTTCTATGCATCCACATTAATAGAAGTCATTAAGAAGTTTCACTTCTGATTGTGTTTGAAAGCAGAACGAGATACCTTCCAGTGATATATTCATCTTTTCATGATTAGTGATGATGCTGGTACTAAAGAGTAATAGGCCATTTTCTAATATCTTTATTACTTATATATATTGTCACTGTGGTTCATTTAAACTAGAGAAATTCATTAGAATTTGGAAGCACACTCTGTTATCTTGAGTAAACACACCCTTTAATACATGTACTTTCTTCCATATGCTTGGACTATTAACAAATGAAGATGCTAAATTCACTTGTCATTGAGTTTGGTTTGACTGGTAATTACCTGTTGTATTGCAGATACTCTTGGCATACAAGGAAGAAAAGTTTTTACAGATGGTACAGATGGATGTAGACAGGTGATCTTCCTTTATTCCCTTTCTTTCCCTCTATCTTACACATTGCAAATATTTTGATTGATGTTCAGATGAATGTTTTCTAGGATTTGTAACTTATTAAAGAACCAAATGCAACCCCTTAGATCTATACTGCTATTTTGTCACCATCATTCACCAGAACCTAGCTTTTAGACCTGATTGTTTAATAAAAGATGAGCAAAGAACATGCTGAGCAGAAACATTTGAGCTGAGAGGTAATTTTGCAAAGGATACAAGGACTGATTTGTTTTCTGGAAAGTGATTTTTTACATGGCATAACTATGTTTTATATGAGGTATAAGACAAGACAATCAATTCCATGATAGGATATTGATAGTTTGTTTCCAATTCTGTTTCATAGAACTTTAAAAAATCTTATGCCACAGAGAAATTATATACTTAGCATCACTTTTGACATAATAATTGAGATCTTTACTCTTCAATGTGTAACTCTAAGAAAATCTGATGAAGAATAAGCTTATTAGCAAAATTGTTATAGAAAATCATGTAATGGTAGCTACATGTTGATTGCAAGAATGAATGTAGGGAATTCGAGAGAATTGGATGGCGCACAGTTCAATGAGTGTGTGATTTTATTTATTATTAAATGGGGAAGTTACAAGGTAGTTGTAACTTATATGTTAAGTCACCTTTTAGCTATGTTACCAGTTCGCTCTTGGAAACCCTTAGATCTGGGTTGATTTTGAACCCAATCTGGTTACCTTGTGGGGCCATCTATGGTTGTGCAATATAGAGCTAGATTTGGCCAGGTCTTCTGTAGAGCAGGCTCAGGTGAATTTGGGTCCATTTTTTAGGACTTGGAACAAACCCCACTAGAAAATATGATTTTTTTTAGGTTTTTATTTTTGATTTTTTTAAAAAGCTTTCTTTGCCTCCTAAGTTTGTTAGCACTATATTTCATGTTAGCATCATATTGTTATAATGGTCATCTAGTAGTTTTGGAGGTCATCTTAAATTACATAAAAAAAGAATACCAAACTTGATGCTAAATGCAGAAAATGACGCTTATAGGCTATGCTGCGATAGCAATGGTCACAAAGCATAGAAGTTGGTTGACATTGACTTCAACAAAACACTCTATAGTTGTGATGTGATAATTGTTGAGAATGCAGGGCTGTTTCAGTCAATAATAGAGCAGAAATGAGATCTGGAAATTACTGGAAACCTGGAAAAATGAGCTAAGAAATTAGGTGTGGGGTCAAGAGGAGGAGAGTTCCCATTAAATTCCAAGCACCACTGCTGCTGCAAATTATGAAAATCAGCCATGTGATACAGATTCAAATAGAACTGCTGCACTTTATGAAAATCAGCAAGAAGATGGTGCTGATTCAGCAAGAGAGAAACAATAGAAAAGACCCAAATGGAGGCACAAAACAACTAATGATGTTCATTGAGATGAACTGCTTGATATGAGGGTGAAAGTAAGATTCAAAAGATGTAAATAAGGTAAAACAGTAAAATATGCTTTAATGGTTGATTCACAGTATTCTTTTGAACCTCACGGATGTCCCAAAGCTAGAGAAAGACCGATGTAGGAAAAGGCTACATAATGTTGTGTGGGTCTCTAGGTTTGGCTATTTTTTGCTTATAAAAATGTTTTTAATCCTTTGGGCGGCCCTTGGGTTCAGCCTAATTTTGCTTACGGTGCCTGCATGGGATTCTTGCTGAACCCAGTGGCATACCAGCTCCAAACTAGAGCCATATGAGATGGGGGGCTTTGGGAGAATCCAGTAACATAGTCACTAACAAATTCATTTCACCTCATTTTGAATTCAAAAGATACATACCGAATATACGTGCTTGATTTAGAACCTATTCAAAGCGGTTGGTTTGCTATTACTATACATGTGCAGGTGCCTATTCCCTGCCAAGGAGATCATAGAGAAAGATTTTTTAATTGGAGGCAAGTTTTTCTTTTTATTCATTATTCTTATAAACAAACTCTCATGTTTTAGTTTCATTCTTCATTGTTTAAAATATCAAATGAGTTTAGGATATATAAGTTTTTCTAATTTAACTTACCGGGAAGGTGTTGTTTTCCAAACTTGTTGCCATAGGGATTACAGTAGCAGCCGACATTAACTTCGTGGACAAACTCCTTTTCAAAAAAAAACCATGTTCATCGTTGTAAAAGTATGTTTGTATGATAGTTTTAGGTGGTGGGTGATATGTTTGGAGTTTTAGTGGCTGTGATGCAAAGTATACAAGCTCATATAGTCAGGTGAAAGACCATTTGTGACGTGAAAGACTATTTGCGAGGTATTCCTATAATATACATTAAATCTTGCCTAGGCAAGAAGGGTATACCCATGCCAACATTTAGATTGGTGGAATATATTATAGGGCAAGAACAAGTAGAAGACGCAATTTCCTAGAGAATGAATCATCCTTTGGCAAGTAAGGATTTCAAGCATCAAGACCACCATCTTCCCCGTCTATTTGTAAAGTTGTGGATGAGAGCTAATTTTTTGCTATGCATCAAGAAGAGTCCGTTTCACATAAGAGACTGAAATAGCCATTGGAAAGGCATTTCAAATTAAATCTCAAGATAAATCAATATATTGCAAGTTGTATATAAATGGTTTGGTTTTTAATGTTGTTCGTTCACCATATTTGCAAGAAATGGTGAACAAAATCAATGAGGTTTTAAAAGGATACAAGGGATTGGGCTATGAAAAGGTGCAAAGCTTTTTATTGGCAAAGGAGGTGAAACTTGTAGAAGATTCATTGAAACCCATTATGGATTTATAGGTCAAGACAAGGGTGTTCATCATTTCCAATGGTTGGGAAGGATGGCAAAAATGAGGCCTTGGTCAATATGATTACAATGTCCCTTAAAGGGGATTTTTGGAACTCCTGGATTGTTTGGGGTAGATAAAGGATGCACAATTATTGCACATCCTCATAGGAGCCATTGAGGAATTGGGGCCTAGCAATGTTGTCCAAGTCATTTAGTTTGGTTTGTTGGTTAAGACACGTTATTCACACATATTTTTGACACCTTGTACTTTCCGCTAACTCAACCTTATGCTACAAATTCTGCATCTTGTAGGACATTCAAATCTTTCTTAAATTTAGATTTTCTAACGTAAGTGAAAAAATATAATTTTATGTTTCACTTCAGTAATTTATGTTTAAAAACTTATGTTTTCTTTTTTCTTTATAGTAAATTTTTAAATTTTTAGACAATATATGGAGGTGGGAAGACACTTTCTAGAATTGTCATCAGCCAACTCTGGTTTGTGTAGAGGCAATCCAACAATAGGAGGATTGCAAATATTAAGCAAATGATCCTTAATGAAATTTGGTGAGATTCGGTAGAATAACTTTTTTTAGTTTCATGGAGCCCATCTTGAGTATGATTCACTATATTGACATTGATTAAGCCATGTTTGGGAGAGGTATATGATAGCATTGACTTGACAATTGAAAAGATGAAGACTGTCATAAATGATAAGGAGAAAGATCTTGAAGAAATAGGTGCAAACAACTTTTTGTTGAATAATGAGACAAAATGACCATCACATTACATCTTGTTGCCTTTTTGTCGACTCCAAATTATCTTAGCATTGGGCTCTTTTTGTAGTTGCGGATTGCACAATACAAAGATGTGGAAGTTAGCAAAAGGTACAAGCTAGTGTTTGTTATACTCTTCCTTGATCTTGATTTGGAGGATACAATTATGAACAAAGTTTTCATTTATAATTTTGCAACCCTCTGAATTTTCTATAATAGGTTGCTAGTTTGTCTTCATCTATGTTGAACTGAAGTACATGCACCATCTACTTTGTCAAGCACATCTAATTGACAACAACAAAGGCCGTAGAGTTAGCGTATGTGCATTCCAACTTGTTCTTTCTTTCGCACAAACAATATGGCTACAAGAATTTGGTAACAAGCTTGTGGGGTGTAGACCAAGAGTATAATGTCTTGGATGCTTCTACTTCCTAGTAATCTTCATTTTCTGAGGAGTTAGATAACCAACATATTTTTAGTGTGCATGTGAGTGGCCCTCCTTGTGGATCTTCTAATCTACCTATATCATGAAATGTTGATGATAATGCTGATGGTGACAATCTTTGCGATGACAGTCTATATTGTCAATTTGATTATAAGCTCAGATATGGGATCCCTGATATGTGTGATGCTATCTATCTAATTTTAATATTTATATTTATAAAAGAAAAGTGATGCGAATAAGAAAAGAACAATTAACTGCACATGCAAAGTTAACCCTAACAATATTGGAGCTGAATTTTATTGATAAAATCTGCTAGAATACATCAATAAAAAAATCATAATGATATATACCATTATACATCAGTGGAATAATAATAGTGTGGAACTAAGTAGAAAGAAAGCCCTTGGTGGAAGATCTTTCATTAAATTGGAACTGATTCCATTGTATGATTCTGCTCTAGCTGCACCACAACACAGTTTGCTAATGGACAAGAGTATGCTTTCAGTTCATTGTAGTCTCTAGATAAGATTGCCCATAAGAAACCATAGGGATTTTGTCCTTTGATCTCTAGATCCAGGGGTTTTCATCATTAAATAAATATATGAGCTCTGCCTGCTGTAGCAAGCCACTCTAGGTCAGAGAATATGTGAAATAAGCATAGAACGAATCTTTCAATGTTGGCTTTCTGTTATTTATTCATTGACATGCTCCAAACCTTTGGTGCCTTCCCCATGTGTCCATTGAAAATTAAAAAAGATTAGCTTTTATTACGTATGACCCTAATATACTTTTATATGTCAATTTTAATGTTAACAATCAAGTAACATGCAACATGGCAGTAGTGACATAAACATTAAATTACCCAAGAAGCCAATAAACCTTGACCCCTCATCAATAAATCAATCCTGGTTAAGAAACAATTTGCTCGAAAGACCTGCGATAAAACATCGTGAATAGTTGACTCACACTTGAATCCAATGCCAGGTTGCATGACATGGTCTTGTCCACACTAGCCCTTCAAAATCTTGAAGAAATATGAACACATTTTCCCATAGGCAATTGTAATGGACATATACACTTAAAAATCTCTGAGGTCATGAACAAAATCAATAGTAAAGAGGCCCCTTTATGGTAAATCCCCCATGAGGAGAGTAGTGGTGAGGATCTCACCTCCAATTGACGTAGAACTTAAGATATGCCCCTAAAATACAGGCAATGGTAAAAAACTCTTAAAAAAACCAAGGACAATTGTATGAAACCAATTCTTGCCCATATTTACTTCTCTAGCAATCAGCCTTTGCTCAACAAAAATATAGAAATGGTCTTGTGGGTCCCACATATGTTGAAAAGGGACATTAAAAAAGTTGATAAACAAAGCTTTTGATAGAGTGGAGATGCAAACTTGCCCAAAAACACCAACATAGTTGATGGCAGTGACAATTAAGGATGCAATCTGCAATGGAAAACAGTGTGCCCAATGTATCTAACCATAGTAGTACTATACTTGAAAAACTTGTTATGGATCATTTTTTTTTAGAAGAGGCCAAAACCGAGAGAGTTTTGATTAGTATTAAAAAAAGTAAGAAAGTTTACAAAATGTACAGTTTGTCGATTGTCCCTAAAAAAAGAAAACCATTCCATATTCCGGAACTAGGGCAACCAAACAAACAGACTATTACCAAATCGGTTGACATGAAAATTGGAAGGACAACAAACTTAATCCTAAGCTAAAATTTAAAGTCTGCATATAAAGTGATACTGCTATAGCTTGCATCCAAATAGAGTTCAAATAAAAAAACATATCTATCAAAAGGGATTAAATACTGCCCTCTTATCTTTATCTCCATCATTCCTGAAAGTCTTATATTTTGATCAAATTTCAAAACTGCTGTTGCAATTCCACGACCGCCAAAGTTCTTGCCTCTTGTGGTGCTGAAGTCCCTTCCTCTGCCTCTACTTCGTCTTGGCCATTGTCCTTTGAGGAATCTTGGCTTCCCAATCCATCAAGATTTTCATCATACTTATACTCAAACACCCAGTCATCATTTTCATTGATGTTCTCTCCTACTGGGTCTTCCAATACTTCGTTTATTCCCAAGACTTTTTTCAAAAACTTTATGCTTCTTTTCATCACATTCATCCTCAAATCTTTAAACTCCCATTCCCAACCTGTGAGAACAAAGAATCGTTTGGGTGGCCCTCCATAGGAATTTCTTCTTAGTCTTCTCCCTAGACCTAGAAAGCTGTCACCAGCCTTCACGATCACTGCATAGTCAAATGGGAATGGTATGGTAAGGTCTCTAAGTAATCACAACCAATTGCATTTTCCACATGTTGTTTCTTAAGTTTTTCAATAAGTGATTTCAATTTTTATTTTTTAATCATCTTTTTGGTCTCATTTTTATGCTTAGAGACAAAAAATAAAGGATACTATACATTTTTTGTTAAGAATTGTAGTACTTAAATTTTCTAAGTTTTAACTTGAATAGATTTTTTCTAGAAGTTAAATCTAAATCACAATGATTGTATTCCATTTATTCTATATTTGAATTGATGTTTATGTGAAAAAAATAAAGGACTATCCCTAAAAGTACTAGGCTATTCTTCATAATTACTATTTTAGGGCCTATTGGTTCTCCAATCTACATCTCAATGAATCTTAAAGATTAGCTAGACCTCATGATTAAATACATTGAAAGATTGGGTCGATGAATGGGAGATAGTATTCACACTTTTCTTCCTTACACTTTAGGCTCCGCAGGACCTTGGGGGGTTCCCTTGGTGACATTTCTTGGTAAACTTTAAGCTTCACACTAGTTTGCAATGATCTTTATAGCTAAACATGTGATTGATTCATTCCTTGTAGATCTTTGAAGCTTTGGTGTGAAGCTATTTAAATAATTGTGATATTGCTATCAGGATTTAACTGTGTAGTTTTTTTGAGTCAAACTCATTGACCCATGATTCATGAGTAGTGGTTCACCGAACCCATCTCTCATGAGAATGAAATGGAACACTTAGCACTCATTGGATCTAGGTGATGCTCACAGAGGTGAAGCACCGGGACTTCCCAGGAGGTCACCCATCCCAGTACTACTCCAGCTCGAGCGCGCTTAACTACGGAGTTTCCTCCATGGTTAAACCCACTCTACTTGCATCCTCATTTGCAAAACCTTCACCAAGTGTTGTGCCTTATGAACCGTTCATTAGAAAGCCCCTTAAGCTCATCAATTGATAAGTAGGAGATATTTTCCACAGCAAGTCAAATTGTGATATTGCTATCAGGATTTAACTGTGTAGTTTTTTTGAGTCAAACTCATTGACCCATGATTCATGAGTAGTGGTTCACCGAACCCATCTCTCATGAGAATGAAATGGAACACTTAGCACTCATTGGATCTAGGTGATGCTCACAGAGGTGAAGCACCGGGACTTCCCGGGGGTCACCCATCCCAGTACTACTCCAGCTCGAGCGCGCTTAACTACGGAGTTTCCTCCATGGTTAAACCCACTCTACTTGCATCCTCATTTGCAAACCTTCACCAAGTGTTGTGCCTTATGAACCGTTCATTAGAAAGCCCCTTAAGCTCATCAATTGATAAGTAGGAGATATTTTCCACAGCAAGTCAAATTGTGATATTGCTATCAGGATTTAACTGTGTAGTTTTTTTGAGTCAAACTCATTGACCCATGATTCATGAGTAGTGGTTCACTGAACCCATCTCTCATGAGAATGAAATGGAACACTTAGCACTCATTGGATCTAGGTGATGCTCACAGAGGTAAAGCACCGGGACTTCCCGGGAAGTCACCCATCCTAGTACTACTCCAGCTCGAGCGCGCTTAACTACAGAGTTTCCTCCATGGTTAAACCCACTCTACTTGCATCCTCATTTGCAAAACCTTCACCAAGTGTTGTGCCTTATGAACCGTTCATTAGAAAGCCCCTTAAGCTCATCAATTGATAAGTAGGAGATATTTTCCATAGCAAGTCAAATTGTGATATTGCTATCAGGATTTAACTGTGTAGTTTTTTTGAGTCAAACTCATTGACCCATGATTCATGAGTAGTGGTTCACCGAACCCATCTCTCATGAGAATGAAATGGAACACTTAGCTCTCATTGGATCTAGGTGATGCTCATAGAGATATGCTGGAGATCGAGGAAGATCCGAACGAGTTCCCTCGAGAATACAAAGAATACAAAGAAGAAGAAGCTCGAGTCAAGGAGAGCCCTGTCCATTAGTTCCCCAAGGATGAACCGATCCGATACAAAGAAGCGAAGTTGAAGGAGATAAACCTCGGAGATGAGTAGAACCCCAAAATCATCTTGGTGGGGGACGACTGGAACCCAATATTAAAGACGACATTCAAAATCTTTATAGAATACAAGGACGTATTCGCCTGGACTTACAAGGATCTAAAGGGTGTACCTCCGGAGTTATGTGTGCATTGAATTCCTCTGGTTTCCGGAGCCCAACTTGTGCGAAAGAGGCCGTATAGGGTGAATAAGAATTATGCTGCAAGGGTGGAGACTGAAATTGAACGGATGTTGGAAGCGGGTATCATCTTTCGGGTTGACACAACTGAGTGGGTTTCCCCCATTGTGATCTCCTTAAAGAAGGAAGCCAATCAGATCCGCATTTGCATAGATTTTCGATGCCTCAATGCAGTGACAATCAAGGACCCGTTTCCCATCCCCTTCACTGATAGTATATTGGAGGAAGTGACCGGCCACAAGATCTATTCCTTCATGGATGGGTTTTCTTGATATAACTAGATATCCATTGTGGAGGAAGACAAATTGAAACAACCTTGGTAGTGGAGGATGGTGTATATGCGTACAATCGAATGCCCTTCGTCCTTTGCAATGTACTGGTGACCTTCCAGCAGATTATTCTACATATCTTTGACAAGATGTCGACCAGAAACTTTAAAGCATTCTTGGACGATTGGTCCATATTCAGCGGGTAGGAAAGCAAATTGTGGCTTTGGGGGAGTGCATGGAACATTGTCGGCGAGCCTATCTGGCACTTAACCCAAAGAAGTGTCGGTTTATGGTGCCATAAGGAAAGTTGCTCAGGCACATAGTATGTAAAGAAGGATTAAAAATGGACCCCGACAAGGTACGTGTAACAATCGAGATGGAGGCCCCTATGGACGTGATTGGCGTCAAATCCTTCCTCGGCCATATCAGATACTACGGCCGATTCATCAAGAACTTCGCATGAATTTCATATCCTATGGATAGGCTCATGAGGAAGGGGGAGCCGTACACTTGGACGAAGGAGCAAGAGGAAGCCTTCGAGGATCTGAAAACAAGGTTGTTGGCTGCTCCTATTCTCACATTCCATAATTGGGACAATGAATTTCATGTGCACATGGACACATCAAATTATGCCATCGGAACCACTCTGGCTCAGGAGGGAGGGCACGGACTCAATCACCCCATATATTTTGCAAGCAGGTTGCTATCGAATGCTGAGAAGAATTACAACACCACAGAAAGGGAGGCCCTTGGAATGGTCTATTATGTCCAGAAATTCAGGCACTTTTTACTGGCGACGCCATTTACTTTTTATGTGGACCACCAGGCTCTCATGTACTTGGTCAACAAGCCTATTATTCAGGGTAGGGTGAGTCGATGACTCCTCTTACTTCAAGAGTTCACATTCAAGATTGTCGTACGGCCAGGACGTAGCCATGTGATCGTCGACCAATTGTCACAGATCATGTCTGGCGAGCCAACTGTTGGAATAAATGACGACTTCCTAGAAGCGCATCTATTTCATATAGCTGTACTTCTGAAGTGGTACACAAGAATAGGGGAATATTTGTCCACCGCTCGGTTCCCTCAGGACATGCCCTCGGGAGAACAAAGGAAGTTGGTCCTCCGGAGCAGGACCTTCCAACTAATCAATGGATTGTTGTATAAAATGGGTCCAGACCAAGTACTCAGGCAATGCGTAATGGAGGAGGAAGTACCAAGGGTGCTGAGGGAAGCCCACGGAGGACCAGGGGGAGGACACATGGGTCTCGATACGACAGCAAGGAAGGTAATCTTAGCGGACTTATGGTGGCCAACATTGTACAATGATACTAGAGAATGGGTAGTCGAATGTGATACTTATTAGCGCACAGGGAAACCCCTCAAATGGGATTTTATGCCCCTTAATCCTTCCCATGCGCAGGAGCTATTCGAAAGATGGCGGTTGGACTTGGTTGGACCTCTAAAAGCCATTCGTGCTTGACGATGCCGCTATATTGTAGTGGCCACTAAATATTTAACAAAATGGGTGGAAGCACGCACACTAACAGATAACTTAGCATTGAGCACTGCAAAGTTTATCTACGAGCAAATAATAATGAGGTATGGCATTCCAATTCAATTGACGAGCGATAGAGGTGGTCATTTTGTTAATATTGTCATTAAGCTCCTAACCACTAATTCAAAATCTTCCATATGTTGTCGAGTCCATATTATCCTCGGGCGAACGGCCAGGCTGAGACAACTAATGAAATATTGGTGGGAGTTATCTGTAAGTCTTGTGACATTGAAGGTGACGACTAGGAGGAGAAGTCGCCTTCAGTGTTATGGGCATATCGTACCTCATACAAATTAACAACCAGGAAGACACCCTTCCAACTGATGTACAGACAAGAGGTAGTGGTACCTGCCGAATTCATGGTTCCTAGCCTGCGGAGAGCCCTTGATAACAAGCTTGGTGATGTGGAGAGTCTGAGGGAGAGACTTTATGCCTTGAATAAGATGGACAAGAAAAGGGCAATGGCGCAGTTGACGACGGAGATAGTGCAACAACGAAGAAAACTGTGGCACGACAAGAACCTTCATTGGATGAAGTTCACACCGGGTGAGTTGGTATTGAAGTTCAATGGGCAAAATGAAATCAAACTTGGCAAATTCAAAGTAAAGTGGCTAGACCCATATAAAGTTCAGGAAGTTGCAGCAAATGGGGCCTTGAAGTTATGGATGCTCGACGGTAGAGAGATCCCGGACACCGTCAACGACTTGAAGTTTAAAGTCTACCACCAGAGGCAAGGAAGCCAGGGTCGTCCGGAAACGCCTCGATGATTTAATTATAAAAACAAATAAAAAAAATAAAAAGAAAAAAAACCGTCGGAAGCAACCGAATAGTGATTGTCACCGAATAATGACAAGTCACCGAAGGGTGACAAGTCATTGCATGGTGGCTGTCACTGGCAGTGACCATGCATCGCTATAAAGTAAAAAAAGGCCGTAGCCATACCCTTATTTATCCCACAGATTGTACGGGGGTTTATCTTATGCAAGCACAGAATGAAGATGAAACCAAAATAAAACGCAGGGAAGGATAAATTTATATTGTGCTTCTGTACAGCCGTAGGGCCACCAAGAGAGACAAACAAAGATTATTGAAGTCTGCATGTGGGAAGGCATCCGTACATTTTCGTATGACAGCAATTAGGAAGAAGAAAGAAGGCATGGGAGAGCAAGGAAAAATTATTGGAAACCTAACCATTTCTTGTAAACAAAAACCGACAAGAAAGAGGACAGTTATGCATCTTGTAGGGAAGAGGAAGTGGAAGGTTCAGTTGGAGGAAAAGAAAGTGAAGGTTTTGCCCTCAGGAGTCCAGGTAGCAGGAAAAATGGGGAGAGGCAAAGCTGTCCAGAAGGAGCAAGTCACACATGAAACTGTGGCATTCGAAGGCCTCAACGGGTTAGAATGCAGGAGATGGTGGGAAGAAACACCAGTGACAGACAAGGTGAAGAAATTGTTGCGGCATGTTGGTGTGCATTGGGCAATTCAGATGCCCCTATTCCTTGTAAAAAATTTCGAGCATACACTGCGGATAATGGTGAATACATATGATAGGCACACGAGGAAAAGCACATTCCAGTACAAGAAACAGGTGCTCACAGTTTCGTTTACCCCAGTCGACTTCACACGAGTATTTGGCATTCCTGGGAAGAATGGGTAGAAAATTGAAATAAAAAAGCACAAGATGACAGCAGAGCGGAAAGAGTTTTGGATAAAAAGAATTTCCCACATCCTCACCCGAGACGAGTTGGATTCCATAGTACAGGCGACAAAGAGCCGAGGCATCAAGAAGGAGTTTGTCGCCGAGGCATAAAGGAGTTTGTCGCCGAGGGTCCTTGGCGGTGCATACTGGACGTAATGAAAAGCAGACTTACTGCGACAAGTAGGGCATCAAACATTGCATTGCCACAAATTGTACATATGAACGACCTGATGAATGGAGTGGTGTATGACAGGGCAACCGTGTTATCAGACAGGATGTATGAGTTTATGACCTTGTAGCACCGCACGTTCTATATGCCACATCACGCCATTGGGTTATTCCTCGAGGCTACATTACGAATGCCCTTAGACAGGTTGGAACTGGTGCCTCAGGGAAAATTTGCAGCAGGCAAGCCTCCGGTTTTCTACTAGCGGTGCTTGGACACAAGAGGATTGACAGCTAGACAAAAGAGGCCACGACAGGTTGTGGAATCTGATCCTGAGGATGCGCATAGCGGCTGGGAGACCAGCACAGAACCCTCTAACGGTGACTCGAAGGCCCCTGATGGTGATTCAGCGGAGGAGACAGTAGTCCAGTTTGCCATGCCTCTCCTACTTCCCTCGATGTCTTTGATACAGACAGAAGTGGTTGTACCTTCAAAAGTACTAAAGGTGGACGTTGCACCTTCAACTATACCTGTTGTGGAGGTAGTTGCAGAACCTAAGGTTGCTGAAGGCACGATCGTGGATGTAGAACAACAGCTCCAAAGTATTGTGCTGGGTCAAGTTCGGTTGGAAGTAGTCATAGCTAATGTCGTAGTCACTGTAGACAACGCTCTCCTTGAGGATCCATCACCTTTGGCAGGTGCCTTGAAGAAAACTGAGTTCTTGGCTGGAGAATAAGTTTTCTATGATAATCTTGAAGGCGATAGGGGTGGTAATCCTATCTCCTCGATGGGAGGAGCCTCAGGCAGCGAAGGACTTTGTAATGTCCCCTAAATAAATAAATGAGGAATAAGGGAATGGTTTAATTATTTAATATTAATAAGTATCAAGTTAATATTAAATAATTAATGCACTTTCTTTTTGAAGGTTTGTTCTTTTAATAAAAGCATTATTAACGTTAAATGTTAATAAATGCGGCTTTGTTAATAAGGTAGTTCCCTTACGGGAATTCCACGGGAATTACCATTCAATAAATTGAAGGCTTTGAAGGTGGGACGACATGCTTGGATATTTTACAGAGGTGTTTTTTAAGAAAGAGAAACCAGAATGTCATTCCTTTCATCAGAACTATGTCTGGCCTAGTGGAATTTGGACTAGAGAATATTAAGGAAGTTTTGGAAGTTTAAACTTCATGTGGGTTGCTGGTTGTCAACGCCAAATGAGAAGAACTGGCTGAATTGATACTTCACGATAAATTCATTCTTTCACTTCTTTCGTAAAGACACGGGTAGCAAATTATGGCATGCGGCTAAACGTCAGGGAATAGTCACATAGGACTTATTTGGAAGTCATGTTCCGTTTTGTCTGCTAGCGGCAGTGTTGGTTGATTGCACTTGGCAAAGAATGAGTTGTTGTATCTGGCTAGACATGTAGGAGTCTGCCTGGATGTTAGCGGGAAGCCCAACGGTAAGAAATGAAGGAGTTGAGTTTTGCATCGGGCCTATTTTCTGTTCACATTACACCACGTAAGAGTCGAATGCGACTGGGATCCTCGAGATGACATTGCAGTATATTATCGGTCAAGGAATTACGGTTGTTATTTAAACTGTCCAGAACGCCAACACCATCACACAGGTGCTCCATAACAATTCCTGACTCATCGTTTCATATATTCAAATTTTCGTAGCAGTTTTCCAGTAATTGTGAAAGTATGAATTTATATATAAGTAACAGATTGTCAATGTTCTACGGAGAAAGCATTTATTCATTTCAATAAAGAATGGTCGTTCATGCATATTTGTATCTTCTGCATTTGTTCATTATACAAAGTTAAGTTTTGAAAATCTAGAATAGAGCATTGTGGTGTGAAGTTTGCAATAGTAGTTGGGGGGGGGGAATTTTTCAGACTTGGAGATGGCCAACCCACAGGGTAGGGATACCACTCAAGACCTAGAGCATGTGCCTATGGAGGAGGGCAATGCAGGGGAGCCGACCATGGTTGTGCATGATGTTGACGAGATCCTGGTGGAGGATAAGGTGGTGCATTTGGCAGACACAGGGATGCAACCAGAAGAAGAGGACGTTGAGGCCTCATTGGCTGACTTGATAGCATGAGGCCGTCAAATGGTAGCCATAGAAGAGGCTCGGGCCTTGAAGGAAGTGACTTCAGAGTTGCGGCGTTTTTTGACTTTTGTACAATAGGAATGCCCGACTGCTTTTGTAGAGTGTTTTGGGTAGGGGTTGAGCCTTACTGAGGAGACGCCTGAGATGTTGAAGGGATGGTCTCTTCCTATGCCAGTGACAGAAAGTGAGGTACAAGCCCTCATTCGCCAAATAGAGAAGGCCTTCCAGGAGGGCTATTATGTCTCGGCTGGACGAGAGACTGCATTGGTGGATTCAGAGAGAGCTCAGGAGGAGATGGCCACCAGGTTGGCAATAGTGGAGAGAGACTTAGCTGAGAGGACACAGGCGATGGAAGCCGAGAAGGCATCACAAGTGGCCTTGGAGGATACATTGGCAAGGGAGATGAAGACATTTGAGCAGACATTAGCAATAGCTACCCATGAAAGATAGACTATGGAGGCTAGTTTGGTCTGAGCCCAACAGGAGGCAGAGGATTAGCAGAAGGAACTTCAAGAGGTTGCAGTGATGGTAAAATCCGCACTCGAACTTCAGTCAGTCACCGGACAAAAGTTGGCGACAAGGAGGGCACAGGTGTATGAGTTGCGTTCTCGGTTGGGATCTTCTTTGGTGCAACTGACCTCTTCTACTGCGGGTCACCCAGCCTCTTCAGGGACGCTTCCTATGCCCCCTACTTCTGCTTAGTCGTACATTTTGTATTTACTATCATTCCCTTAGTGTTATCGTTCTGGACATTTTGTATGTTGTCGTCCGGAGACGCCTTTCTTTTTGGGGGGGATGATGTTCGAAAGCTGGGTAATTAGACGGTTAGTCCATTCGAGGGGGTTACATGGATGCGATGGTTCGCCTTGCATCCCCTCGAACATTATATGTATGCATTCTTCTATTTGAGTAGGACACGACGATGGTTGTACGGAAATACATTTGTACTTGATCATTCTATGAATACAATACTATTATGTTTTCTTTACACTCTGTTTAGTACTTTACTTTCTGTATGCAAATAATCTTTGTTACCCCATGAGGGTAAACAGATGGAAATATTCTAAGTTGCCGGTTCAGATTTGGATTCGAAATTCGTCCAATTTTTTTTGCGTTGGGTTCAGATTCGTTTTGGGTTTGTCCGTACAAGAATATGTTTTTTAAAATATATATATATGTATGTATATGCAGCAGCAAATAAGTTCATACACCACTATGCTAATATTTAAGCAACATAGCAAAATACACCACCACATATATTAACGTTTTAGTCCAAATGACAACAAAATGCCAAAATACACTATATCAATGCTTTAGTTCAAAAACAATAATGTCAACATTAATAAGCGACCATCACTAATGTGAGATTTTCACACCATCGCCCCAAAATTAATGGGGACCCCCCTCTTTTCAAACTTGTTTGGGCAATTTTCTCAGATCAAGGATGAATGGTGGATTTGAAAACGATAAAAAATTGAGTTTTATCAAGTCTATAACTTGATTTCCTAAACGTAATGATTTTTCTTACCAATCCAAATTGAGGATGTGGATTGGATAATTCGATTTATAAGCAATCTTGGTTTGAGATTTTGAACAAAATTTGGATTTTGTGGACTACAATTTTTTTTGGGAAATTTGGTGGAATTTTGCAAATTGTGGAAAATGGATAGATAAATTTGGGCAATTTGATCGTGCAAATTTGATAAAATAATTTTGGAAAAATCTAAATTCTAAGTGTCAAAATTGCAATTTTAATGTTCACTTTTCACAGTTTGGTAAGAGGGTTCCTGCAAGTTGGTAGGCATGATCTTGCGAGTTGGTAGGGGTGCTCTTGAATCTGTTAAGGTTTTAGGATCATTGCAAATGTAATAGCACTATCTGATTGTATGTGTTTTCCAAATGCAACAATCTCTTGTATTTATATTGAGGATGAGCCAAGAAGAGACATGTCCCTTCATGGGACATGTCTATTCATTATTATGTAATTAATATAATGACAATTATGATTATATACATATATATATACATATATATACATACACACACACACACACACATATATATATACATCTCATATATACTAAATATATATATACTAAATATATATATACATATCTTTACTAGTATTGACTCATAGTGTTTATCCGACTGAAGCTACAAAACATCAACAGTCCCTCTTAGCTAGGGAGGATAAATCAATCCAATGTCAACACTTAAGACACTTGACAACATCAATCATATGATGTAAGCAAGTAAAGGCATCATCCTCAAGATGTAATCAATAGAAACATAGTCTCAATATGTGGATTGCCTCCATCAATGATTCTATCCACAAGCTCTCGTGTGGATTGCCTCCATCGATGATTATATCCACAAGCTCTTAGGTGGATTGCCTCCATCGGTGATTCTGTCCACAAGCTCTCGTGTGGATTTCCTCCATTGGTGATTCTATCCACAAACTCTCGAGCTTTAGTTTGGATTGCCTCTATCGGCAATTCTATCCACAAGTTCCCAGGTGGATTGCCTCTATCGACGATTTTATCCACAAGCTCTCAAGTGGATTGCCTCCATCGGCGATTCTATCCATTTGATATCTTGAGTATTGGCCTATCAGAATGTCAACACATGACATTCACCAAATACTCAATAAGGTACTGGCCTGCAGAATATCAATACATGATATTCACCAAATACCTATCATATATCTATACAAACAACTCATAGACCATCAATGACATCTAACACTTAGTTGTTGATTTACAAGATATATCTATGCAAACAACTTATAGACCGTCAATTTAATGACATCTAACACTTAGTTGTTGCTTTACAAGATGTATCTATACAAGCAACTTATAGGCCGTCAATTTAATGACATCTAACCCTTAGTTGTTGCTTTACAAGATATATTTATGCAAACAACTCATAGACCGTCAACTTAATGACATCTAACACTTAGTTGTTGCATTAATTCATCATGATCTGTTTCAACATTATAAATAATGTATATCATGATTTAAGTTATTGTAAGATCGTCACATTCCAATAACTTCTGCAAATACAAGTGATAATCATTTGGAAGTTGTCGCTTCCTCATGATTTACACAGGGGGAAGACCCATTAAAAACATTCATGATTCATTAGTATAATAATCAAATATCAAGTTTACCTCAGAAGTGTTTCACCTTCAATAATGAACTCCCTCTCAATCAATATGATCAAGATTATCACAAGTTGACTGAACCATCTGCTCCCTCTCAAGCTCAAGTTTATCAACTTCTTGACCTCTTTTGAAATGTCAGACTCCATTTACATCTAGTCTCAATCATCAATTCGTTTGCAAGCATCAAGTTCTTTCTCCCTTGAATGCAATTATCTTGCGCTTCTGTCCTGAAGGTATGTCAGGGAGAGATTACAAATAGCTCACTAAACTATCTCTATCAGAAATACCAATGATAGAAGCATACAAGATTTTACTAACCAATAGTATAGCATGAATTACAAACTCAAAAATTATGTGCATTAATAAAACAGGAAATACTTATCTTTTATAAATTTCAAGTATCTTATTTTGTAAGGTGAGCCCATATAGAAAATATCATGCAAATTCTCAAAATGATGTCGTCATTCTTGAACATTACCATAATTCTTCACATGACCTTTCTTGAATATCCAAAGGTTCTATACACTATGATAACCTTCAATATGATTGGATCTCCCTTCAAGAGGTTAGGCTTTTATAGAAGGAACCTCACTCTTTTACAGATTATTTTTGCATAGACCCGTACACAGTCGGTCATAAATTTTGAACCTGATATTTTCTCTTCGATCGCTCCAGTGAGATTGTTCTACATTTTCTTATCACCAACTATCCAAAATTTAGAAAAATCCAATGGTGCATATGTGAGATATGGTCCTCGTACTGAGACTGTATTTTCTGAGACAGTCACACATTCACCATCAACAAACTACTCTCTTACATTTGCAACTTGGCTCTGATACCATGTTAAGGTTTTAGAATCATTGCAAATGTAATAGCACTATCTGATTGTATGTGTTTTCCAAATGCAACAATCTCTTGTATTTATATTGAGAATGAGCCAAGAAGAGACATGTCCCTTCATGGGACATGTCTATTCATTATTATGTAATTAATATAATGACAATTATGATTATATACATATACACACACACACACACATATATATATATATTAGTATATATATACATCTCATATATACTAAATATATATACATATCTTTACTAGTATTGACTCATAGTGTTTATCTGACTGAAGCTACAAAACATCAACAGTATCATGGCAAGATTTCAATAAACTTGATGGAATTTCAACATGGGTTTGTGAGGGAAAATGATAGGATTAAGGTGAGAAAATGATTTTCTATTAGCCAAGTGGAATTATTACCCTAAGAAAATTATTTTGGCTAAGGAAAATTACAATTTGCAAGGAGACAAAATGGTTTCAAGTTGGCAAGCAAGTCTTTGCAACTTGCCAAGTTGGTTTGTGCAAGTTGTTACGAATTGGGAGAAGTGGTGATGCAAATTGGTGGAAGAGATTGTGCAAGTTGGAGAGGTAGATTTTGCAATTTGGTAATTTTAATGATAGATCCCCCATGCTTGGTAAATTTTGATCCTTCGTGGCCCATGAAATGTTTTATTTTCAATGATAGATTGGGCTGGTTTTATATTTTAATCTTCAAGGCAGAGTCGCCCCCCTACATGGCAAAGTTTGGGCCTCTTCTTGGCTTCCAAGGTGGAAAAAATCGATGCTAATTTGGGGCCATTTCAATTTAAAAAATTCGAGACCATAGGGCAGATCCATTGTAAAAATTGAAATAGAGAGGCCCCATTGTTAATTAAATTTATTTCAAACACCTAGGGGGGTCGGCCACTTGTTTTTTTTATTTTTATTTTCTCCCTATGCAAGTCGTCCCTTGTTTTGCCTCTTAGGAGGCATATAAATGAAGCATAGCTGGCCTTTCATTTAGCATTTTTTTAAAGCAATTTTCCTCTTCTCTAAGGTGTGAATTTCCTCTGATTTTCTAAGGGCAATTTTCCTTGTCTTAGCAGCGAATTATCTTGCTGGTGTTGGGTAAACATTACCTCTACTATAACAGTCATTTGGGACTTCAAATTGGCAGCGAGTTTATTATCCTGGAGGCATTGATTTTGAAGTCTCATTAACTCTTTGTGGGCTGGCTTTAAATTCTAGATCAGAATTAACATTAATCGAGCCCTCATAGACAAGTCAAGTTGGATCAGTCAGCTCTACAAGTACAGATCAGATTGTGTGTATTGCGAATTGGGAAATAATTCTTGATCATTTGGAAACATCAACTTGACATTTTGATTTGATCAAGTTGGCAACTTGAATAGTCTTTGTTGCCAACTTGGGGGGCAGCCTCTTGTGATTTGGACAACATACCTCTTGCATCTTGGCAAGCATAATTTGAACATTTAGAGGTTAGATTTGAGAGCTTGGACTTGGATATTTGGAAGCTTGGACTTGGAGATTTGGAGAGGAGAGCCTGTTGCATTTGAGGACCCTACTTGGATCCACTTCCTTGATTACTTTAGCTTAGATTTTTCAATCTTTGAGTTTGAAAGGTGAAGTGTGCTAATGCGAACACCATTGTAATAGGATTAATAGACTTGCACTTTGTTTTCTGAGATGGATCCTCTCTGGTTTGAAGTTCACCCACAGGGTGGTGAACTTCGTGGTTGGCTCTTTGCTTTCCTAGTTTAGGTGTTGCTTTATTTCTTTCAACCTACAAACTAACAACAAACAACTATCTAATCTAATTAACAACTGCAACATCACTAGTTGGAAAGTTTAAAATGAACAACAATTGAACAATCAGTACAAATCAAAGGTTTAAAGTGAACATTCATGCTAACTTAGATAATTGAAACAAACAAATTCGCAAACTCAGTTAGAATTAATGTGAAGGCTAAATTGACTAAGTTAATTGAATAAACAACAATGACTATCTAACTCAATTAACTTAATATTATATACAATTTATATTTAAGGGAAGTATTTGGTGGATTGTGGTTTTTGTAGGAGGCATGGCTGATACGAACTCCTCCAAGGCACTAAGAGCCACTCAACTCAAGAAGGAATTAGAGGACATGATGCCTAAATCCCTTTTCCCTCCAAGTTGAAGAAGGTTGGAGACACCAACCTAGGGGCGGCAAACATGATACAAATGAGGGATCAATTGGTTGGAAGTTCTTCACAACTTGCAAAGAGGATGCTTAAGAATGGAATCATATAGGTGGCATCTTTCCCTCCTACCTTGCCTTGTCTCGAATTGATTATAGAGTGTGCCATCCACTATGACTACCAATCCAAGTCGGTGTGCTATGGCGAGGACAAGAAGATGCTCACCAATCTAAGTGAGCCCGTTATCAAAGAAGTATTCCACATCCCACATCACAACAATGACATCTTGGTGACTAGAGATCAAGCAACCAAGCATTACAACAATAATCCATATTTTTATGCCTCGTTATGTAGAGAATGGTTGAAGGAGCCAAGGAAGTCATTTGAAAGGTTACCTAAGTTCGCGAGATCGAACTTCAAACCAGAGTATGGTGACCTCATGGTGATGTTGAGCAGAGTCACAGGAACAACTCAAAGTGGGTGATTTGAGACATGGATGTATTACTTCATTGAGGGCATTGAGACTGGTAAGAAAATGTTTGATTGGGCCATGATCATAAGTGAAAACTTGGATCTATAGTGTAAGATTAGAAGGTATTCTACATGGGATCCTACCTTTTCTATATGATACAAGGCTTGTACCAGCAACCGGGATTGAGAGCTTTGGGCACAGTTGGGAAGGAGGTTGGACAATACTTGGTGCATGAGTGCTATCCACAATTACACTTGCACAACACCAAGGAATTTAAGATGTTTTATGATGCATTTGCCATGAAGACAGTGAGAACTTTGCAAGAGGCACCTCACAGGAGACTCTCTCCCGAAGTAGAAAAGTTGGTGAAAAATTATGGGAGTTGGTACATTCAGTTTCCAAAGTTTACATATATCAGATTAGCAAGAAATACTTATTGGCCAAAGAGACTTCCAAGATATCCACCTGACAGACTAGTGTTGTTGGAAGTAGCTAGATAGCTAGCACATTATGAAAAGATTCAAAAGCACAAAGGAAAGTCGGGAGTTACTTTCTCATTGATAATTGGAGTTGATAGTTGCCACAACTCCATTACTTTGGCAGCAACAAAGACAGAATTGGAGTACTACCACTTGGCATGGTATAATGCAAGGCAAAACTTTGATCCAAATGGGCTAGTAAAAACAGCATATGGAAATCCAAACATGCATGTTCATCATTTAGAAGACTATTGGGCCAGTGCAGCTGATGACTACGAAGTAAGGAAAAGGGCCTTCTTTAGACTTACAGTGGACATGATGAGAAGTTATAGATGGAGAGGACTTAGCATCCCAGATCAGCTCGAGGAAGATAAAATGACATTAAGAGCAGACTATAAATCCATAAGGCAAAGTGAATTGGATCCCATTGATTGGACAAGTGACCGAGACCCTTCATTGGAAGCAATAATGAAGCCCATTGATTTATACACAGAGTAATGGTACCACAAGAAGATGGCTTGATTGGAGGAGTGAAGAGTTCACCTCACTTATGAAAAGATGAAGTTATTAGAAGAGATTCCAGAGGAGTCAACTGGGCAGCAAGGTGAAGTTGGCAGCCAACAAGTAGAAATGAGTAACAAAAAGAGAGGATATGGAAAGTGCAAAAGGAAAGGAAAAGGAGTTTGAGGAACCACCAACCAAGATGCAGGGTGTGAGTACAGTGCCTTCAAGGGAAAGTGCCACTGCAACTCAGAACGTGGTTGCTGAAAATGTAGACAAGGGAACAATAGTTGAAGTGAGTTTAGATTCATCCAGGGGAGATGGCTACAACACATTATTTTCCCCTCATTTAGAATCAGTCTAATTGAAGTTCTCCTACAGGTAGTGAGAATGTTGGATTGATTGATGTGGATGCCCTATCAGTTGAAGAAGGAAGTCAAGCACCAAAAGGAACTAATGAGGTTGTGCCTGCGGAAGAGGAACCAAACTTAGAAATGGGAAGGTGTCAGTGCGTCTGTGGTTGAGGGATCTTCTCAAGCCTAAAGGAAAGATTGCACCTGTTCGACCTATTGGGAACATTGAAGAGTTGATAGAAAGAGAAGTAAGTGAGAAAGAGAGCCAACCTGCAGGAACGGTGGCGAGAGTTATCAGATGGGAGTCAGGTACTCGCAGGGTTCAGGTTGCAATTCCAAAGGTGAACAAAGCAATAGGTGATATTCAAGCCCATGAGTATAACATAGTTGAGCATGAATTGGGAACTAGAACAAAGGAAATTGACTGTGAGGAACTCCATGATGGCATAAATTCTCTCAAGGAGAAATTAGATCAAGCAATAGAAAAGAATGAGAGGCTAAGGGAAGAAATCTAGAGTTTGAGGGATTGTTATAAGGGTGCATGCAGGCCAATCCAATAGTTAGATCATACAACCATGCCACCACTTGCATTAGCACAAAGAAGCACTGATGATGCATAAGATGCAAGGGTCACTCTCCAGGAGACTCGATCTTGGGTTGACAAAATTATTCAAGATGGGTTGGTTTTCTTACCATATTTCATGGAAGAATTCCAAGCATTTGTAGCTCTTAGAGCAAGGTTCCATGCCTTTGATGGTATTTGGAGGGACTTCCTCCTAGTCAAGGACAAGACTATTCTCTAGTTACAGGCGGTGATCAACACTTTAGATAAGTTATTAGAGAAAGCCAAAGTGATTAAGGTAGATGAAATGAGTATTATTGAGAATTGCTATTTCGCCTTACTCCATAGATTGGAAGTGTTGGAAGGAGTTGGGAATGATATTGCTCATCTCGGGTCAATAGTCTACGATAGGATATCACACACCTTGGGTGCAGCAAGAGTCGCCTTTGGCATTGAAGAAATTGGAGATGAGGATATGAACATGGATACTTTAGTAGAGAGAGTGGGATCTTTTGGAGGAGCCATCATCAAGGAAGAGGATTTAGAAGCTCTCTCATCCCTCAAGGTTCTTATTGAGTTTACTAGAGATGGTTCAGCTGAGCAGGAAAAGACACTTGAGATGACAAAGAAGATGATGGATGAGGTTGAGAGGAAGATTCGATGCACCCCTTGCCCTTCCTTAGATGAGATCAACAACAGGCTAGCCAAGTTCATCGAGTTGGCTGAGAAGATGGGCAAAGAAAGACTATCTTAGAAGATCATTTGATGTAAGCCCAAGTGGCAGATTTTCCTTTCTTGCTGGGTTGGGTAGGTGTCTGATTCCGATTGGCTAACCATTTGGTGCCATTTCATTGGTTGCCACCTTTGTATTTTTTTCATTGGTTCATTGAATGAGGTGTCCACTTCTTGTTGGCCGATGGGGTGCTAACCCTAATTAGGGTTTATGGGATGTAGTTTGGGCCTTTGATTTCAGATTTTTGCCTCTTAATCTTGGCCACTTATTGTACTTAAGCCTCTATATAAGGCCATTTGCTCTCATTTGTAAAGGGTTGGAGAAAATTGTTGCTTAAATAATGCCAAAATTGCTCTTCTTATCATTGTTGTGCTTTACATGGTGATTGAGTTGGATTAATTGGTGTTATTGCATGGTTTCTACTTCCACAATTAAAATAGGATTTTATTTCAAAGTTGTTAATGTAAGAGTAAAAGTGGATAGATTGTGTGATGATATTGGTGGATGTTTGATTGGTTCACTCTATAAAACTAGGCCACTAGCTCCTTGTAGATGCAAGGGTGCCTTGTGTGGTAATCTAGTTGTGATGTCCCCTTCTAGCTAGAGACATCATTCTAGCTATTGATTATCCTATCATTGGGCCCTCGTAGGCTAGTAGAGATGGATAGAGGGTCATTTTGTGCATAGGGGAGATATGCTTATCTGATGGTTCGACTTTTGCATATCTCAATACCCTTGATTTAGTATGGAGAGGTTTCAAATTTTGTTTGTTTGAGTTTTGCTATTTTTAGCAACTTTTAGAGTCATAGAGATGGACCTCTGCTATTTTTAGAAATATTATTTGACCACATGGGAAATTATTAGGCCAACTCCAATTCTAGACAGTTAAGCCAGATTCCCATTTTTGAGGGAGTTATTCAATTTTCAATGGTTATATATTAATTAAATGACAAAAGATTTAATATAAAGTTAAATTGACTTTATATTTAAATCACTTAAGTGATGGGTTTATAACACATCGAATGGGGCCAATTGAGTATTTTATTTTGGAGGAGAATTATTAAAAGCTTTTCCTAAGTTTAATTCAATTAAATGTTAATGATTTTATTTAATGTTATTTCATTAAATAAAATCACAGCCTTGAAGAGGATTTTCGATTAGGGTTTTGGAGGCCTATATTTGCTTGGAAAATGAAGAATGAGTTATCCATTGTTATTGTTATTGATTATTGCTTCTTGCTCTGAGCTCTAGACAAGGGTTTTCAGTATTCACCATTGGAGAAACGTAATTTTCTTCTGTGTTCACCATTTGAGCTAGTGAAATATCTGAGAATCTAGTATTCTGGAGAGTCTCATCAAGAGATTCTTATTTTGCTTCAATATAGTGATTTGCTACAGTACCTGTGAATAGTGAAATTGCTACAGTGCTATGAATAGTGCTGCTACAGTGCGTGAACAGTGCCGCATCAAGTTTTACTAGTTATTCTTGTTGGTTAGAAGTTTGGAAGGAAAAGGATGGCGTGAACAATGCGGGTAAAAAATCTCAGCCTTTACTATGACAATAAGATTGCAGCAGCGTCTTCTGAAATAAATCAGGTTATTTATGCTTTGTAGAACTCGTTTTGCCTTATGTTTATTTGTCAGAATCAGTTATCTTTGTACTTAGCATTGCATGGTGAAATTAAATAAAATTGCAGCAATAGTCTGATTTTATTTCAGCATTTTCATTTTAGTCACTTGTTTGATTCAAAACCCTTATTGAAAGAATTTAAAAAAAAACATAGACTTGCAAAACAAAAAAACAAAAAAACATCCAGTACAGCAGCAGAGCCTGTGAAGGGTTCTTACAGTGGTATCAGAGCTAAATCCTGCCATCCTGAGGGTTTAGTTATTACATGTAGCCAGAGGAGGTTGGTTCACACAGGTATTATACACTCAGGAGAGCCTTACTTGAAGGCGAACAGGTTTTATAACGACAGTCGGTCACCATGGGTGACAGGCGGGACGATAGCCCACCCAGGGTAAACATGAATGATGAAGAACGGGAAACCAGAGAGTTTTTCAGAACTATGGCAACAGGGCAGCAGTAGGTGGCCTAGGCCGTATAGGCACTGACTACCATGATGGAGCGAGTGAATCCACCTGATAGGCAGAATAGGGATTAGGAGGATAACATGAGTGTGGTTGGTTATCCTCGAGGACCTAGGACACACTCTAGGATGGCTGCTAGGCCTACACGTCCTACTTTTGTGAGGGAGGATCCGACACAAGAGCCTGAAGAAGTTGATGATTTTATGTTTGTAGATGTTCTCATGGCTGCGAATGATGAGTGGGAGATGCTAGCTCCACAGGTTAGGGAGCGTTTCACCTTTGAGTGATTTGTCAATCAGGGGAGAGAGCATTACAGGGCAGCGAGACAGGATAGGAAACCTCGTGGCCAGAACAATGATTTAAAGCGTGCTACAGGAAAGCTTTCCTTGGTTACTTTTGATGGTAGTAGTAGGATGACAACGCAGTCTTGGATTCACAAGCTTGACACTTTCTTGGCATTGAGACCTATGACAGAAATGGAGGCAATAAAATATGCCACACTACATTTAGAGGGAGCTACACATGATTGGTGGTACCATGGGATGGTTACCCTTCAACATAACCAGGTGATTTCATATCAGGACTTCGTGGACAGGTTGGTAGAGAGGTTTGATAAGAAGGATCCAAAAGGCTACTTTAGGGAGTTAGCATAGTTGAGACAGACAGGTGGATTGGAGTATTTCATTAGTGACTTTCAGAGGCTATCCGTTATGGTGCTAGATATCTCAGATAGGAGATTGGTTGTTTTGTTCACTGAGGGATTATCCGAACCACTAAAGGGTTGGGTAAAAGCCTTTGATCCATTTAATTTGCAAGAAGCAATTAAGAAGGCTAGAAGTATGGAACAAGCAGCCCCAATAAATAAATTTCAGTCAAAGGGTGCATCATCTAGCAAAGACAACAAACCATTCTTCAAGAAACCTGAGAGGAATGAAACAAAGGCTGAAAATTAAGATAAATCATTTACTCCCTTGGATAAAGAGACATTGAATGATTTAAGGAAGAAAAAACTCTGTTTTTATTGCAAAGGATCCTATGACATGAGCCACGACTGTCCTTTGAGACCAAAGGGGAAAGCAAACAAGGCTATGTGGGTTTACTATGAGGATTCCGATTCTGAAAATTCGGACCAGCAAACTGAAAATGAGGAATCCAGTGAAGAAAAAGAAAGTTTAGATGGTGAATAGCTCAAGCAAATGTCTACTGATGAAGAGAAGGTTAAAGGTAGGCTTAAGGAAGCCCGTCTCACTAGTGTGTCGCAAGGTGGATCGTTTCGGATGAGGAGTGTTGGACGGACAGCGAGTTATCACATTGCTAGATACAGGTGCCACACACAATTTCATTGATTCCAGGTTGGTTGAGAGACGCGAGATCCAAACTGAGCAGTTTGAGGGCTTGAGAGTGAGGGTAGCGGATGGTTATGTCCTCAAATGTGATAAAATGATTACAGATTTACCATTGAAAATTAATAACTTTGAATTCAAGGCTGAATTCTATGTGGTTAACATGGGAGACACAGATTTAGTTCTTGGCATGACTTGGCTACATGATATTGGAGAGTTCACTCTCAATTTGAGATAAATGGTGATGAAATTTTAGATTGACGGTAAAACCCACATTCTTACGGCCATCCAAGACAGTGAGTTTAGGATGATGTCTTGCAGGCGCATGGAGAGATTGTTGTGTCATGATCAGGTTGAGTGGGCAGCTTGTTGCACATTAATGCCATCACAGGGGCAGCAAGCATCCCAATACCATCTGGACATATAGGAACTGAGAATCAAGCACTACAAGGTTTTCAGTGACATACCACTAGGTAGACCTCCAAATAGAGGTATTGAGCATATTATTGAGTTAGAGGAGGGTGCTAAACCCATCATGATCACACCCTACAGACATCCAAAGAGATTGAAGGATGAGCTTGAAAAAATCATCAAGGAACTACTTGCTATGGGGCACATTAGACCAAGTAAGTCTCCTTTTGCTTCTTCTGTGGTTTTGGTGAAGAAGGATGGTACTCTTAGGATGTGCATAGATTACAGGTTCCTGAATAGGAAGATTATCAAAAATAGGTATCCCATACCACAGATTGATGAGTTATTAGATGAGTTACACGGAGCATGCTTCTCCAAAATTGATTTGAGATCAGGCTATCATCAGATCCGAGTCAGAGAGCAGGATATAGAGAAGACAACATTTCAGTGTCATTGTGGCCATTTTGAGTTTGTAGTTATGCCATTTGGGCTAACTAATGCTCTAGCTACTTTTCAGTCCATGATGAACAGGGTCTTTCAGCCTCAGTTGAGGAAATTTGTGTTAGTCTTCTTTGATGACATCCTGGTGTATAGTAGAACATGGGATGAGCATGTGCGACACTTAGACATTGTGTTGAGCATTCTAAGCAAGGAATCCTTGTATGCAAAGGAGTCCAAATGTGATTTGGGATTATCAGAGTCATTATATTTGGGTCACATTATCAGTGCATAGGGAGTACGCATGGATCCTGAAAAGATTTGTTCTATTGTTGAGTGGCCTACTCCAGTAAACCTGACACAGTTGAGAGGATTTTTGGGGTTGTGTGGGTTGTACAAGAGGTTTGTTAGTGGATATTCCAGGCATGCAACACCCTTGACGAATTTGATGAGAAAGGGGGCTTTCTTGTGGACTCTTGAGGCACAAGAGTGTTTTGATAAATTCAAGGAGTTGATGACTTCTTGTCCAGTGCTAGCATTACCAGATTTCAGTAAGCCATTTGAGCTTCATTGTGATGCATCTGGTGAGGGCATTGGAGCAGTGCTTATGTAGGACAAACACCTGATTGTGTATGAGAGTAGGAAGCTTAGGGGACCTGAGAAGAGCTTCAACATTTATGATAAGGAAATGTTGGCCATAATGCATGCTTTGGCCAGATTCAGGCAGTATTTAGTGGGCAACAAATTCAGCATAAAAACAAACCACAATAGCCTGAAACATTTTCCGGGGCAGCGAGATCTTAATGACAAGCAGCAGAAATGGGTAAGTAAATTACACGCATATGACTTTGATATTACCTATTTCAAGGGGACACAGAATGTAGTGGCAGATGCCTTGTCACGAAGACCCCACTTGAGCTTGATGACGGATATATTAGAGGACTGGAGAAATTTGATCCTTGCAGAGTATGCAAAGGATGCATGGTGCTATTACTAACTGGTTACTGAGAGGGGGGTGAATCAGTAAATACTTGTTTCTAATATAATTTAAAACTTGTTCAGTTATCCTTTCTTGTTAAGCAGAATATAAACAATCATTCATAAGCATATATAAAAACACACAGATCAACACAAGATGTATACGTGGAAACCCTTAGTTAGAAGGAAAAAACCACGGTGAGACAAAACTCACAACTTCACTACTGCAGAATGAAGGCGCCTTGTTAGGAGCTTACAAAACACTTGTTAGAGTGCTACCTGGTTAAGGGATTTGGTAAATGATCGGTTAAGATCTTAACTCTGTTAGGAGTTGCTTGGTTAAAAGACTTTTAACATCAACAATGATGTTACCTTGTTAAAGGATTTTACAAAGAACCGATTAGGTCCACCCTGATAAAGGGATTTCAACTTGCTTTCACACCTTACAAAAGCAATGATCTTCTATGACACTGATTGTCTGATTAGATCATGCCTGTTGATCTCTTCCCCGGTTTGCCTGGCTGTTGAATCTTTTCTTCCTCTTTTCCTTTCACCTTTGTTGATTGTGATTGCTACACAGATGTCTCTTCACTGCTCTGTTTACTCAACAATTCTCGACAACCTTGTTTCTTGCATCCTATGACCTGTATTTATACAAGAGTTCACCTTAATGAAACCCTTAACTCATAGAACCACCAGGCTGTAAACTTAACAATAAATCATGCAACTAGCAAAATGCTGTGCGTTGTGATTTGGAGTTTACTTTTAAAAAGCTAACTCTTGTTAAAAAGCTAACTCCAGTTTAGAGCGGTGGATGTTCCGTATAATTCGGTTTTAACTCAAACTGATCCGCTGAATCTGGTGTGGATCTTTAGGCAGTTAGATCGGTATATCCTATACCTGGTTCATCTCTGTATGCACTCCAAGACCGGTACTGTGTACTTAGATCGGTCTATCAGTGCTTACATCTACTGGTGCATACACTCTATTTCTAGTCTACTAGTGTCTTCTAAGTAGCGTGAGTGACCGGTGAGCCCTTACCGGTGCATGGTATTTGTGAATTTACACTAATGACAACTTAAATTGCTAACAATCTTCCCCTTTGTCATTGGTGGCAAAACCATACACAAACCATACTCACTTGTTACAATTTATACCTTGGTCTTGTAGACTTTGCTTCCCTCTGTAGCACATTTCTTTTGTTCCAGACTTCCCCTGTCTATGTGCTTTAGTTGAGTGACTGTAGCTGTTCTGTCTTGTTCCTTTTTTGACCTTTCTACTATTGTCTGAGTGCTGCGCTACTTCCCATTTCCCTTTCTATATCCTCTGCTGCTTCTTCTTCCCCTTTTTGCCTCCATAGGACAAAGGGTTAAGCTTCATTAGGATTTCACATTTGTAGCTTTGTGAGGATATCCTTGTAGATTGACTTTGCAGAGTGAAGGAATGGTGCCCACTGACCGGTGACATATTCTATGTTCTTTTGGGCTGCCTTAAAAGAAACAATGATGTTCTCCATATCTTCCACAGTTTTGTAATCCGGTTCATTGATTAGAGCCTCTGTAGAAGTTGCTGTTTGGTGCATGATGTCAAGTGTTGGGGCCAGAAACATCTGAAATCCAATGATGTCTTGGATTCTCTTGTTCTCCTCTTCAGCTATTTTTCTTAATATTAGAGAAAGACTTGTCATTTCTCTACTAAAATTTGTTGCACATTTATTCTTGATGTCAAATTGGGACAACAAAGCTCTTATGTCCTCTAAGGTCTTTGCAGACTTTTCAGTCAGATCTTGCAAAAATATTTCAAAGTTTGAAGTTCTGCTCATCAAACTTCTTGCAACTTGGATCTGTTGTTGAAGAACTTTCAAGTTGTTTGACAGAGTTACCTTGATATTTGCAACTTGTTTGTGGAGAGTCTCCACTCTTTTCTTCTCATAGTGGTCAATTGCCACTGTTTCTGGATCAATTAGATCCTCACCGATAATTTGTGCCAGAACTTCCAGCTGATCGATGACCGGTTCATCTTCATCTATGTCAGCATTTGGTACAAAGTTGCACAAAATGTTCTTTACGGTGGTCAGGACCATGTCCTATTTCCTTTTGGTAAGCTCTTTTAGTTGCCTTGTTGACATCTTGCTGATGTCCACCACTATATCAGTGACCTTACTCTTTTTAGCTTCCTTTTCGGCAAATGACAACTTCCTCTTAGATGAGGAACTTGGTATGTCTGCATGTTCCTGTTGCCTTTGCTCTTGCTCTTGCTCCGGTTGAGCTTGCTCAGTGTGGATTGGGATTTCTTCCTCTTGTCACTTATTCTCTTTAGCTCCTTGTTGAGCTGTATTTTCTGGTTGAACCTCTACCTCAGGTAGGACTTTCTCGGCAGGTGGTTCTTCCTCATTCTGAGCATCACCTTCCGGTTGCAGATTACCTTCAACATCTTTTTCTCGTTGAAGTTGTTCTTCCGGTGGGACTTCTTCTATGAGCTGCTCTTCAGCGGTATGGAGTTCTCCCACAGTTATTTCACTTCCTATCTCTTCTTCAACATATATTTGTTCACCAGATGTGAACTCCTCTGTTTGAACATTTTCCTTTCCAGTAGAAGGTTCTTCACCAGTGGTGAATCTGAGTGGTGGTGCTTGTAATTGTTCAGCTTGATCCTGAGGACCTAAATTGTCCAAGGTACTAAAATCATAATTTTGCCAGAAATCCAGAGTCTCCTTGTAGACCTCATTTTCAAATCCATTTATTATTTTGGCAGCTCTATATTTAGTATCCAAATTCATTGATGCTTCTTCTAGTAGAAGCTTGATCCTATCTTCACTTAGGCCAGGTCTGACTTTAGACAAGGTTTCTCTATTAATTCTTGTATTTGTTCCTAGACCTGTTCTCCATTTGGCCTGAATCCTAGAATTTAATTCCGGTGGAAACTGAGACCTGTAATCCCTTGGAGTTTTGTGAAAGTCCAGAAAATTTTCCAATATTGCTACAGTTACTGACTACTTGTCATCTTCTTCTAGCACACTATACCACTTAGCAACATTGTCTATTATACTGAAGTCCATTACTTCATCAACTATATCATTGACTGACATAGGTTTAGTGTTACCTTTGCTCGGAGAGATGAGAATGGCTGGTCGTGTTGGCTCGCTGCTCTTGTCATTGGCGATGTCGATGACCGGTACTGTGGAGCTCTTTTCTTTGACAGGTGCTTCCGCTCCAAGCACTCCTTTTCCTTTACCGGTGTCAGGGACCGGTTGAACTGTGGCTCTTTGGCGAGCTTCTTCTGCTTGCTGCTGGGTTTGAAGAAGTTTGGTCCAAATGGCTACTCCATCATGCACTTTTTCAGCTTCTCCAACAAGCATGAGACCGATCCTCCTTTTTGTCAAGAAGGATTGCTGATGTAGTTCAACTTGTTCTGTGGCTTCTTCCAGAGTGAGGTGGTTCTGGACCTCTAGAAGAGTTCGTATCCTCAACTCCTCTCTATCCATTGAAGCTTTCCATCTAGCTTCAATTATTTCTAGGAGATCCTTAGGTACAGTCTTGTGAAGTTCGGTGGGATGCAGATTAAACTTGTGAACGCAATGCACTACCGCTTCTTCAATCTTTCTCATGTCTTCATCATTGCTTAATTCGTACCTTCTGCCCACTTGTCCTAACCTCCCTGTTTCCTTTATTCCTGCTACTAGTTCATCAATATCTTGTCTTTTTGGTCTTAGTTCAGGCTCTTTCATCGGTTTGCTTGAACCCTGCTTCCTTTTAATTAAAGGAATAGTGTCTTCTGAATCTATCTCCTCTTGTTTTGTTGCTTGGGCACTGGATACCGGTTTAGTCTTCTTCTTTTGAGCCTTGGGTTGCTCACTCGCCGGTTTCTTCTTTGGTGTGGGAGCCCTTTTGTAAACATTCTTGATCGGTGCCCTCTTTCTCAGATTCTCTAGAATATCTGCGAACGTGCCAAACCGGTTGGCAGTGAGATCCAGATTTGCTTCATTTAGGGCATCAACATATGCCTTAGCAATTTTGGTGGTGATCTCATACCCTAGCTCAACAACATACTCTGCTCTTGGTTCCACTGCTTGAATGATGCAGTGATCGGTGGAAGCTAGAAAACACACATCATCCTTGTATGCTTCAATAATTGTTGTCGGTATCCGCTCCCTTGCGTGCATCCTTAGTTGAAAGGTTTCAAAATATTCGTTCATAACCTTACTTAACTGGTTTCCCAGTTGGTTGGCCAATTCAGCTATTTGGTGCATGACCGGTCTGTCGGTCTTCCATGCCACTTTGCCAATACCCGGGAAGAAGCTCGGGTAGTAGAAGTAGAGACATACTAACAGGGTCTCGCACTTCATGGATTTCTTCTTAACCATACCGATCTTTTTCATATTCTCAAATATCTGCTCTCATAGCATTTTGCAGATATCATATTTGGCGTTATCATACATTATCCGGTGGGCAGCATTAATGGCTCCTCCCGGTATGCTGTTGAGATTACTGGATTGATAGATTTTATAACCTATCACCGCAGATGCAAACCGAACCCCATCGTCTTCGATGTCGTTCACTGTCATGAGACGACCATCGTATTTGGATTTCGTCAACTTTGTGACAATTGCATTTGAGATGGTTCACAACGTCAAGGATTCCCCTTCCTGATTGTATCCGGTTACCTGATGTAAATCCTCCTTGGTTATTTCTGTAGCTGCACCCTTTTGTAGCCAAAACCCTAGATCATGCACTCGACTGAGGACTAGTCGAATCCAGTCAGGTCGGAAGATGGCCGGATAGGTGACTCCGTTGATAAGATCGGACGACACCAGCTTCGCGTATTGGTCTTGTAGTCTTCCGTCCTCACACAGAGAGGTACTCGCCTTGAATGTATATTTCGCCAAGTTCTTCCTGCTTGGCGTGGATGAACGCAGTCATGTCTTCTGTCATAAAGACGCCCTCCGGTACTGTTGACAAGGCTCCAACCATATCGGTTGCTCGATTCTGGATCGCCGCAATATCATATGCAGGTTGGTCCACTTGATCTCCCTTTATCAACTTTACGGTAGAGGATGACGATGCCATTGCGAACAGTTGATTAACAGAAAGAAGCTTTGATCGGTCTAACACATAATCGCTCACGATGATCAAAGCGCAAGAATATTACTCATAAAAATTTGTTAATCTCAATGAAAGCAAAGTAAAAATGATGAGTAATTCTTCTTTCTTTTATAGGGTTAGGGTATAACGGTAATTACCAAATGGTAACTATTTGTTAAATGGCTACAGTAATAAACGCCTTACCTAACTTTTCTTTCCGTTTTTGCCAACCGGTGATCCGGTTTTTTCGGTTTGGCAAACCCCAGTTGATTACTTCTTACCTGTCCGGTTGTCCTTGTAGACTGAGTGAGTCCGATTCTCACCAATCTTACCGGGAACAGTAGATGGTCTACCGGTTCCCTCTAAGCCTTCACGGCTCAGTTTCGTGAAGAGATATCACCATCAACAGATGATGATCTTCCCTCTGTTTTCTCCTCAATGGAGCTCTTTGATTCCTTTTTGAACCAAATTTGTCTGACTGTTTTTCCAATCTTCTCTTCCTTATTGATCTTCTCATTTGAAGATGAGGTCTTTTCTTCTGGTTTGACCGATTGTTTCCTTATGTTCTTGGACCGGTTCCTGTAGTCTTTTGCTAGGTGTCCAACTTTGTTACAGTGATAGCAGACTACCCCGGTTGTCTTCCAGGGGTTCACCCTTCTTGGGTTGGATGAATTGCTCCAAGAGCCATTGTGACTGTGCATCCCACAGTTTGCACAGTTGGCTATGCTTTGGTTCTTGTTTCTCTTGGTAAATACCGGTCTTGGGGATTTGAATGCCATTGTCTTTGATCTGCATTCTTTAGCCTTGTGTCCAAATTTATTGTATGCATAGCAGTAGCCCTTGAAGCTTCCCCTGCTTCCACTAGACAATGATGTGGGGCTGGACTAGCATTCCTTGTGGCCATACTTGCAACAGTTCTTGCAATAGCTATTGTTTGGCTTTACCGGTGCATTCTTGTAGTTATTTGTTCTATGACTCGGTTTCCCACAATGATTGCAAGAGGTGTTAAAAGTTTTCTTACCTTTTTGAGCCAGTGGCTTCTTCTTATCCTTCTTACTTGTCTTTGCTCCAGAAGACTCACCAGTCTCTTTGGTGTCTTTACCGGTGAATCCAAGACCGGTGTGATCTTTGAGCTTTCTTTGAGCTTTAAGTTGCTCATCAAGCTTGACTGAGCTCTCGTTGTATCTTCTTAGGGTTTCATTTCTTTCTTCAAGTTCTTTCATTTGTTCCTTCAGTTGATACAGCTCTAGTGCCAGTCTTTTGCATGCTTCATCCCTATCATGCCATCCCCTTTGCATGTTGGCGTTTTCTTGGGTGACAATTTGCATGTCTTCTTGGAGTTGCAAAATGATAAGTTCATTTGCCCCTACAGCTTCCTCTACCTGGTTCCTTTCTTTTTTAGAGGCTGTTAATGATTTGATTGCTATGTTTCTTTCATCTTCAACTTTCCTCTTTTTCTCGATCAGTTCAGTCATCCTTAGGGCATTCTCTTCTAGCACCCTTTTGAGATTGGTGATCTGACCGGTTAGGATCTGGTTCTTTTCCAGAAGCTCAGAGACGGCCTCCTCAGCTTCATCAGATCCAATCTGCCCAGACAGTTCATCAATGGTCTCATTGCTCTCATTCAATTGCAGAGCCAACTCCTTTCTTTTTTCAAGTGATCTCCTCAGTCTATTCTCCAGAGAGGCAATGATGTCGTTGGCTTCTTCTAGCTATTTTTGATACCTGTAACCCTCCATGATCTTTCTCTCAAGCGGTTAAGCTTTATATAAGAGAGCCAAGGCTCTGATACCAATTGTTATTACTAACTGATTACTGAGAAGGGGGTGAATCAGTAAATACTTGTTTCTAATATAATTTAAAACTTGTTATCAGTAAATACTTGTTTCTAATATAATTTAAAACTTGTTCAGTTATCCTTTCTTGTTAAGCAGAATATAAACAATTATTCATAAGCATATATAGAAACACACAGATCAACACAAGATGTATACGTGGAAACCCTCAGTTAGAAGGGAAAAACCACGGTGAGACAGAGCTCACAACTTCACTACTGTAGAATGAAGGCGCCATGTTAGGAGCTTACAAAACACTTGTTAGAGTGCTACCTAGTTAAGGGATTTGGTAGAAGATCGGTTAAGATCTTAACTCTGTTAGGAGTTGCCTGGTTAAATGACTTTTAACATCAACAATGATGTTACCCTGTTAAAGGATTTTACAAAGAACCGATTAGGTCCACCCTGATAAAGGGATTTCAACTTGCTTTCACACCTTACAAAAACAATGATCTTCTATGACACTGATTGTCTGATCAGATCATACCTGTTGATCTCTTCCCCAGTTTGCCTGGCTGTTGAATCTGTTATGCCTCATTGCCTTTCACCTCTGGTGACTGTGATTGCTACGCAGATGTCTCTTCACTGCTTTTTTTAGTCAACAATTCTCAACAACCTTGTTTCTTGCGTCCTATGACCTGTATTTATACAAGAGTTCACCTTAATGAAACCATTAACTCATAGAACCGCCAGGCTGTAAACTCAACAATAAATCATGCAACTAGCAAAAAGTTGTGCATTGTGATCTGGAGTTTACCTTTAAAACATCCGTAGAAATAAAGCTAACTCCTGTTAAAAAGCTAACTCCACTTCAGAGCGGTGGATGTTCCGTATAATCCGGTTTTAACTCAAACTGATTTCCTGAATCCGGTGTGGATCTTTAGGCAATTAGACCGGTATATCCTATACCCGGTTCATCTCTGTATGCACTCCAAGACCGGTACTGTGTACTTAGATCGGTCTACCGGTGCTTACATCTACTGGTGCATACACTCTGTTTCTAGTCTACCGGTGTCTTCTAAGTAGCGTGAGTGACTAGTGAGCCCTTACCGGTGCATGGTGTTTGTGAATTTACACTAATAACAACTTAAATTGCTAACACATGGGCATCAAGATTCATAGACAGATCGGTTCAGGATAGTGATTTCACCCTTGCGAATGAGCTCATCATTTACAAAGGGCGCATTTATTTGGTGCCAGGGTCAGAGGTGAAGAGGATGGTGTTGAGAGTTTATCATGACTCACCTATGGCAAGACATCCAGGTTTTTATAAAACCTACCGGCAGATTTGTGAGCACTTTTCTTGGAAATGGCTCAAGGCTGAGGTGTTACAGTATGTTAGAGAGTGTCCTACTTGCTAGCAGAATAAACAAGCGCACTCTTATCCAGCCGGTTTACTTCAGCCACTTCTGATTCTTGATAGGAAGTGGGAGTGTTTGTCCTTGGACTTCATCACAGGACTGCCAAGAGCCCAAGGAAGAGACTGTATATATGTTGTTGTTGATCGACTTACGAAGTTTGTCCACTTCTTTCCGATCACTGCTACATACACTGCTACGTAGGTGGAAGAGTTGTTCTTCTGTGAGGTATTTAGGTTGCATGGCTTACCTTGGAGCATCATCAGTGACAGGGACAACAAGTTTATGAGTCACTTTTGGCAGGAGTTATATAAATTGTGCGGGTAGAGCTCACGCCGAGTACTAGCTACCACCCCCAGACGGATGGACAGACTAAGATAGTCAACAAATGGGTGGAGGGATACCTCAAGAACTACATAGTAGGGTAGCAGAAGGCTTGGGTTAAGTGGATCTACCTATGTGAGTATTGCTACAGTTCCACTTATCGCATGTCTATTCAGATGTCACCTTTCATGGCATCATATGGGTACGAGGCACCCAATTTCATGGATTTGTTTCTGAGTGATAGTAGAGGTCCTAGCGCGGGAGGTTTGTTATAGGAGAGCTAGGACATTGTACAGGCTCTGAAGGAGAAGATCACTAAGGCACAGAATCAGCAGAAGCAGTATGTAGATTAGAAGAGGACTGAGCGTACTTTCGAGGTAGGGATATGGTCTATTTGATGCTGCAGCCTTATCGCCAGTCCACTCTCAAAAAGAGTGGTGCCGAGAAACTTAAGCCACGATACTATGGACCCTTCAGGGTGATCAGGAGAGTTGGTGAGGTGGCTTATGAGTTGGATTTGCTGGCAGAGAGTAGAGTCTATAATGTTTTTCATGTGTCACATCTCAAAAAGGCATTATGACACTAGATTGTTCCTTCTAGAGTGCTTCCACCCTTGGATGGTGAGGGGAAGTTGGTTTTAGTGGCAGAAGCTATCATTGAGTTTAGGGAAAGGAATTTGAGGAGGCGTACCATCAGGGAGTATTTGGTGAAATGGAAGGACATGTTGGTTGAGGATGCCACTTGGGAGAGCGAGGAGATTTTACAACATCCAGAGTTGAGATTGCTTGAGGACAAGAAATTTCAGAAGGGCTGACTGTGATGTCCCCTTCTAGCTAGAGACATCATTCTAGCTATTGATTAGCCTATCATTGGGCCCTTGTAGGCTAGTAGAGACGGATAGAGGGTCATTTTGTGCACAGGGAGATATGCTTATTTGATGGTTCGACTTTTGCAGAGCTCAGTACCCTTGATTTGGTATGGAGAGGTTTCAGACTCTGTTTGTTTGAGTTTTGCTATTTTTAGCAACTTTTAAAGTCATAGAGATGGGCCCCAGCTATTTTTATAAATATTATTTGATCACATGGGAAATTATTAGGCCAACTCTAGTTCTAGATGGTTAAGCCAGATTCTCATTTTCGAGGGAGTTATTCAGTTATTCAGTGGTTATATATTAACTAAATGGCAAAGGATTTAATATAAAGTTAAATTGACTTTATATTTAAATCACTTAATTGATGGGTTTATAACACATCGAATGGGGCCAATTGAGTATTTTATTTTGGAGGAGAATTATTAAAAGCTTTCCCTAAGTTTAATTCAATTAAATGTTATTTCATTAAATAAAATCGCAGCCTTGAAGAGGATTTTCGATTAGGGTTTTGGAGGTCTATATTTGCTTGGAAAATGAAGAATGAGCTATCCATTGTTATTGTTATTGATTGTTGCTTCTTTCTCTGAGCTCTGGACAAGGGTTTTCAGTATGCACCATTGGAGAAATGTAGTTTTCTTCTGTGTTCACCATTTGAGCCAGTGAAATATCTGGTGAATCTGGTATTCTGGAGTCTCATCTAGAAATTCTTATTGTGCTTCAATATAGTGATTTGCTACAGTACCTGTGAATAGTGAAAATGCTAGTGTTGTGAATAGTGCTGCTACAATGCGTGAACAGTGCCGCATCAAGTTTTACTAGTTATTCTTGTTGGTTAGAAGTTTGAAAGGAAAAGGATGGCGTGAAGAATGAGGGTCAAAAATCTCAGCCCTTACTATGTGATGTTCCCTATCTCAGGGATCAAATTCAATAAATACATAATGAAAAAACAAATAAAAACGTATTAAATAAAGAATATGATAATAAGAATTGAGTATAAGATTAAATAATTAAATAATAATAGTAAATTATAATATATATTTAATTAATAATAGAAGAATATGTTATTAATAATATTATATATAATATTATTAATAAATAAATAAATATGTTAATTAATGAATATATTAATCAATATTATTACAAGTTCAAAATAATAATTAAATATAAAATACTATTAATATGAATAGATAAATAAATCAATATAGTATAATATTAAAATTATCTTATAATATTAAATTCATCATTAAATTCATAATATAATATTACCATTATATTGTAAAACTTAATATATAAACTAAGTCGACGGCTTTTCTACCGTCGGCAACCAAAGGTGGCGACTATTACAGTTGCTCATTTTTCTTATAAAACATCATCAACCATAGACCGGTGCGGGGGGAAAAAGGGAAAAAACAGATGGAAGTTTGAGACGTCGACAACAGAAGAATAATATAAGCTGCAACCAATATAAGGGAAAATATATGTTGTGTTGATGGTGACCACAAACTAAAAGACACCAAAGGAGATATGTACGGATGAGTAAGAGAGTTGAAGCATCTATGAGAATCAACTCGGCAGATTCAAGGGTAGATTATAGGTCGGCATAAAGAGGAAAAAGTCTCTGAAGTGAATGAGGACCACATCAACCAAACGAAGGGATACACGTCAATGAAATACACGTCAAAACAATACTGAGGGAAAGATGTAAGTTAGCATAGAAGGGAGTGACAGAGATGATAACAACGGTTACTCGAGTTGCATATGAGGAGGCATCGAGGCAATGATAGGGTCAGAAGAAAAGGACAGAATGTTAGTATACAATATAAGCACCATATGCTAGTTGGAAATCAAAGATCTTGGAGATACTTCGTAACATGGGGTGTAGAAGGCCCGATTGGTTTGAGAGTTGACAATCTTCAATAAAGAACAGTATTCTGCATATGTATAGAAGCCAATGATAATTCAGTTAAGGTGATCGACTAATAATATGATTTTTGAGCAATCCTAGATACCAATTGTATTAAAGTAACTCATTCAATAGAAACTATACAAATTTGGGATGATGGAGAATAAGTTGAAATGTGCGACTATTCAAGAGACTAACATTATTACTGATATGTTGCATATATTATAAAGAACAGATCAGATATAGAATTGAGATAACCATTGTCAATATTACCATATTAGCTATTACATGCAATCAAGGAATACAACTGAAGTAACAATCTAATCACCATATAAGTTGATAAGTGCATTCTCCATATTGTGTCACACAAGGCTATTATCATTGAGTTAGAAATAAGATCCTTTGGAAATCTCGATTCCATGTTAACACTGACACTATCTACATTCATAAGTCATCATCCATACTTGAAGATAAAGGTGTTAAGGGAAGAAATTCTTTGTTATTTAAGGCTACTAGACAAGTGTCCCTATTTCCGGACTTAGTGAGTAGAGGGGACATTACATACTATGACAATAAAATTGCAGCAGCGTCTTCTGAAATAAATCAGGTTCTTTATGCTTTGTAGAACTCGTTTTTCCTTATGTTTATTTGCCGGAATCAGTTATTTTTGTACTTAGCGTTGCATGGTGAAATTAAATAAAATTGCAGCAGTTTTATTTCAGCATTTTCATTTCAGTCACTTGTTTGATTCAAAACCCTTATTGAAAGAATTAAAAAAAAACATAAACTTGCAAAACAAACAAACAAAAAAACATCCAGTACAGTAGTAGAGCCTGTGAAGGGTTCTTACACTAGTAGTTGTGATGAAGGGTGCTCCCCTTAATACCACAAACACATAACAGAAATAGAGAAACAACAACAATATGCAAGAACAAAAAATTGGCTTCTTATTATCTCCACAAATGTGGAATTACAAACTTTTAGAATTACAATATGCAAAGCCACATGGGCATTCCCTTACAATATTCTGTAGGACAAAGCCTCGAACTATTACCCAGATCTACTACCCAGAACTATTCTGAACTGCCTAAGACAATAATACAGCCTTCCTTATATAGGCAATTTTCCACTGCCTGGGAAGGTTCCAGAATTTTAGCCAATAAGGCCGACCAAACTTAGAATTATTTTATTTTACATTTTATTACATCATAGTCGGCTCAAGATAACCTTTGAAACCCGAATAGAAATTTTGAAGAAAATTATTTTTCGCCATTTCAGGTGGCCCAACTTTCGAAGACCATAAGTCATCACCAGTTGACCCGATCGGCTATTATAACCCCATTTCGGAAACGCCACGAAGCGCTGTATAGGCTTGACCAGCGCAAGTGCCCGTCACCCAAATTTTTGACCTCATCCGGGGCCTCTAAAGCCTTCAAAACTGAGTTCAAAGTTTCTGTACCCTGCTGCCAATACCGAAAATCTTCAATATCTTTCAATATACACTTGATCTGGCAATGAAACTTTACTGGCAGACTTATATGACCAAAATGAACCTCCAAGAAAGAAATCAGATCATTCTGAGCACATACGAAAATTACCAAAAATAGTAACTTTCCATAAATAGCAGCTCTGCACAAAATAGCCCTTATTGAATATAAAAACAGAAATATTTTTTTTTGGGTGATGCAAGATTGCTCTTACACCCAGGATGCTCCTGCATCAAGTTGTGCTCAAGCTCAGTTGACATTGGATCCTTGATTTGTACTCTATGTTGGATTGAGGGGAAGGTGTTGATATGAAAACCGTTTGAGATCCTTTGAAGTTTTGCACTAGGTGAAGTTGAAGTCGTAGGTAAGCTTCCATTTGGTAGGAGTCCTAGTCCATCCATTAGTCTTCCCATCCATAGTTAGAAGTAGAAGTAGTCTAGATAGTGGGAGTTGAAGAGAAAAGTTGGAAGTGATATAAATCACGGTTATATATTTATTTCACATTGTGAAGCCAAATCTTTAGAAGTACAAGTTGGCATCCTTGAATGAATCACATAAGCCCGCTTAAGTGATTAACCAGAAAATCACATCATTTCAACTGAGTTAGATATCCACAGGTGTAAGGAACCTTGGAGTCATTCAATGATCTTCATTGCAAAGCTAAGCATGGGAGATGACTTTATTCAAGTGAGGGTTTAATGCTCTATATTTCTCGAAGCATTGAGTGTTTAGTCCTGCATGTTGGGTAAGTGGAACAAAACTCACATCAACATGTATGTATGTATGTATGTGCAGCAGCAAATAAGTTTATACACCACTATGCTAATATTATAACAACGTAGCAAAATACACCACCACATATATTAACGTTTTAGTCCAAATGACATAACAAAATGCCAAAATACACTATATCAATTCTTCGGTTCAAAAACAATTATGTCAACATTAATAAACAGCCATCACTGTCCAAATGTCATAAAAAACCATCAAACAAATCATCATCATTTTTCTGTTGCAAATTAGAAGCACAAAAAGTGCCACTAGCAATGGCAGCCTCAAGAGCAGCCTCAACATCACTAGGTAGCTCGTGATCATCATCATCAACTGCAAGTGTGTCAATGTGAGCAATTGAATCTTCCAACTCTGCATGCTTTGGTTCAACACCCCAATGCTTTGCATCCCCTTTTTTGTAAGCATTGTCTTTGTGTGTTGCGAGCCTCACATTTGAATGTACAAAGACCAAGTCTTCTACCTTCTTGGGATGTAGTCTGTAATGTCCCCCACTTAGCCAGTCTGGATATATGTTGTCGTTAGCCCGTTCTTTCATGGTCCCGAGGGCTAACCAGGACTTCAAAAAGGGATCCTGAGGTTATTTGGCCTAGTCAAATTTAATTACAGGTCAAATGGAGTTCATTTGTTGGGTTTTGGGGAGGATTTACTATTTTTAGTAAGCCAATAGGGGATGCAGTGCCTTGGATTTTCAGTGACAGGAGGTGATGCATTTTGTTGAGCTCTTTCCGATGAGCTATCATTTGTGGGATTTCGAGTTTATTTGGTATATTATTTTAATGTTTGAAGTTATAACGATAAAGTGACTATTTAAATTAAATATTATAATGTCTCATAAAGTCACTTTATAAAAATCAAGTTCCCCCCTTTAAAGGACATACATGGGCATTCGTAAAGGGAAAAAGGTAACATTAAAGCTTATGTTTTATCCCACATTGGCGAGACGGAAGCGTAGAACTAGTAAGGAAGGATTAAAAAGAGAGAGGATAGCTCTCATTTGGCATGCTTGGAGATTGAATGAAATTGGGGAAACTGTGAGATTATTTCTCTTCGGGCTTGGAGGACGCAAACCCTCTACGCTTTCAATCTTGACGCCATTGAAAGATATGGTCTTGAGATTTTATATTGTAGCTGCAAGATTCTGTAGCAGCGAGAGTTCCTGTAGCAGCGTGATACTGTAGCAAGTTCCTGTAGCAGCGCGGTACTGTAGCAAGTTCCTGTAGCAGCGACACTGTAGCAGCACGGTACTGTAGCAAGTTCCTGTAGCAGCGACACTGTAGCAAGTTACTGTAGCAGTCCGAATCACTGTAGCTGCGGGTTACTGTAGCAATTTCAGAATTATTAACGTGTTGTAGCTGCAAATGGGTATGGACTACCATTGAACTCTATAGTGATATAATGTGTTGGATTTTAATGAGAAGATATGATTGACTATGGTAGTTGTAATTTCTGATTATCTGAAACAAGAAATAAATAAATGATCATTGTTATTAGCTGCATATGGTTTCATGTTGCCTTCTACTGATATCTCATACGAAATATAACAATCTTGAGGACTATTAAACAACATCAATCTGGAAAAAAAACATAAGAAGGACAATTGCAGGCCAACTGTTTGACAAAATTACAGGAAGAAACAGACTCTAGAATTACAGAACTAGGCAGCATATTACAGTGGTATCAGAGCTTATCTTTCCTGCCATCCTGTTGGGTTCAGTATAAATTAAATATGACATGACAGATTGGAGTGTTCAACCATTGCCACATCACTACGACACAAGAAGAAACAGAGCATTATTGAATACTAACCGAGAGAATATCTTGCCGGGAGGAAGCAGTGACTCAGACGAACCGAGTGTTACAGGTGAATAGGCTGTAGAGACTATGGGGGATAGGAATGTTAGGGATCCTGGTGAGGAGCGATTCCTGCAGTTATTGGATACATTGACTCAGGGACAGCGATTAGCAGAGCAGAGAGCACAGGAACAAAGTCAGAGGTTGGAGCTTATGATGCAGATGATGGCTCGTCAAATGGGGTTGAATGCTAACGTGGGTGGAGGAAATAATCAGAATGGTAATAATCAGAATGGTAACAATCAGAATGGGAATAATCAGGATGGGACCTATAATGGAGGTGAACAAGTTGGGAACAATTTCGGTCATGCACCCCAGCAAGCTAGGACAATGAGTTTGAGGCCCATGATTCCCACATTTCCTAGAGCCCCAGAGCAGCCCGTACCAGAGCCCCAGATCACTGATATACAGGACCAGTTGAGGAGAGATTGGGAAGCCGGAGGTCCAGATTTTACTGCTGCAATTACCTTTAGGGAGTATATGGATGTGCGGATGAAACATATGCCACGTGGACATGACAGGAACCAGAGCTATGAGCTATGGAAGAAAGTAGGGAAACTTCAATTACCATATTATGATGGCTCGGGGAAGTCTACAGCAAGAGCTTGGGTTCAAAAGCTTGACACATACTTTCAATTGAACCCTATGCCTGAGGAAGAAGCTATTAAGTACGCAGCAATTCATCTGGATGGGTTAGCACACGAGTGGTGGCATCATGGTATGGTCACTATGGGTCATGCACACATTACCTCATATGTGGAGTTTACGGAGAGACTGATTGAACGTTTTGATAGGAAGGATCCAGAACTCCATTTCAAGGAGTTAGCTCAGCTTAAACAGTGGGGATCATTGGAAACATACATTTCAGAGTTTCAGAAACTCGCAGTGTTAGTAACAGATGTATCTGAACGGAGGATACTAGTTCTATTTATGGATGGGTTAGCTGATCCGTTGAGAGGATGGATTAAAGCTCTCAACCCTCCCACTTTGCAGGAAGCCATTAAGAAGGCTCGTGACATGGATTCCTCTTCAGCTTCTAAGAATAAATTCCAGGCAAAGAGTTTCCCTTCGAGGAAAGATAAGGACAGGAAACCTTTTCATAGAGAGGCTCAGCCACCTAAGGAGGAAAGTAAGAGGTTGGACAATGAGACACTTAATGATCTCAGGAAGAAGAAGCTTTGTTTTCATTGCAGGGAGCCTTGGGATTTGTCACATAAGTGTCCACTGAAGGCAAAAGCTAAGCAGATGGAATACTTTTCAGCAGAAGAGTCAGTGGATGGAGATTCAAAGCGGTCATCAGAATCAGTTGGGGATGATGATAGTTCTTCACATGAGGAAGCACGCAGTGATAGCACGATAGCTCAGTTGTCCAGTATACAGGAGGCCGTCACTTTCAGAGTTAGGGGGACTTTGGACGGACAGAGATTTGTGGCACTCATTGATACAGGGGCAACACATAACTTCATTGATGAGAAGTTTGTGTCATGCAGAGGGCTACATACAGAGGAGCATAGGGGATTTAAGGTGATGGTTGCCGATGGCTTCAAGATTGACTGTACCGAGAAAATCTCCAACTTGCAGCTTCGTTTGGGAGATTATGACATGACAGGAGATTTCTTTGTGGTCAACATTGGTGATCAGGATATGGTGCTTGGGATGAACTGGATGAAGTCTCTGGAGGAGTTTACATTTAACCTTTAGAAAATGGAGATGAGGTTTGAGGCAAATGGTAAGAAGATAGTGCTCAGAGGATTGTCAGATGGGAAGCTTAGAGTGGTGTCACTCAAGCGGATGCAGAGTTTATTTAGACATAATCAGGTACAGTGGGCAGCAGAGTTTAGAGAAATGCCTGAGACAACAGAGCAGCATAAACAGGAGTACCCGCTTGATGTACAAAAAATAATAACCAAACATACTAAGGTGTTTGGTGAGATACCTCCAGGGAGACCCCCGGATAGAGGAATCGAGCATGTTATTGAGTTAGAAGAAGGGGCTAAGCCAGTTATCATCACACCTTACCGCCATCCAAAAAGATATAAGGATGAGATAGAAAAGGCAATCAAGGAGTTGATTGACATGGGGCACATACGGCCAAGCAAGAGTCCTTTCGCTTCTTCAGTAGTATTGGTGAAGAAGAAGGATGGTACAATGAGGATGTGCATAGATTATAGGGAGCTGAACAAGAAAACAATCAAGAACCGATACCCTATCCCGCGCATTGATGAGCTTATTGATGAATTGCACGGTGCATGCTACTTCTCGAAGATTGATTTGAGATCCGGCTACCATCAGATACGGGTTAGAGAGGAGGATGTGAGAAGACAGCTTTCAGATGCCACTATGGTCATTTTGAGTTCTTAGTCATGCCCTTTGGGTTGACTAATGCCCCCGCCACTTTCCAGTCTTGTATGAACAGAGTGTTCAGAGATCAGTTGAGGAAGTTTGTGTTGATATTTTTTGATGATATACTGATATACAGCAGTACTTGGGAGGAACATTTGAAGCATATTGATACAGTGCTCAGTATTTTAGAGAGGGAGTCATTATATGCCAAGATGAGTAAATGCGAGTTCGGGATGACAGAGTTGCTCTATCTAGGGCATATTATTAGTGCAGGAGGTGTTCGGGTTGACCCAGACAAGATCAGGGCCATTATGGATTGGCCACCGCCAAGGAACACTTCACAGCTCAAGGGATTTCTCGGGCTTTGTGGGTTCTACCGCAGATTTGTGAAAGGATTTTCACAAACAGCAGCACCACTTACAGACTTGACACGGAGAGAGTTTTCAATGGTCAGAGAGGGCTTAGGATTGTTTTGACAGGTTCAAGGAGCTGATGAGTACATGTCCTGTTTTGGCCATTCCAAATTTCACCAGACCTTTTGAGCTGCAGTGTGATGCCTCGGGAGAAGGCATAGGAGCTGTCCTCATGCAGAAAAAACATCCCATTGCATATGAGAGCAGGAAATTACGAGGTGTTGAGAGAACCTACAGCATCTATGACAAAGAAATGCTAGCAATCATGCACGCGCTAGCTAAGTTCAAGCAATACTTAGCGGGAAGTCGATTCACAGTTAAAACAGATCATAACAGCTTGAAACATTTCCTTGGACAAAAGGATCTTAATGACAGGCAACAAAAATGGGTGAGTAAGTTACAGGCCTATGACTTTGACATAGTCTATGTCAAAGGGAAGAAAAATATTGTCGCAGATGCTTTATCCAGGAGGCCTCATTTGCTTGTTGTTGGGATTGTCATGGATGATTGGAGAGAGATGATCTTGGCAGAATATGCTAAGGATAGTTGGGCATCTAGTGTTATTGAGGGGGTTACTCAGGATAGCCGATATACTGTTGTAAATGATCTGATCATTTACAAGGAAAGGATTTATTTGGTACCTGGGTCTGCTATGAAGCAGAAGATTTTGAGAGCATTTCATGATTCACCATTGGCAGGACATCTAGGATTCTTTAAGACATATCGACAGGTAAGAGAGCGCTTCACTTGGAAAGGGCTCAAATCAGAGGTGCTACAGTTTGTTAGGGAGTGCCCAGTGTGTCAGCGAAACAAACAGGAACATTCCTTTCCGGGTGGTTTACTACAGCCCCTACCCATACCAGAGAAGAAGTGGGATAGCATTTCCATGGATTTTATCACAGGGCTCCCAAAGGCACAGGGTGGGATTGTATCTTTGTTGTGGTAGACAGATTGACGAAATTTGCACATTTCTTTGCAATTTCGTCTACTTATTCCGCAGCACAGACAGCAGAGCTATTCTTTCGAGAGGTATTTAGACTACATGGGATACCACGGAGCATAGTCAGTGACAGAGACAACAGATTTATGAGCCACTTTTGGTAGGAGTTGTTCAAGTTGTGTGGAACAGAGCTCACTCCGAGTACCAGTTACCACCCCCAAACCGATGGGCAGACAGAGATAGTGAACAAATGGGTTGAGGGGTACCTTCGAAACTACATTGCAGGACAACAGAGGGCTTGGGTGAAGTGGCTACATCTAGGGGAGTATTGCTACAATACCTCTTTCCATATGTCTATTCAAATGTCCCCTTTCATGGCACTGTATGGGTATGATGCTCCTAATTTCTTGGATTTGTTATTTGGGGACAGTAGGGTACCTAAGGCCAAGGATCTTTTGCAGGAGTGCCAGGACATTATGCGATCCTTGAAGGAAAATTTGCAAAAGGCACAAAATCAGCGAAAGCAATATGCTGATCAACACAGGGTTGAGAGGTCTTTTGAGGTGGGAGACATGGTGTACCTCATGTTACAGCCGTATAGACAATCCTCTCTCAAGAGGAGTGGAGCAGAGAAATTGAAACCACGCTACTATGGACCATTCAGAGTAATCAGGAGAGTGGGCGAGGTAGCTTATGAGTTGGAGCTGCCTGCAGACAGTAAAGTGCATAACGTGTTCCATGTGTCACGCCTTAAGAAGGCATTGGGGCACAATGTGGTGCCTTCAGTAGTATTGCCACCTCTCGATGATGAGGGGAAGCTTATCTTGGTTCCTGAAGCTATACTTGACACCAGGGAGAGGGTGCTTCGCAGGAGGACTATCAGGGAGTACCTAGTGAAGTGGAGGAACCTACCAGTTGAGGATGCAACATGGGAGGCAGAGCAGATTCTTCAGCACCCTGAGTTGAGATTGCTTGGGGACAAGCAATTTCAAGAGGGGCGGACTGTAATGTCCCCCACTTAGCCAGTTTGGATATATGTTGTCATTAGCCCGTTCTTTCATGGTCCCGAGGGCTAACCAGGACTTCAAAAAGGGATCTTGAGGTTATTTGGCCTAGTCAAATTTAATTACAGGTCAAATGGAGTTCATTTGTTGGGTTTTGGGGAGGATTTACTATTTTTAGTAAGCCAATAGGGGATGCAGTGCCTTGGATTTTCAGTGACAGGAGGTGATGCATTTTGTTGAGCTCTTTCCGATGAGCTATCATATGTGGGATTCCGAGTTTATTTGGTATATTATTTTAATGTTTGAAGTTATAACGATAAAGTGACTATTTAAATTAAATATTATAATGTCTCATAAAGTCACTTTATAAAAATCAAGTTCCCCCCTTTAAAGGACATACATGGGCATTCGTAAAGGGAAAAAGGTAACATTAAAGCTTATGTTTTATCCCACATTGGCGAGACGGAAGCGTAGAACTAGTAAGGAAGGATTAAAAAGAGAGAGGATAGCTCTCATTTGGCATGCTTGGAGATTGAATGAAATTGGGGAAACTGTGAGATTATTTCTCTTCGGGCTTGGAGGACACAAACCCTCTACGCTTTCAATCTTGACGCCATTGAAAGATATGGTCTTGAGATTTTATATTGTAGCTGCAAGATCCTGTAGCAGCGAGAGTTCCTGTAGCAGCGCGGTACTGTAGCAGCGCGATACTGTAGCAAGTTCCTGTAGCAGCGCGGTACTGTAGCAAGTTCCTGTAGCAGCGACGCTGTAGTAGCGCGGTACTGTAGCAAGTTCCTGTAGCAACGACACTGTAGCAACGCGGTACTGTAGCAGTTCGAATCACTGTAGCTGCGGGTTACTGTAGCAATTTCAGAATTATTAACGTGTTGTAGCTGCAAATGGGTATGGACTACCATTGAACTCTATAGTGATATAATGTGTTGGATTTTAATGAGAAGATATGATTGACTATGGTAGTTGTAATTTCTGATTATCTGAAACAAGAAATAAATAAATGATCATTGTTATTAGCTGCATATGGTTTCATGTTGCCTTCTAGTGATATCTCATACGAAATATAACAATCTTGAGGACTATTAAACAACATCAATCTGGAAAAAAAACATAAGAAGGACAATTGCAGGCCAACTGTTTGACAAAATTACAGGAAGAAACAGACTCTAGAATTACAGAACTAGGCAGCATATTACATAGTCTATTGCATTTTATTGAGTGTATGAAGGAGTATGTGCTCTAGTTCCTCTCAGATGACGATGAACTAACAACCTATCAAGATTTTCAATTTTGAAATTAGAGAGCTAGAGTTTTGAATAAAATTTTAAAAATGTAATTTCAATATTCATCAACAAGAATTTAGAAATTAGAATCTTAAGAGTTAGAACTTGTGATAAAATTTTGATGGCAATGGGTTGTAGGCACTGGTACATTTGTCCATGGAAGTACCACCATTTATGAGCATCAACATTGTTCTTGTCTTCAAGAGCCTCAAGACCACAATTATTGGTGCTTGTGGAACTCATGAATGCAGACCTCACTGTAGGTTGTATGTGATCAGGATAGAGTCTACGAAGGGCTTCCTTGTACCCGTGAGCAACTTCAGGATCTCTGTATGGGGCTACTCTAGTGGTACTCTCCCTGAGGACCAATTGACTATAGAACCTAGGGCTCAATGCAAAGGCAAGGAGATGCAAAGGGGTAGTCATTTAGTTCCATCTCTCTACCATGATTATCTGTAGTTCCTTGAAGAACTTTTCTTTAGCATCTTGCCCTTTCTCGTTTATGATATTTTAAATATCCTCAATCATGGAGTCTTTGCCATCGTATACCTCACCCAAGAAAGGCCTGTCCATGTCAGTGTATCGGATCATGCTCAATATAGGCTTAGTGAATCTTAGGAGGTACTCAGCGTGATCCCGCCAAGAGTTTTCTGGTATCATTGCCTTAATGAAAACTTCCCTGGTACTACTAGATTGCCTCCATATGCTCCATTTAGCACTGATTACCATTCTATACAATGCCTCTTTAACCTTCACAAGGTGTCTCAAAGCAATAGTGTTGGAGGCAAAACATGTCTCAACAACTTATTTTAAGATCAAAACAATAATAAATTAAAATCAAGATTAAAATTTAAATTTAAAAACATAGAAAGTTTACTAATTTAACTTACCTTCAAGAGCTCCAATTTCAAGAATTGTCTAAATATGGCTTGCGTAATATGGTGGTTTGTGATGAACATTTGGATCTCCTATGCATCTTCATACATTTTTTTGATCCACTCAATTTTAGTGCCATTTTTTGCAGCATTAGGTGGAGTGAGTGGACAACACAAGGTGTCCAAAAAATGTGTTCGAAACACTCTTCAACCAATAACCCAACAGCCTTATAATTCTTGACATTTTTATTACCTGAACAACATTTTGAGGGCCAACTTGCTCAATGGCTTGGATGAGAATGTTTGCAATGAAAGGACCATCCTTCACCTCCCCTTCACAATCCATAGCTTTCAAAAACATTGCACCTCTGGACACTGCAATAACATTGACCAAAGGACGATTTCTCGCATCTTTCCATCCATGGGATACTATGGTCACACCTGTTTCTATCCACGAATCCTTGATGGGCTGCATGGAAGCCTCTACATGGATCACCTCTTTGTCCAATAAAGTGGTGCAGATCTTCTCATAACTCGGCCCTTGAATCCCTTTGGAGACTCACTAATTGATCTCACCATTTTTTGCCATTACGGTGAGCAAACAACATTAAATGACAATCCATTTGCATAGACGCACATGTCTTCCTTGTCAATGTCTCTAGCTTAATTTTGAAATGATATTTCTGAGGACCCCTTTGCTCTCTTATTTGTCACCGGTTCTTGAGGAACACGCAAGAATGGATGGCCCTTTGTGAGTGGTTCGTTGGAAATGGAAACTGAAGCCATAGATGTTTTTGTTTTATTTCTAGACTTTTGCAAAGGATGAGAATGCGCATTCCCAATTGCTTCGCCTTCTTTTTGCTCTTGAATATATTTGTTCACAATATGGTTTGGAAAAAGGATTTTAGGTAGCACCCCATTAAGTCTTGGCTTCCTTGTAGAAAACTTGATGCCTTTTTATGGAATAAAGCACAAATGTGCTTTCACTCTACTATAAGAGCTACTAAATTCCTCTTCTCAATGGCTGGAAATCCACAAAAAACCTCCTCTACCTGGCATTGGTTGAACCATTTCCACATATTTCCATAGTGGAGGGGTTTGGTCTATTTTGAAGCGGGAGTTTCTAGTGCTAGAAACACTTTCCATTCTATGAATCTACAAACAACATGCAAAGCCACAAACCAAAATGAAAAAAGAAAATAAAACTAGAGAGTTCATTTCATTTTGTAAAAAAAATGCAAAACAAACTTTTATAAACAAACGAAATAAACAAAACCCTACCGCTTGTTGAAACCTTCCTCTTCAATGTCTTTGAGACGTCCACGCTTGCAACCACATAGGAATAGCTCACAAAAAATCTTAGAGCATGCAACAATCACCTATCAACACTCCTTGAGCAATGGCAACCAAACAAGAAAGTTTAGCAATGGAGGCAAGAAGTTTTTCTATTCATTCACAAATGCACAAATGACATATAAAACAACCTTTTAAGGATTGGAGGGTCGAACAGACCTAATTTGGCAAAAAATTTTTTTTGAAAATGTCAATGAAAATGTGTTTTTTGGTCAAATTTGCCCAGAATTCCTTGAAATTTGTTCTGGGTTCTTGTGTTGAAATCAAGTCTTCAAAATTCGGCTAAAAGTTCACCTGGGTCCCTTTGCAAGACTTTTGGCGAATTTACCAGTCTGCAGCAGAATTTTGGACGAATTCAAACCGAATAACTTTGCAGCGAACCGAATCCTGATTTCCACCTTCCAGGAGCTAATGTGGTAACTTAGGAAATATTTAGAAACTTTGACTGAGTGCCTTATTAAAACCAAACTACGAGTGTGCATGATCAATTAACTCTGAGCTGTATTGGCTTGAATGCTTTAGCGATGTCCGAATTGATGAGCTTTTTCTGATGCTTAATAGGTTTTAGGGAAATGGATGCCGGGCAATTGTAGTACTATATAATAATTTTCACCCTTCAAAGCAACCTGCATGTTGTGAGAAAATCTGAGGGAGAACAAGGACTTAGGTAATTATTTTATGAGTGCTAAAAAGTGAAAATGGCTGACAATTTTGTAGAGGTTTGATAATTTTTTAAATATTTGATAACTATTCAAAGGATTCATTCCATTCTCATTGAGACAGCATGTGCTCAGATAATCCCAGATTCTTCAGTTCCTACAAGGAGAGCATCTTTTGGCATCCCAAGAGCTCGTAATAATTATGGTGGAAAGCTTATCTAAATCAGACAATTTACATTGTGATTTCCATTGAAGTGTTCTATAAGCGTCATAAATAGGCAAATCTAGAAGTACATGCAATTTGGTTTCTTTTGCTGCCTTTTTATTTTATCATGATGAATCCCATGACTATATTTGATCTGTAAATGGCTTCCTCACAGTAATTTGTGAAGAGCTAAAGATGATGGTGAAGTCAATAGTTATGATATATCCTAATTAAAGCTGGCCAAGACAAGATGTTTTGGAACAGTCTACAATATGTAACTTGAATAATTGAAGTAATTCTAGTATTATTTGTATTAATTTGTATGACATGAACAAAGAGGAAAATTTATTCACCAGTTTCTACATGATTGGATTTACATCTAAAGACAATTGATATTAGAGAAATTATTATATGTTAATTCTAAGTTCAGTACCCCTTGTCTTCCCCTGAAAATCCTAGGTGATTCAAACCCTTCTCTACTGACCTTATGCCTCAGTCACTTTCTATTCCAGATCCTCCACTTTTATCATGGTTTCCATCGTCCTTGGTTTTATTTCCTTTTCTTCATCACTCTGCTCCCTCATTTTTCTTTGACCCTGCAACGTTTCTTTTACTAATTTCTCCCAACCTATCCCTTCATCTCTCACCCTTTTCTGCTTATTTTCTGTTGGTTTTTGCTCTCCACCTCCTTTCTTGTGTTTTTTATTTCACCTATGTTCACTTTAATACTTTCTGATTTGTTCCTACATTATAATAACTTTGTTTACCTAAACAGCCTCCGTGCTTTGCTTCTCTTTTGACTGTTGACATTTTTGTTCGTTTATATGCTATTTCACTTTGATGTTACATTAGATTTACTTTCCGACATTCTCTCATTCCCAACCTCTTGTTTTTCCCAGCTTCTTTTTTTGGTTTTATTTACTTTCTCCTTCATTTGCTGCATCTCTCCCAAATTTTCATAATATTTAATTATTTTTTATTATGTTAAAATTTTACATATCTACATTAGTTTTCTCTTACTCTTTACATTTTTGTAACATCGTATCACCTTCAAAGTATACTCATTTTGTTTTATTATCCTTCCTTTTGAACTGTTCAATTCTATTTATCCTATTAATTTTATTTTATAACATTTCTTTTAGTTTTAGTTTATCTACCAAGTTACCGATCCTGGTTCTAATACGGAGTTGGGTTTGGTTTCAGGTTCGTGGGTTCGGCAAAATATTTTTTGGACGGATTCCAGTTCTGCGGATATATATATATATATATATATATATATATATTATAAAATTCTAAATTTATATACACACCATAGATTCATACATGTAACATGTTCTATGTTCATTCATCATTGGTTCAAAACTTCAAACATATAATAATAATAAGAAGTTAGAAGCGTGATACTCATAAATCCATAATTGCCAATAAAATTATAAATAAAATACCTCATATATCATATTCATAATTGCTCTGCCTCTTCTTTATAGGCCAGAGTGAAAACCATTGAATCATGCGACATTTGACTATGACTACTCAGACTTTCATTTACCGCAACCACCAAAGTGGCCATGGTGGAATCAACTGAACAAAAATGTCCAGTTGGAGTTTAGGCAAATCACTGCAACTTTTGGTGGACCAAAAACCATAGTTGGATTCCACCCAGGAGGGACCCTGCTGAAACCCAGCAAGAATCCGGAAAGGACCAGGACCAGAACAGAACCAGAACCAGATTCCGGGGCATTTTAGAAGAATCCAGTATCGAAGAGTTTAGATATTATATATTTTCATAATTTCTTATCAAATTTAACTTTCCTGTGGTAACTTTTCCATCTTAGTCTCTCAGTGATGTTTGCAGTTAGGTTTATTCATCTCACCTGGTTTATTATATTTTCTTCATTTTGCTCCTTTGTTTCATGTTGAGTAATTTTAACTTATTTGTTATCTCTATTCCAGCCTTACTGCCTTCCTGATATCTGGAATTTTAGTGACTAGGTTCTGTATTCTTGACAATTTACTAAATTGTCCTGATAATGGATCATGGCGTATGATCCAGAATGTTGATGTAAAAATTGCTACACAGTTTAAAACGCTTTACCAATTCTCATTTATTATTTATTATCAATACCAATTATAAAATCCTTTCTAAGGTAGGTTTTGATTTCTTAGCCATGAGGCTGACTTGAAGTCGAGGATGGTAGTCTTCATTTTGAACAACTTATTAGCTAAGAAATTAGTGTTGTGTGGTGCATTTCCCTCATATTTTTTTCTGGAGGGCTCTTTGTCAATATAAAGCACATTAGAGATTAAAATGGTTATTTTCAAAAAATTGCAATGACATGTCATAGGACAGGATTCTCTTTAGCACAACATAGTTTCAGTCACTATGTATTGGGTGTAAATGTTTTGAATATGGTGTATATTAAATGATCGAATTGCAATTTCAGGTATGGGCTGGCCCACTGTCTGGAGGGCGTTTAGTGGTAGCATTTTGGAACAGGTGTACAGAACCTACCTCTATTGAAGTCATATGGGACGCTATTGGTCTTGAAGCAAATGTGGCGGTCACTGTTAGGGATTTGTGGAAGGCAAGTTTGTTTGCCCACGTTTTATATACTGCATTGTTATCATCCTTAAGGCCATCAAAGCAAGTTTTGAGATTGTAATGATTAATCATAAAGTAATTACAATTTGGGAAACTAAAAGAGAAGTTGATTATCTGGAAACTGTAGTATCTAACATTTTTTTTGCAGCATGAAACCTTATCAAAAAACATGGTTGGGAGTATGGAGGTCACCGTTGACACTCATGCTTGTGAGATGTATGTGTTCACTCCAGAAGTAAACTTCTTCAATATTCTTGGAAGTTGGTTATTTTGACATAAAACATCGACAAGAGTCATTGAGTTCTATTGCTGTCAGACAGAAGATGGCCTTATAGAGGGTGCTTAATTTAAACAATTGTACATAAGAAACTTTTGCATGGTCATTTATGTAGCAATTTGCCTATTAGCACAGTTGGGTAAAGTCTCAGCATGTACATGATTGATGATGTAGTTATAAATCAAACTAATATTATGGGTTAGATGTTATTCTCAAATATATATAATTTTCTATCTATATTTGCATGCATAAACCAAATAAAAACTATTTCTAAGACAACATACAATATTGTTAAAGGAGTTGTGATGCAATGGTTATGTTTGTGTTGTAAGAGTGATCAAAATTCAGATCTGTCTCCTTGTGTTGACTTGGCTTTTTTAATTGTTATTGGATTCATTTGAATATAGTACATCTTTACAATTATTAGATTGCAGTTGCAGGACATTAAAGGCAGCCCATAAGCTCACCCAAGGTTTATCCAGTAGAAGAAAACGATGCAATACATGAATGTTATATATGCACAGATAGCTTTTAGGAAAAGTATCTCATAGGGAACATGTATTAAGTAGGCCTCTGGAAACCTTATCAAAGGGATTTGTGGATATTGGAAGTGTTGATGTTAGTTTTGTTCCACTTACATAACATGTAGCAATTGAATACCTGATAGGAATACCAAACACTCAATCCTCTCTTGAAAAGTAAATATTCATGAAGAACATGAAAAAACTCCAAGGTTCCTTACCCTTGTGGATACTAACTCAGTTAAAATCTTGTGTTTTGTTGATAATCACGTTGGTGGACTTACGCTAGCTCATTCAAGATTACACAATTTGTTCATTGGTGATGGGTCTTAGCTTTGCGGTGTTTACTCTAATGCTTCTTCCTTTATAGATTACTTCCAACTTTGCTCTTTAAACTCTAACTCTAAAACTATTGTTGCTTCTAACTGTGGATGGAAAGATTAATGGATGGACTAGGATTCAACTATGATGGAGTCTTATCTGCGACATCAACTTCATCAAGTGCAAGCTTAAGAGGAAATCAAATTATTTTCATATCAACACCTTTACTTCAATTCAACACAAGTACAAACTAAGATCCAATGCCAACTGAACTTAAGTGCAAATAACTAGTGTACCACACAAGGCTTCCTTATCAAATCAACAAGGATGCTAGTGGCCTAGTGTATTGAATCCAATCAACATCCACTAATGTAACCACACAATTTACTCCTATTTTTACTTCTACCTTTACTCATGCAATTTAATTTATCTCCATCAACTTTGAAAAAACAAATTCTATTCTAACTTTGAGAATTAAAGATAATCATGCAATAATGCAAACTTGATAACCATTCATCATGCAAATTCACAACAATGAAAAGTAGAGCAAATTTGACATTATATAAGCAACAATTTCTCAATCAACCTCCTTTTACAAATGAGAGAGGTGGGGTTTATATAGGAACCCTTCAAGTACAATGAATGGCCAAGATTAAGAGGCAAAACCGATGACCTAGACTAATTCATTACAAACCCTAATTAGGGCATCCAAAAGTATCCAATAGGAAATAAGAAAAATGAGACTAGCCAATGAGAAAATTCAAAGGCCCTAGGAACCAATAGGAAGCAAGAGGAACACCTAGTCATCAAACATGTCATCATCCAATAAGCTTATCTCTTTTTTCTTCTCTCTCTTTGCAAACTCCACAAACTTGAGCAAAATCACTCTAAGTTCAATCATGTCAATACCAGGGAGTGTGTTGTGCTATAGCTCAATGATCTCCAATCTTTCCATGCTCTTGATATGTCTATAACCTTCTTCATGAAAATCCCCAAGTTTGAAATCTCCTCAAGTGACCAATTAGGTGTATTAATAGGCTTGCCCTTCTCAAACTCATAGTCAGGACAAATAATGCTGCCATCCTCCTGTATTTGGTCAGGAATGAGGAAGATATTACACTTCCTTATGAAATTCACTATAATCCTGGACCACATTATTCTTCTTATTGTCTCTTCATCTATGAGATTCATCCAATAATCCTCTAAGTCTTCCTTATGTCTGTATTTCATTCCTTTGTAAGTTTGTATCTTTCTGAACGGATCAAAGTTTGCCCTTGCCTTGTATGTTCCCAACTGGTAGAACTGTAACTCTGCACTGGCCATTGCTGCTGCCTGCGACGATGGACAAGATTCCAACATATCTCCAAGAGTGATTATGGAAGGGACCCCTTGTGTTTCTCTTTCTATATGTTGTCGAACTTTGACAGTTTCCTTATCACTTCTAATAATACTATCTTGTTTGTTGGATACTTAGGCAATTTGTATGGCTTTGAGGAGAATCCTTGTATTCTGATGTAGGTGAAAGTAGGAAATTGAATGTACCAATTTCCATATTTCTGTATCAATGCAGTTGCTTCCTTAGATAATCTTTTTTGAACATCTCCCTTCATACTATGAGTGATATACATCATGAATACATCATTCACCTTCCTGTAGCTAGCCTTTCCATGTAACTGTAGTTTAGGGTAGCAATCATAAACTTTGAATTGTCCTTTTGCATTTCCAACTTCGCCTTTGCATATAAGTCTTGTATATTTGATATTCCTTGCTAGCAGGTACACTATGTATGACATCATGTAGAATTGTTTTGACTTCATCACTTTCTTGAATTGAGCATCTAGGTTGTCACTTGTTACTTTTGCCCAATTTATCATCTTTTCTCCTAAAGCAATCTCTTGTATGTAGTAGAACATCTAGGGATCAAAGAAAGCTCCTTGAGGTGATCCCACGACCTTGTTCAACATGAAAACTAAATCACTGTATTCATCTTTGAAGTCCTCACTTACAAGCTTCTTTGGAAGTCCAGATTTGTGATTCCATTGTCCCTTAGTCCATTTCTTGTAGATTATCCCTTTGCACACATTTGGCTTTAACTGAAACATCTCCTTAGTTGCATCAATGGGTAGCATGTGCATCTTGCTGTAGTACGGGATCCCGAAGGTTTCCCGTACTGCCTCTTCGCTTATGTATGCATATACATTTCTTTTTATTCTGATTGTTCTTGTTTCTGAGTCATAATGTTTAGCGCATTCAAGGATCAACTCACTGCATTGTATTGCTGCTGGGAATCGTGTTGCTTGGTAAAGTCTGCACTTTACTGTATTTGCCGCAGTCCTAGATGGAAAATGATATTTATGTCCATACATTCTTCTCTTTAATCCTGTCATGTCAAAGTGTTCCATGTTTGTATCTGTAAGTCTTCCCCTTTTTGAAATCATTGTGGATTCTGGATAGAAGCCCTTGGATAGGCTCTTGTATAACTCTTGTCTTGATGCACCCTTAGTCTCTGCCATCCTGTAAGAAGCTCCAAATTAATATTTATGAATGTAATAATGTAAGACATCATTCTACTTAGCCCAAAAAGGATATGTCATGAAATGATTAGTGTGCATACATTCAAAGTTGTAATTGCACGACATCTTTATTTTTTCAAGCAAAAAATGACTATGTAAAACATATGATTGTATGCAGCCCCAAACCCTCTACAACAAGTTTGATCCATGCCGGTAGCCCCTATCAAATGATTATCATGATGACCAAAGACCTACAACATGCATTTCAATTCAAATTACAGCCCATATATGCATTTTTAGATGTAAAATTCAAACCCTTGCATGATTGATTTTCTAAGGACATGACTGTAATTTGCATTTTCAGTCCTTAAAATGATGACAATATGCACTGAAAATGATCTCCAAGACTCCCCATGATCATCCAAACTTGTTTCCAACACTTCGTAAAATTCTGAAAATTCATGGAAAACTCAGATTTTCAGCCTTGGATCTGACATTTTTGCTCATAACTCTTTCATTTTACCTCTAATTTGACTGAAACGAAATGCAAATGGTGAGGAATTGTCCAACAACAACTCAACAAACAAGAAAGGGCAACTCCGATGCTCGAATGATTTTAAAAAAATTATAGAAAAAATCGCCTCTCTTGGCATTTTTAGATTTTCATATTTTTTTTCCCTGCACTTTTAGACTTGTAATGGCTGCAAATGATCACAAAAAATGAAGTGATTAAGTCAAGAAACAAATTGAAAAGAAATTTGCATTCCAAAAAAATCTAATTTTTCTCAAAAAAATCGCCCCACTAGGGCTGCAACAATCATCCGGATTTTTTTACTTTGCAAAACTCATCAATGGCTGTTATGTATTTTCTTTCTCTATGGCAGCCTCTTATAAAAAAAATTACTTTCACTTTTTGCCTCTCACAAGCAATGTGGGATAAAACTTTATTGGGCATCTAGAAGATTCACTTTATTTTCCCCCTTTACTTTATTCTTTTCCTTTGTTTCATTATTTCCCTTTCTTTTATTAAATAATTAATAAAACTTGCCCACTTGGGGAAAATCGCCCACTACTACAATTGCACTTTTTGCCCAAATTTCACTAAGTCCACAACTTGCTTGTAATCCACTTTCAATTTCTTGTATACATCACTTGATTGCCAGCCCATAGGAAAATCAATCCACTACTGCAACAACATTTTGATCTTACCTTCACTTCATTGTTGTACCTACAGTCACTTTAAACATTTAGCCATTTTTCTCATTATATGTCCAAATTACCTCAAAAAGGGAAAATCGACCCCCTACTGCAGGATTCCATACTTAGCCATTTTCATCCATTTTCACTGCAGAAATGCCTCAAAAGAGGAAAATTGGCCCCCTATTGCAGGATTCCATACTTAGCCATTTTTCATCCATTTTCATTGCAGAAATACCTCAAAAGGGGAAAATCGACCCCCTACTGCAGGATTCCATACTTAGCCATTTTTCATCCATTTTTCACTGCAAAAATTTCGTAAATAAGGCATTTGGACTACAGTATGATCTCTAATCACTTTGAATCTTTTGGAAATGTTGAATTACTGAAGGAATCATACCTAAAGTCAGTCACGCCGACATTTTGAGCATTTTTATAAGGAAAAATTGACCTTTTAAAGGGATTTTAACAGTTTTGTACGTAAAAAAAAAATCTCCTAGGGGTTTTAAGGCCCCCATTTGCACAATATGCCCTTAAATAACATTTCTGACAAACTGACTAACCAAAATTTCCATATGTCTAAAATTTTACGTTCAACTCATCGCCACATGGCCTATAAATATTTGATTTTCCACTTTCTCATTTTGAAATTGCAACTTGACCACCTGAAAATACCATCTGTCAAACCTTCAAATCACTTGGTTGATTGAAATGCCACTCAAAATTACTGAAACTAAGGCATCAAGCGAGAAAGAGGGGGTCCCCATTTGCACAATGGGCAATGGTGTGAAAACCTCACAACAGGAAGCTCACGAACCTCACATTGGAAATGAACCTCATTGTCAGTGTGAAACCAAACATCTTTGGCTAGGCTTTATGTTGTACAATGTCACTTAGCACTTAAAAATTGACATGCCCAATAGAAGCATGCCATTCAACAAAACAACATCTGACAATTTTTTTTATCGAGGAACCAAAACAATGATAATTACTTTAACTCGAGATTTGAGGAATTTGATAGATTGCAAAGGAATGTAGAAATTGGGATAATACATTGCAAGTGTGTTATGAAGACATCCTCACCTACTAACTTGTCATAGCTTGACTGACTTATCATCACCCCACAACATAAATATTTGAAATCTCTTATTGAGCCTCCTAATATCACTAAATCACTTATAACCTAAGTTTCAAGAAGTCTCAAGATGGAGGTTATGGGTCTTTGGAACAAAGGGATCAAGGTGCTAGACTTGGAAGATGGTGGGGTGAAAGTGGTGGGTAAAGGTTTGGGGGTAGAGTCCCCGTGTAGCATCCCTTGCAGAGCTAGGGGAAATGCCTCTAGTGCATTCCTTTTTGTGACATAGAGTAGAGTCGAGGGATGGAGCTTCTACCACAAAACACAAATTAAGGCCTTCAAACTGACATGCATTCATGATGCACCTTTGTCACTTTGTCTTTAGAAACACCAAGTCCTTACTATTTTTGGAACTTGAGAGATTTGGAGTTTGGAATGAGACTTAGATGTGTATTTATAAGTATTTTGTGACTACTATAGGTGTGGGTTGGGCCAAAGACCATTAGGGCTAGAGTTTGTGATAGGTAGATCAAAAACACTTTTGATTTTTAAAAATCATTGACTTTTTCATTTTCTTGCTGCGAGGGATACTTTGAGAGTCTTGGGAATGGTTAGATATATTTGGGAGTTCTATGGATGTCTCAGGGACGTCTCAACATTCCTAAGACATCTCCAAAATAGGGGAACATCTTAAACACATCATCTCTTTTGATGGGGATGTCCAGAAAACATCCCTAAGTGCATGGTGGTAATAGTGGGACGAGGAGGGACATTTTCTTGAAGCCCCATTGTCTATAGAAATGTGTGGATTTGATGCAATACGGAACACCTCTCCTTTAATTCAGACTCAAAACTCATAACATAAAATAGACAAAGACTCATTACATTCCATACACAATAGATTGTATCACACAAATATCAATTCATTTATTCAAAATTTGAAACAAAATTTACATCCCACGCTTTCAGTGGCCACTTATATTTATCAAACACATTCAAATCTGCACAGTGAAATACAGATCTCCATTCTATTACTTTCCATGAAATCTCTCTTCATTTCCATCTTTCCTTATTTAGAGGAAATGCTTATTCATTGCCTACACCTCACTCCACTATATTGGTACTTTATTCTTTTCATTCTCTTGAGCGCTATCAATGGAAAGGCAATGCACTGCCCTTGTCGAAGACCCTTCATGCAACCTCTAATTTTTTTCTTTTGTGTGGTGCTCCCCAAACTCCTATGCAGCCCCACTCTTTTAATCCTTCCCACTTGTCAACTTTCTACCCACTTCTCTATTCTTTGTTCATTGTTTCCTCTACCGTGACCGGTGTTGCCACTCCTTCCACTTCCTGCTATTATGCATCCTTCTTGAGACCATTCTTATTCTTTGCTAAGATTATTAATGGGTTCTTTTCCCAATTTTCCCCCGTCTTCTCACCTTCCAAGAATAGTCTAAGATGTTACATCTCCATCAATATGCATTTGAAAATATCAAATATCATTAAAATAACATTGCGATTTAAATCTTCTGTCAAACCATAACATATGCCTACTCACGATGCTCGTGCATTAGACACACTGGGTAATAAGTTTGTGAATATAGCTCACAAAAGTGGAGTTGAGTGATAGAATCACCCTTTGAGATTGTGAGCAATTTGTGGTGAACTCCATGCTTGTGGCAATTACACCATGAACTGACCACCTCCACCAAGTTCCACCTTCACAACTTTTCACAACTTCCACATACAAATTTGCAATATCTGTATTCCACTTTGCCACTACACAATCCTCTTTCTTACTCACTTCAACACACAAATCTATCTCAAATTCTTTATTACAAAATACATAAAATTTACCTCTTCTATTGTAAGGTCTCCTTAGGTAAGTCTTCCGCTTTCTTATTCTCGTCACTTGAAGCAATCTCTTCTCCAAGAAACTTGTCGTCTTCACCAACTCCTCAATCAACCTCTGTTACACCTTCAACTTCGTTCTCTTCTTTCATGGATTGAACAAGGCATGTAATTGCATCACTTCTTTGACCTCCAACCAAGGCATTCCACTCTACCTCCACTTCCACAATCCTCATTAACAAATAATCTCTTCCTTTTTCCATTTTCATATTATTATCCTCATCAAAGAAAACATTAAAATCGGATTTTACCTCATTACCTTTTGTTGCAATCTCTGTAACCTCATTCTCCACACCTTCTAACAGACATTCCCGAGCTTCAAGTTTATTGATTTCTTCATATTTATCTTTTGCCTCTTCTTCTGAGCCACATGCATGACACTTTGTTGCATCTTTTTTCTTTCTTGCATTCAAAATATCATTAGAAAGATAAATATAAGTACCATCACCCGTTTCCTGATGAAGGGATTCTCTCCTTTGCATCCCCCCCCTCTCTCTCACATTTTCTCAAGTCTAGGAATAATAAGAATCCATCCAATCACAAAAGTCCTTTTCCTCTTTTTCTTTTACATACTCAAGGCCTCAGAAAGCCTCAATGCGAATCCTCTTATCAATACTTTCAGGTTCTGTAGCAAATTGCCTCACATTAGACAAATTGTTTACAAACTCAAGAACCTCTGCTCATCAAACCCCCCAGAAAATTTCTTCTTACAACTTGTGCCTTCAACTGTAAGCAAAATCAACACTCTCCACCCTCAAGTCCTAATGCAAATTGCCTTCCTCCAATGAATACGCCTGGACACTCAGAATCAACCCACTTTGATACTATTGATGCAATACAAAACACCTTTCCTCCAATTCAGACTCAAAACCTGTAACATAAGATATACAAAAGACTCATTACATTCCATATACATAATAGTTGTATCACAACAAAATCAATTCATTTATTCAAATTTTGAAACAAAATTTAGATCCAACGCCTTTAATGGCCACTTATTTTTATCAAAAGCTTTTAAATCTGCACATTGAAATATAGATCTCCATTCTATTACTTTCATGCAATCTCTCCTCTTCATCTTTGTCTTTCTCTATTCAAAGCAAATGCTCATTCATTTCCTGCACCTCGCTCCACTAGCATTGGCACTTTATTCTTTTTATTCTCTTGAGCACTATCAATGAAAATGCAATGCACTGCCTCTGTCAAAGACCCTTCATGCAATCTCTAATTTCTTTCATTTATGTGCTGCTCCCCAAAATCCTATGCACCCCCCTGCTTTTAATCCTCCTCACTTCTTAACTTTCTACCCCCTTCTCTATTCTTTGTGTTGTTTCCTCTACCTTGACCAACGTTGCCATTCCTTCCACTTTCTTCCATTATGCATCCTTCTTGAGATCGTTCTTATTCTTTGCTAAGATTATTAATGGGCTCCTTTCCCAATTTGCTCCCGTCTGCTCACCTTCCAAGAATTACATCTCTTCCCACCAATATGCATTTGATCATTACCAAAATTATCATTAAAATAACATTGTGATTTAAATCTTTTGTCGGACCATAACATACACCTACCCATGATGCTCTTGCATCAAGATTTAGCTGGCAACTCCATGGAACAAGGCTTATATAACCAATTCAATAATTCTAGCTATAAGTGAAATTGGCCACTGATTTAGAAGATTAGTATCAAAATATGAAGAGATTGTTGAGATTGGCATTGAAGCATTAAGTTTTTAGAATTTTCTTAAAAAAATATTTGATTTATTTGTCTTGCAATGTTTAGGTGGCCTTCCTAAGGCCAGTTTCATGTTGTTTCCTCATTCTTTGTTTTTTAGCCTATTTTGTTATTGCTTTGGGGTCCTTGCAAAACTTGTATGTCAAAATGTGAACCTATTGTTAACCCTTAAATAGCCTAACCACAAGCTTAAGATCTACAATCAAATCAACAACACCAATGAAGCTCTAAATCAAGTGCATGCAAACAAATAAATATGATTTACTTCATACACATGATACACTTGACTCCATTATTCTCATATCCTTCATGATCTTGTAAATAATAGCAGTTTTCTCTCAACATGAAGCACTTGGACAAGATGGTATAAAGAAATGGAATGTGGTTGATTGATGATGTATCCATGATAGCAAGATCACAATGAAGCTAGAAGAAAATTTTGGCATTGTAGATGTAGACTCAAGTTGTAGATGTTTAAATATGAGGAATGCATGTCTATTATAGAAACCCCCAAAAGAATAGAGTTGAGATTAAGAGGTTAAGTGATGAAAGACTAAGATAAGAGGGTAGGTGAGAGTGAGTAAGATTAAGAGCTTAAAATGAATGGAGGGATGAGATTAAGAGGTGCATTAGTTTTTGGTAACACATCTTTAAGTTGAGTGAACCTAGAAAACTAGGTAAAGAAAAGAGAAAAGGTGAAATGAAGATGCATGTGACACTTTTCACATGCCTACAAATTTAGATTGTCATTCATGTGAGGGAGGGCTAGGATTAGAAAGAAAAGATAATAAATTAATTAATTAAATTAAAATATTTATTTAATTACTAGAGATAAAAGGTCAATGAATTAATAAAATAAATACAATTATTTATCTAATCAAGTGGGGACATTTTTAAGTGTCTACATTTTTGCCCCTCTTTGACACAATGCAATTTATCATTTTGTTTCAAAGAAGATTAAAATATAGTGGGTAAGAAAAGGATAAGGACTACAAGCATGATGCCCTAGTCATGGGCAAGATGAGGAAGGATGAGTAGTTAGTATGATGATGCCTTCTTGAGAGGACATGGGGGTTACAAGAATACATGTGTGCTCTCAAATGGAAACGTGAGGGATAAGTGTTGAGCATTGTTTTTACATGAGACAACGGCTAGGAATTTACGTGAGCAAATTCCCCTCTTGGAAGAGTGATATATAAATCAATCTCAAGGTTCCTTCTAGGTTGGGTCTCAACCGCTTGGATAACTCAATTGAAGATAAATGTGAATCTGTTCACGAGGAGGCCTTTGTTGGTTTTATCTTGAGGGTTTACGAAACAAAATTTAAAACACAACAATATTTCTCTTTTTGGATTTTTTGAATCTTTTAAATGAGGCAAAGTTAATCTATTTAATTTACTGTAACTGATTTGCAAAGACAGTAAGGAGCAAGGTAACAAGAATTCGAAAGAAATTTGTTGAAAAGAAACTAATGGACATAAACTGATGTTACGTTGCTTTGCGAATTAAAGTACCAAGAAGATAAGGAAAACCCACAAAACAAAGATTTGAATAATCACAATCCCAGCTTAGCAGATGCAATTATCAATGGAAATAAATGTAGATGTATGATAGGTCAAAATTCATCAGATCACGAAGCCACCACAGATGTACACACACGTGAGACAAATTTATCTTAAAGCACCAAAAAGAGAAATCTTCCCAATAATTCGTCACAACAAAGTAATGTAGCAAAGGTAAACACCAGACTAAAAGAATCACAGATCAGAATCACCATACAATCAATTGGCTCTTTGAAATAAACAAATGAGCAAACACACATTCATGAATCTCACAAAGATAGTAGAAAAATCACACCACGATTGAAGCACCAATTGTATGTATTGTATTGCAATAATAATTGACCTAGTTACATTGATTTCATACAATTTATAGAGATCTGCTCTCAATTTCGTAGCTAGGGTTCCAGCTGCATAAAAACTCGAAAATAAATCTAAACTAGAGTTTACATGAAAGAAACTAACCCTAAAACAAGTTTGAACTATTCTAGCACAAAATTAAACCTTGTTGGCATTAAGTATGTTTGTCATTAGTGATAACACTTATTCAGACTCTGTGTGCTTATCGAGCTCATCTAGCAGAATAGTGTTTACCAAGCAATCCAAGCAGAACAGTGTTTACCGAGCAATCCGAGCAGAACAGTGCTTATTGAGCAGACCGAGCTTCGCAGTGCTTACCGAGTTATCATTATCGAGTGATGAGATGAGCAGTGTTTACCGAGTGCCAGCACGGTAAACAGGGAATTTAGTTTCTACCGAGTGACACTGTATCTACCGAGTCTCCAGTGCATACCGAGTTTGAAACTACGACCGAGTGGCTAGTATGGACCGAGTCTCCACTCCTACCGAGAGCATGACGATGCCGAGTATTGCAGTGGATGCCGAGTATCAGAAAGTCACCGAGTTAGTTTGTAGGAACTTTGTAACTATATTTGGGCCGACTCAGTAATACTTGTGTTGACTTGTATTTTAGCAGCCAACTTTGTAATTATTTTGGATTGATATATAAGCAATGTTTTGTATCATATCCAAGGTGTGAATAAGCAAGAAATGTGAAAAGAGAAAAAGACAGAGATAAATGAATTACAAAGGGCTACAACAGTATAAGGAGCAATAGAGACATATTTATCACAGAAGGTGATTAGTACATCAAAGAATCTCAATCAGCAAGTACAGTTGCAAGTAAGAGATCTACTGTTTCATCCTAAAAGGTGAATTAGCTTGAAATCCTTTAACAGGGTAGACTTAACAATGTTTTGTAAAATCTCTTAACCGAGTGCATACTTCATTGTATGTTTGTAAATCCTCTAACAAGGTGGACCTAGCAGTCCTAATTGCTCCTAATAGGGTAAATCATCAGAAGTGATCATTGTAAGCCTTAACCGGCCAACTTTATACTGCAGTATTGAAGTTTTGTGGGTATCATCCCCACCCCAATTTTACTTTCTATTTGGAAGGTTTCTAGGTCACCAAATCTCTGTGTTCAAAGTGTTATGAATGTTTTATTCTTTCTGTTACTCATGCATGCAGTTAGCTTATTGATCTAAATGTTATTTGGAATATGGTTAAGTTCTGCAATCGGGAAAAAGTTTTGAAGTTACTGATTCACCCCTCCCCTCTCAGTAACTTGGCTAGTCTTGAATATTTCCAACAATTGGTATCAGAGCATTGTGGTTCTCAAGATAAAGTTTGATAGCTTGAGTAAAGATCTAGGACAATGAAGATATTTAGACTAACAAAGTAATTGAAAATGAAAAGCTAGATCTAGAAATGGCCATAGCTCAACTCAAGGAGGCAAAAGAGCATCTTTCCCAATCCCTAAAAAGAAGGAAGGAACTTGCAAACTAGATGAATGACCACCGACATGTTGAAGAAAAGATTGAAGATTTTTTCCCTTCAAGCAGCTCAGATGAAGCAAACAATGCAATCAAAGAACTCCTAGAAAAGAATGGATCTTTGCAAGAAGAAGTAAGAAAATTGAAAAGAGAATAGGAAATTCAGTCAACAAGATTTTGTGAAATCTTGGAACAAAGAAACAAGATAAAAGATGAAATAGAAGGAAAGAATAATGAAATCCAGAATCAAACTCTTCAGCTAGAAAACCTTATTGATCAAGTCTCCAATGCAAATGAAGAAATCTTGACTCTGAGATCAGAAAATGATAGGATAACAGAGGAGCTGAGATTTGAAAAGCAAATCAGTTTAAGATTGGTGAATGACCTAAACACTGAAAGGTAAATCAATGAGAGAATGATGAAATCTCAAGAAGATATGAATCAGCTGTATGAACAAAACCTTCATAAGCGAAAAGGAAAAGCAGGACTTGGATACAAAGAGGAAGTTGAATCCTCCAAACAAGGTACTCAAAAGAATCAGAAACCTACTTGTAATCACTGTGGCAAAATTGGTCATACTTCAAACAAAATGTTGGAGCAATGGAAAAGCAAAATTCAATGGAAAATGCTACAATTGTAATTAGCATGGTCATAAAGCAAATGAATGCAAGGAGAAACCAAGATTTGAAGGCAAATGTCACAAATGTAACAAACAAGGTCACAAGGCATCAGAATGCAGATCTAAAACACCCAATCTAGCAGAACAAATTGTGAAAGCAATATTTGGTTGGGTTTACAACACTTGGTGTAGGTGTCATTACTGTGGATAATATGGACACATTGGCATGAATTGTGTAAGGCATCACTTGAGAAAAAGGGATACTACCATAAGATGTTATACATGCACTGAACTTGGTCATATAGCTAAAAATTGCATGAATACAGGCAGAGTTGCAGACGAAAAGAAAGCAAAAGAAAATAGCATCAGGAAGCGGATGAGACAACAAAGGATTCCTAAACCTACTGAGCAAACCAGTCCAAGTAATGGAGTCACTCATGAAGTGGGTGGCTCTATCAATTCTAACTAAGTCTCCAAGGAAGCACTGGAACTGTATCTTCATAGACATATTCCAAAATAGTTCCAGAATTGAAAGAAAGAAAGATCCAAATCAGTATGCAAGATACAACAGGATCATAGGAAGGTTGGTATCAGTTACCACTGAGCAAGGTCGGGAGTAACCTAATTTCATATGGTTACTGAGTAAGGTCGGAGTAGTATGAATTCGTATGTTCACCGAGTTGCAGAATCTTCACCAAGCAATTAATGCATAGTGGATGACAGTCTGTCTAGTTCAATGCCCTAATTCCTATGGAGCATTAATGGCAAAGTTTTAACAAAAAGCATGAAATCAAGTTCATTCTTCACCACGAATATCAGCATATTGAGCAGAGAAATTTCCTAGTGCGATCAAGTGATTCGAAGCAAAATTTGCAGCAAAATTTTTTTGAAGAATTTTCTACCGAGCTACCATGGCATCATCCAGCACTAAAGTAAAGAAAGGTTCAGAAATGTTAGTTCAAGGAGAATGGAAAGTGCCAGATTTCAAACTCGTGCCCGCAATTGCAGAAGCCCTAGACCCGAGTGGAGCTCAATCTCAGATCCCTCCCAAGGTACTTCTTTTAAACGACATTCGCAGTCATTTTAAGGGCACAATTCAAGAGCTTGGAACCCTAGAGATAGATGTTGTTTGTGATGAACTATGTGTTGATGGTGTTCTCAAACCGGAACATAAACATTTGGAAGATAAGGGTTTGACACATATCACCCACTTGCCTCAGAGTTTCCAGATAAAATGGATTAGATATATCCTAAGCCAAGTGCATGAAGGTAAAATTTGGCTTGAGCAACCAGTGGAAATAATAGAGAAGATGATTCATCGGATCACTGGTCTTCCCATGCTTGCCAAGGCAAAATCTACAAAAACCCTAGGTCGGGTAGAGCTGGAAAAGAAAACCCTAGCCAAATGGGATGGTAGAGGTATGAGAATAAACAGTATTACCGATGCAGAACTAAAATTTGGCACATATGTCATAGCTCACAAGATATACAGTTCAAGTCAACAGAATAGTGTTCCATGTGAAGCAATTGACCTAGCTTACAAAATTGTAAAGAACAACTTGTCATTTGACCTAGCAGATTTGTTGTTGAAGCAGTTCAACAATAATATGGAGAGCATTCAAACCTCAAAGAACAATCCATGTAAGTTTGGCTCGCTGTTGGTTTGTTTATTTTTCTATGCTCAAAAGTTTTTCCCATCAAAAGGCACGGTAAAATGGAGAAAAGATGTGCCTGTTCTTTATCAGATAAATGAGTACATTGCAGAAATGGGTGATAATTTTGTAAACATAATGGATAACTATTTTGAATCTTTTAAGGAAAAGATGAATAATAGATTTTGGATTCCACAAAAGTTGGTGGAAGATTATAAGGATGATATTTGTTTCATGGTTGATTGTGATAGAGTATACATTCAGGCAGTAAGGCCTAGGATTGTATGGGTGAAACCTCTTCCTTATGAGGTAAACATTGATGAGACAAAGGATATAATTGAAGCCCTAGTAAATCAACCTATTGATCCAAAGGCTCCGTACTTTGGAACATATGATGAAGCTAAGGTAAGAATTGAGCTAAGTATAAAGCTTCCACAGGCAGTTAACAAAGGCAGAAAGAGGATGGCCAAGATGCAATCTAGCACACCTCTAATGTTAACTGAGGGAAAAGGAGAGGACATTGAAGAAGAAGAAGAAAAGAATGAGAGTGAAGAAGAACAAGTACCTGTGAAGAAGAAAGGGAAGGCGACAATCACTAAGGCACCAAAACAATCTACTACAGTCTTCACAAGAAAAACAAGGGGCAAGGCAGGTAAAGTCAGTGATGATATAGTACTCAAAAGGCCTCCTCCCACATTAGAAGAAAAGATTAAGGATTTGAGAGAAGGATCTGGAATTTCAAATTTCAAATCTCTCAAATATGAAATTAGATCAGAGGCAGAGCAGCAAGAAATTGAAGATGTTGTTATTGAGAAAATGGGAAAATGGAAGTACTCACCTGATGATATGGCTTCTCAAATTCCAGGTGTTCTATTGGAGAAAGTTAAGATGAGATGGTCCAATGCAAGGCAAACTATCAAGGACATATATGCTCAAACCTTAAGACAGCTGATGCCCAGTTTGAAAAATGCTGAAATCAATAAGGCATTGATAGAAAATGAGCGCAAGATGACACTAAAATTCAACACTTGTCTGATTCTGATCAAAAATATAGAATCAGTTGTAAAGAGTGCCACTACCACATGGAAAAACATCTATCATCTTCACCAACTGAGTGTTGAAACTGTGATAATAAAAGATATTGAAGATGACAGTGATGAAGATAAAGAAGAAGATGTTGCCACATAAACAATTCAGCTAGATAGTATTGAAGTTGAAGAAGTAGCAGAGGAAGAAGCTACCGAGGAAGCTAAGCAGAATGTTGAGGAAGATGATCCAGTTCGGATAGTTGCAGAGGTAATTGCCTCACTTCCTCACTCTCCAGCAAAAGTTGCTACATCTAGCCCGGAGATAACTTCAAGTGTGATTGTGACAAAACCAATAGATACATCAAATGTCCAATCATCCTTAGCACAGCTCAATGTATCAATGATAGAAGTGGCTACCACTTCATCTACCGAGCTTCAGCCTCCTTCTTCCACTGAGTTGTAGTCTCCAACATCTACTTCAGTACCTTCTACAATTTTGAGTTTTTCAGTAGCAAGTACTTCAGTTTTGGATACCTCAGTAAGTACTTCAGATTCTACAATTGTAAATACTTTAGTTTTGGGTTTATCAAGTATTCCAGTTAGCATTCCATCAGTTGGAAGTTTATCATTTTTCACTGCAAGTCCTACTGTGTCTACAATAACTTCTACTACAAAGGCATTAAGTACAATGACAGTTGAACCTAAGGCTCAACCGAGTACAAGATTTTTGAGCAGGAGTAAAGACATAGAAGAAGATATAGATTTGGATGAGCAGATAGAAATTCCACAATTAGATTTTCCAAATCTTTCAGCAGACCAAATGCAAATGGTTGGTGAACTCCTCCAGAAGAAAGAAAAGCAGAAGAAACTAAAAGAAGAAAGAGATAGGGAATTTAAGATCATTGAGGATGCCAAGAATATTTTGACAGAAGCAATAGGTGTTGAAGTTGATTCCTCTCAACACATTTTGTTACAGTTGGTAGAGGCAATAAACAAGTTCAATGAGGACTCTTCTGGTCAAGAAAAGTTGCTTGAGAAGGCTGAGAAGAAGTTTGATAATAAAGTGCTTGAGTGTATTGCTCAGCGAATAGCTATCAATCAGGTAGGGTTATCTTCAGTTTTGACTAACATTGAATCCTCCTATTCCAATGTAACATCATTTTTTGTCAAAGTATGTAATGTTTCCAAGTTCTCAAAGGAGATTAAGGACAAAATAAATAATATTGATGAGGATCTGAAGGTCAGTGCACAAACGTTGCAACTTGAACCTAGTTCAAGCTCTGCACATCATATGATAGTTAGATTCCTATCTGATAAGCAGTCAGAGTTATTGAGAGAAGGTGCAAGGATCAGGTCAACATTGATAGATATTTAGAACATGATCCTTCCCATCATGGATACAATGTAGAAGCATATTGCACACTCAAAAACATTGATCCATGACAATCAGTTTTCAATTGCAGATCACATGATTGAACTCTCTGCAGAAGTCCAAGTTGCACTCCATACATGCAAGATTCTGAAAGAGAATTGGGATAGAACTCTAGCATTAATAAGTAAGGTACATTCTAATTTTCTCTCACATTTTGGTATCTCTATGTAAAATATTTGTATATACACCTTTGGCATTATTGTCAAAAAGGGGGAGAAAGTATATAAGATAGGGGGAGATATATGGAAAGATATGAGAGATATGAAAGGGGGAGAAAATATATGAGAGAAATAGGAAATATGAGTATGAGGTGAAATAAAATATTTGTATACTATATGGGGGAGTCATGAAATACAGATTGACAAAGATAAATTTTGAAAAATCAAAAATAGATTCAGCATGATTTTTGTATATAAGTTTTGGGCAATAAGTGTTTTTGTCACTAATGCCAAAGGGGGAGATTGTTGGCATTAAGTATGTTTGTCATTAGTGACAACACTTATTCAAACTCTGTGTGCTTACCAAGCTCATCTAGCAGAATAGTGTTTACCGAGTAATCCGAGCAAAACAGTGTTTACCGAGTAATCTGAGCAGAACAGTGCTTACCGAGAAGACCGAGCTTCGCAATGCTTATCGAGTTATCATTACCGAGTGATGAGATGAGCAATGTTTACTGAGTGCCAGCACGGTAAATAGGGAATTCAGTTTCTACTGAGTGACACTGTATCTACCGAGTCTCCAGTGTATACCGAGTTCGAAACTATGACCGAGTGGTTAGTATGGACTGAGTCTCCACTCCTACCGAGAGAATGATGATGTCAAGTATTGCAGTGGATGCCGAGTATCAGAAAGTCACCGAGTTAGTTTGCAGGAACTTTGTAACTATATTTGGGCCGACTCAGTAATACTTGTGTTGACTTGTATTTTAGCAGCCGACTTTGTAATTATTTTGGATTGATATATAAGCAATGTTTTGTATCATATCCAAGGTGTGAATAAGCGAGAAGTGTGAAAAAGAGAAAAAGGCAGAGTTAAGCGAATTACAAAGGGCTACAACAGTATAAGGAGCAGAAGAGACATATCTATCACAGAAGGTGATCAATACATCAAAGAATCTCAATTAGCAAGTACAATTGCAAGTAAGAGATCTACTGTTTCATCCTAACAAGTGAATCAGCTTGAAATCCTTTAACAAGGTAGACTTAACAGTGTTTTGTAAAATCTCTTAACCGAGTGCATACTTCATTGTATGTTTGTAAATCCTCTAACAAGGTGGACCTAGCAGTCCTAATTGCTCCTAACATGGCAGATCATCAGAAGTGATCATTGTAAGCCTTAATCGGCCAACTTTATACTGCAGTATTGAAGTTTTGTGGGTATCATCCCCACACCAGTTTTACTTTCTATTTGGAAGGTTTCTGGGTCACCAAATCTCTGTGTTCAAAGTGTTATGAATGTTTTATTCTTTCTGTTACTCATGCATGCAGTTAGCTTATTGATCTAAATGTTATTTGGAATATGGTTAAGTTCTGCAATCAAGAAAAAGTTTTGAAGTTACTGATTCACCCCTCCCCTCTTAGTAACTTGGCTAGTCTTGAATATTTCCAACAAACCTTGTGCACTACAATTTTGGAGTAGATTATGCACAAAAATAACTCAAAAACAAAGTCTGGAACTCATGCATGTTTTTCATGAAACTTGTAGTTCTGCCCTTTATTCATCACTGTATCTCTTCTCCATGGACTCAACTGGAAGACGCCCTTAAATCATGCAGAAATGACCCCATGGAAGTGATCATTCTAACTAAAAAATAAAGTTGGAGAAGATTGAAGTTAATTGGGGTGATGCCCTAGAAATTTTGGATCTCGACCATCACCCCAAAAAAATGGAGTTGAAGAATTGGTTAAGTGTTGAAACAACTTGTTCACAACTTTTGGACTTTCGAAGGCCGAAAATCCTATAAGGCTGAAATGCTGAAAATCTTGGTCTTCAAAAATTGCTAAGTGTGGAAAAATGTTTTCCCTCCATACAAAATTTGGCTATGTCTAAAACTGAAGGCTCATCGACTTGGAAGGATTTCTGGATGAGCTTTGCAGAACCTATCCACAATCTCTTGCACCTCTTCAAAATCAGCCATCTTGACCCCTTTAAGGTGTTCTTGTTGCTTCTCCCAGAAGGTGAGCAATTCATCTGCAAACCCCCTTATTTCCTCTTCACGAGATACCATTTTATGGATTTCTTCCTTTTGATAGAACATTTGTGTAATACCCCAAAATTGGCACCTATCAATTTCAATCAATTTTGGTGCATTCTACATCATCAAAGTCCTACTTTGCTAGGCAATTTTATCTCTCCTACTTGACTTTATTTAACTAGATGTCAATTGCAAAAACCCTAAATTGCATTAATCTCACATTATAATTAATTCCCAAGTCTTTGAATTTATTAGCTAATTAATCCCTATGATAAATTAATTTAATTCTAAAGTCCTAAGTGCTTTGAATTAAATTAAAATCTACCCCCTTTAGCTAAATACCCATAAAGGAATTAATAAATTACTTGATTATTTGAATGGACACTCTTATTTGAATTAATAATTCAAGATATTCGAAAGGTCTCCATATGTGGTAATATACATTCCTTTAATTAAGTAATTCATGCTTTTTTGCCTCAATTGGGAATGAAGGGTCAACCGTTTCGAATCAAGAAACTCTTCATTCCTCTTATGGGTTTGTCTATAAAATGAACCTCTTTTCCTCATTCAAAGGATAGCAATTTTGAGAATACCAAAACTATAGCATTTTTTTGTCTCAATTTGATTCAAATCTTTTATTGCATATTAGTGTAATTTCTCATTCTAGTATAATAGCATTTTCATATTAATTACTTTGCTTAAATGTTTTTAGATTAATTCTCATCTTCAAGTTCTTAGATTAAATCTGCAATTTCATTCTTAGCTTACATTTTGCATCTTTATTCTTAGATTAGTCTCATTTTTCTCATCATTCTAGCTTTTGAAAATCCTCCATATTAACTCAGTCTTATGGTTGTTGGCTCTCCAATCTAAGAGTAATTAAACACCCTGATAAATTAGGAGGCAATAGGTCGCTTCACCATGAATTTCAAAATGAGTAATCCATACTCATTTTTGTGATTCGATCGTGTGAGTAATGACTATGTTGTGTGTGTAGTTGGATTAGAGGTCCACTTCAACCACATACATTTTGGCGCCCATCGTGGGGTAGAAAATATCAATTTCTGGCCTCACTCTTGATTTTTTCTGACAAAAAATTTGAGCTCTGTTGTGCATTCGTACTTTCTTGTGTATGAATTCTCGTGCAAGAATCTAGAGCATACTGCATGAAGTTTCGCTCTTAGTAGCACTCTCTCGCGTGAAATTTCATTATATTCGCACAACACCCTATGTTTTCTTGCACCCTGTAGAGTACTTCCTCGCATGAGATTTGACTCCAATTTTTAAAAAAAATTTAGTCTCTGTGTTTTCTGTTCCAGATTTCTAACAGTTTCTATTTGCTGTTAATTTCCATTTCTCTGTTCTTTTCACAGCATAACAATTTTCTGGAAGACATTTATCGAAGAACATGAAACATTCTAATGGTTTGATTGCAGGACGATAGTCAAAGATCTCATAAAATGTTGTGTTTGTTTTCTTTCTTTTATTCACCTAGTCTAATTAGGGCTCTGTTAAAATTTCTTGAGAATTTTGATAGTGGGCTAGGGAATTTGGCTCTTCATTACATGGAGATGATGACCATGAATGAATCTGAAAACCCAATGATCCTACTAATATGACAGATTCTTGGGGAAGCAGAGAAAGGTAGTGAATCTTTAGCACTTCTACTCGCCAGGGGATTATGCTCTTCTCTCTTTGAGAGAACTAGAAACCCAAAAGCTTGTAGATTTGGTGGAGTGAAACTAACTCGGTGATGAATCTTCTTAATATGTTTGGGTGAAGTGATGAGGTAGAGAAGTATGCTCTTCTCTCTTTGAAAGAAACAGAAAATCAAACCCTCAGATCTAAGCCAAGTTGTGTCACCTTTAGAGGGCCTGTCGGAAGTTGAACCTCTGAGAATGACCCAAGTGAGTACGCACCTTTTGCAGATGATTCCACCTCATTTTAATAAAGAATGCTTTGTTGAGTCTAAAGATTCCAAAGCCATATTAGCTTCCTTCTCATGATTTCAACTATCATCTTGAGAAGGCCTTATTTGTTGTACTGAGCAGCGCTGCTCCTAGCCCTTCTTGCGGGGGTGTACGACTTTCAAGTGTTGGTGTGGTTGCGAGGCCCTAGCCCTGTATTGGGGGCACTGGAGGTTAGTATGAACAAAAGTCTATTAAAAACTTTCCTTAGCTAGTGGCCTACCCGGTTCACCTCCGAAAGGAGTCATAATCTTTTCTCAGGGAGGGGGAAGAATCTCTCTCATAGATTCCCATCATAGGCATGCACCTAGATGCCTAAAGGTGGTATATGACACTGGCCCCTACCATAAGGGTAACCTTTGAATGTATACTATTGAATCCTTGGAAACACCAAAAACACAGGCGCCCTTTAGGGGGTGACATGACTGTGTGAGGTGCATGTATGCGCATAAGCAATGGGGCAAAGGTTTTGTCTTCTCACCATTTTTTTGGTAGGGATAGCTATGTGTTTGTTATCAAGTCTTAAACATTGTCTAATCATGATCAAACAAAGACTCCCCTAATGCTATCAAGTTTCTTTGTCTTTGATAGGTCTTTTAACGACTACTTCTTATGTCACAATTGCTTGATCTAAACCTTTGTGTCTTTAAACGAATGCTTGAAACCTCAAAATGAGATTGTTGATTAAATTGTTCTACAAACCTGTTAGGAAACTAGATTTTCTATCAGACATCAATTTAGGCTATATCTCAAAATTCAACTTTTACCTCAAAAATTGTGTCGAATTGTTAGACTTTGGATCTTTCCCGCGTGAAGTTTCACTTTTCAGAGCACTTTCTCGTGCAAGACTTTGTTCTTTTCTCGTGTGACCTGGTACTTTCTCACGTGAACCTATACCCAGATTTTAAAAATAGAGACTAAATTCTTGTTGACTGGTCAAACTTTTTTTTGATCTGCTTTCTACCTGAGGTCTCTTTTTTTGTTTTCCTATCGTTCACTGTCAGAAACTGAGTGTATCGAACTGAGAATTGATCAATTATTTCTTTGACTTGTGTTGTCTCTCATTTGTTCACCTTATCTCTTTATGCTTTTGTACCTCATGTTGCAATAGTCTTATCTTGACTGTTCTAGCCACCTCTTTTGATGATTCATACTAGGTTCATCTCGCATATTGGTTGTTCTAGCCATTTATCTCCTTTTTGTTATCTTAGAGACAGAGTCTAGCATTATCATGAGTCTTCTCTCATCACATCTTTGTCTATGATTGTCACAACTCGAAGTGGCAAGACTTTCCCCATTTAGAATACTAGTCAAGGTAGGAGTAAACCTCGTAATCAAGAAATAGATCATCCTGAATCTGTTGCAGAATCTAAACTTTGTGAGGGATCCTCAAGTTCTTCATTAAGTACTTTGAAAGATAGTCTATCTCAACCATCACTTCCAGTGTTCCAAGAGTGCTTTAATTTGTTGTTTGAAACACAACCTAGTTTCTCATTCCAAGAACAAGACAACTCATTCTTCCAAGATAATTCATTGTTCCGTGACTTTGGAAGGCCGGTTCTTCAGACTAATCCTAACATTGAACCTATAGATCCTTTTGATTTTACCGACTCTCTTGATTCTATTGATCCTCTTGATCTTGTTCACGCACCAAAAGTTACCTTAGTTGCACCTCGTTGGCATCGTTCATATCACTTTACTGAAGCTTCAATTGTCGCATAGTCTCACCTTGACAAGATGGTAGACCCATTTGATTTCCAACAAGGCAAGTACAATTAAACTTATGACCAATCCTAGAACAATCAATATCATGGTCAATCCTCTAATGACCCACGTCATGCTCAACCTCAGAATGACCAACCTCATGGTCAATCTGAACATGACCAAAATCAGTCCCACAATGATGATCAATCTCTAAATAAACCTCAAGGCGATCAACAACTCGCATATTTCTATCACCCTCCTCCATTCAATCAAAACCAAGATGATCATCAACAAGATTAGATTCTGAGCATTTATGAGATCCTTGGGAATGAAAATGATGTGATAACTCAACATGATATAGACGCTGCCAAAGCTAATAAGAGTCTTATCAAAATGATGGAGATCATTCTCCTAGAGGATAAAGAGAAATACTTTCTTGAGTTAGCTCAACAAGGGGCCAAGTTACCCTCAAATTTCCAAGTTGAAACTATTGTAGCTAAAGAGGAAGAGACTGAAACCGCCAAGCTACAAAAGATGATTTAGAATATGTAAGATTAGATTAGTCAACTTGTAAAGGAAAAGGATAAATCCACACAACAATTCACAATAGATAGTCTATGCGCCTTTCCTTTTGACAAAAGTATTCACATGCCTCCTTTTCCAAAAGGAGTGGAGTTGCCCAAATATGACAAGTACATGGGTACAATAGATCCCCAAGATCATCTGAGGGAAATTGGTGCCTTGTCTATGGAATTTATGCACGATCAAACTTATCTTATGAGACTCTTTCCCCGTAGCTTGGGTGGACTAGCTATGGAATGGTTTTTTCGATTGCTCCCTAGGATTAAGACTTTTCATGAGATCGCTAATCTTTTCCTTCATAATTATTCTCACAACATTCAACACCTTGTCAACATCCGTGACTTGTGTAGCTTGAAACAATGACAGGGAGAGTCTTTTTTGTCTTTTCTCCAAAGGTGGAGACAACTTTGCATGAAGTATCCTCATAAATTGCTTGAATTTGAGAAACTTGATATCATTTTGGACAATCTTCTCCCAAACTTTGGATATCAGGTGCAACTACAAGGTCCTTTGACTTTTGACAACATGATCAAATAGGCTGTGAGGATAGAGGCCTTTATGGTTAAAAAGGGAGAGTTAACTCTGAATAAGGATAATAAGCAAGGATTCTCCATGAAAAAGGACAAAGGAAAGAATGTCAACAAGAATAGAGACGTTGTGAATGATGGAGTGGTTGATAATGTCACTGCAAAGCCTTCAAATCCTATCTTTAATCTTACTTCAAGTATAGAAGCGGCTAAGGCTGTTGAAAAGACCACAACAGATAATCAATAAAATTCAAGATTTTCTAAGAACAAACCTTGGGCCTCTCGACCCAAGCATGAATTCACCTCTTTGGGAGAGCCTCTTGATGTGGTCTATAAAAATCTTGTACAGAATCAGGTCCTCACTCCTTTGAAAAAGCGTCCTTATGACCTACAACCAAGACCTCATTGGTGGAATGACAATGCATAGTGCGACTATCACCAAAACATTGGTCATAAGACATCTACTTGTCTTCAGCTGAAGCATAAGGTTCAAGATCTCATTGATAATGGTGACATTCTTGTGGAGAACCATAATAAGAATTTAGACCATCAGACGTTTAAGGATCCTTTCCCACCTCATGAGAAAGGTGAGTCTTCCACAGCTAAGAATAACAATGCCAAGGTTAATTACATGTACACTGCTACTGATAATGTCATCAACATGATTGAACCTATTGAAGTTGAGTATTGTGATATGATCACTTCTAAGGGGAGTGGTGATGCTCCCAAACCTAGGACTCCTTTCATCTTGCATAGTTCCACATCTCATTCATATGAATTTGAACAAACTCAAGATTGTGCTAATGTTGTTACTCGATCACGTGGAAGAGTTATTTTGAAAGGTCCCAATCCTCCGAAACAAACTATGGATAAGGATCCTATGAAACAAATTGTAGACAAGGCTGCTCTGAAATAAATAGTGGATAAGACTACTACTGGTCCTACCAACAAAGCCTTGAAATTGATCCCTATGCTTAGTGCTGCTAGTTATAGCATTTTAGATTAGCTCGAGAAAACCAATGCTTAGATTACCATTTTTGAGTTGTGGAAGATCTCGCCTACTCACAAGTAGATTCTGGATAATGCCCTCGCCAAGGCAAATGTCCCCAAAGATCTTGATCTCAATCGGTTCCAATCTATGGTGGGTCAATTGGCCTTGCCTCACTATTTGTCCTTCTCTGAAGAAGATGATCACTCTTTGAGCCATCCGCATAATGCTCCCTTGCATATAGAGGTCATGATAGGTCCTAAGCATGTCCGCTGCGTGCTTATTGACAATGGTGCTGGTCTCAATATTTGTTTTGCTAAGTTGCTTACCTAGCTAGGTTATGACGAGGATTGTGTAGATTCCCACAAAAAGATTACTATCAAAGATTATGATGAAGAAGAACACAAATCCCAAGGCTTAGTTGTGCTACCTATCCACATAGGACCTATTAAGAGAGATGTTACTTTTCAAGTCCTTGATATTCCTCTGACGTACAATATCTTGTTGGGTAGACCATGGATTTATGAGATGCAGGCTGTTCCATCTACATACCATCAATGCATCAAGTTTCCTTTCCATGGTGTAGAAGTTACTATTCCTGCTAATACCAATTACTCTTGCAATACTCTTGCGCAATCTGCAGATAGTTTGGTTCCAACTAATAGAGAATCCACTAAGTTCTATGATGCTAAGCTTAAAGAGATGGAACAAACTTTGAAACTTAAGGATACAAGCATGGGAGAGTATTGAATTGAACCTATGCTATCACTAGCTGCTTTGCCTCTGTCTCCATGTTCTTATGGGAGACCTGAGAATAACAAATCTACCACTAGCTCTCCTCAGATAGTTTATGATGGCACCTTTGTCAAGGCTACAACCCCCCTAGAAGATGAGGAAGAAGAAAGAGTTGTCACAACTTGGATTTATAAAGGAAAATAAACATCTGAAGCAACTACTTCTCCTCCAGACTTAGAACAAGAGCCCTATAGTGAAGGCTTCAAAATCATGAAGCGCTTTGGATATAAGGGGAGTGGTTCCATAGGAATAAATGAAAATGGTTTGCTGAAACCCATTGAAGCTATAGGTTACTGTACAAAGGACACTACTGGCTTAGGCTTTAAAAAGACTCCCTTTCATTTAGGGACAAAGAAATTTGTGTTAGCACCTGAACCTGAACCTGAACTTGAGTCAAAATGTGAAGATACTACACCAGAGGTAAATCCAGAGGCTAGCTCTGATGAAGACATTTTTCCTTATCCCATACCTCCAGATCTTGCTGCATTCTTTGAAGAACCTCATGAGCCTATCATACCTATCCATATGGTAGAGACTGATACTAATACTGATTCTGATAAAACCTCTTCAGTGCATCAATTCACATATGAGCAATGGAAAGAAACACTGAATAATGATCCCCATTTTACACGTGAATGATATAGATCGCTACATTTTCAAAAGCATCTTGAACAAGAACAACTTTAGCAAGTTGTTAATGCCACAAGAGATGGTAATCAGTCTGATGATGCTGCTAGTGCTAATGGAATTCCCACATCAAGTATTGACTCACATGAATATGAGCTCGACTCTTTGTCTGACACTACCTTTGATGTAGACATAGATACTGTTCATGTATATGAAAGGCTTCTCGAAGTAGGTGAAGGGTTTAGCACTAGGATGCATGAATTAGATGCCATCGATGTCAAATTGTCCTCTACTTCTGACGTAGGTTCTTATAGGGACTTGAATGCTCCTTTGGATGAAACCGCTCTAGGTCTTGACTTGCTCGTCAGTGCTTTTGATGGTTATACCGTGAATGCAATTGAACCAACCACTACTACTCTTTCACTCCGTCATCTTGATCTTATCGACTGGAACTCCCCCTCCTCATCCAATGAAGTCCTAACATTCCAAAATGATTACACTCTAGCTTGTTACCTCCATGCTATTGAACTTGTAATGTCTTCCACCAGCGAAAGTAGTGTCAAGATGATAGAGATAGATATCAACTATCTTAGTCAAAAAATTAAAAGAAGAAAAAATAGATGCTTTGATGGTGAAAACCACATTGTGGCAGTATCAGAGCCAAAAATAGTAAAAATAAAAGACGTATCCGAGGGTGAAAACCTCTTTGAGGCACCCAAGGATGAGATACTTCATACTCTCCCTAGCCATTTTCAATAGAGATCATTAGTTTTGATTGAGCCGACACAGCTAGTGAATTTGGGTACAAAGGCTACTCCACAAATTATACATCTAGCACAGTCATTGTCTACAAAAGAAAAGGAAGAGTTCACTAGCTTCTTTCAAAGAAAGAAAATAAATTTTGCATGGACATACTCTGATATGCCTGGATTGGATCCCAATATGATCATGCATCATCTGTCCATTGCACCAGGTGTCAAACCTATCAAACAAAAGCTTTGAAAGATTCATCCTCATGTGGCACTTTTGGTTAAAGCTGAACTAGAGAAGCTCCTTAAAGCTGGCTTCATAAGAGCAATTGATTATGCCGAATGGATTTCAAGCATTGTTCCAATCACCAAACATGATAAATCCATTTGTGTGTGTATAGATTTTTGAGATCTAAACAAGACATGTCCAAAAGATGACTTCCCACTACCAAACATTGACATGATAGTGGACATGACAGTATGTTATGAGATGTATTCCCTCATGGATGGATTCTCTGGCTATAATCAAATAAAAATTGTGCCAGAGGATCAAGAAAAGACCGCTTTCACATGTGCCTGGGGCACCTTTTGCTAGAATGTCACGCCTTTTGGGCTTAAGAATGTTGGAGCAACATATCAGAGAGTTGTCACTACTATTTTCCATGATATGATGCATAAGATAATGGAGGACTATGTGGATGATACTTTAGCCAAAAGTATGTAGCGAAGAACTCACCTTGCATATTTGGGTCCCATTCTTGACTGTATGGAACAATTTAGTCTTAGACTTAATCCAAAGAAATGTGCATTTGGTGTCACTTCCAAAAAACTCTTGGGTTACATCATTTCAGCTAAAGGCATAGAAGTTGATCTTGAAAAGGTTCAAGCTATTATGGAAATGCCTCCACCTAAAAATATAAGTCTGATGAGAGGACTACAAGGAAGGCTACAATCTATTCGGCGATTCATTTCACAGTTGGCTGATAAATCACAACCATTCACTAAAACTCTACATAAGGGTGTGACCTATGAATTGAATGAAGAATTTGACAAGGGACTCACTCAAATTAAATAGTATCTTGCTAATCCACCTATTTTGATGCCTCCTATTCATGGGAAGCCGCTTATACTGTACATCTCAGCCATGAACACATCTTTGGGTGCTCTCCTAGCTCAAGAGGATCAGAACAACAAAGAGAGAGCAATTTATTATATCAGTAGAACATTGGTCTCTTATGAGATGAACTATTCAGTCATTGACAAATCTTGTCTAGCTATAGTGTTTTCTTCACAAAAATTATGGCATTATATGCTCACTCACACTACAAGGCTTATTGCAAAAATTGATCCACTAAAGTACTTACTGAGCAAGGCTGCCCTTACGGGTAGATTAGCAAAATGGGTTATGATACTCAGTGAATTTGACATTGAGTACGTGGAAAGAAAAGCTATTAAAGGGAAAGCAATTGCTGATCAGTTGGCAGAAGCTCCTTTGAAAGATCACCAACCTTTAAACATTGAATTCCCAAATGAATCCATCATGCTTCTCACACACCAATCTTGGAGCATGTTCTTTGATGGATCATTCACTTAGCAAGGATCAAGTGCAGGCATTCTATTTATAACACCTCAAAGATACTCATTACCAAAAGCTTATAATATGTTGTTTCCCTGCAAAAACAACATAGCTAAATATGAAGCTCTTATTAATGGTATGAAGATAGGCATTGAATGGTGTGTGGATGAGCTCAAGGTCTTTGGAGACTCTTAGTTAATCATCAACCAAGTTAATGATGTCTATCAAACAAAAGATGACAAGTTAGGCCTTAAAAATGAATGGTGGATGATCTCAAGCTATATTTTGCACACATTTCCTTCCAGCAAATTTCAAGAGTAGACAATAAGGTAGTCGATGCTATGGCTACTCTTACCTCAATGTTACAGATGCCAGAAAATGACTTCAGACATGAATTCTTGGTGGAGACATTATGCTACCTAGCCTATGACATTCCAGAATCTAGGATGATCTATTCAGTCATTGGATATGACTCATCCCACTACCACCATATTTATTCCTACCTCTGTGACCAAATCATTCCCGACACCTATACCTGAAATGAGAAATGTCACCTCATTCGTAATGCTTCACGGTATGTCATCATAGAAAATGACTTGTATAGATGGGGTCTAGATGGTACCCTCCTTAGGTGTCTAGAACCTGATGAGTCCAAATGTATTCTAGTTGAGGTACATGAAGGTATCTGTGGCTTTCATTTGAGTGGTTCGACGTTAGCTCGTAAACTTATTAGAGCTGGTTACAACTAGCTTGATATGGAGAAAGAAGCTGTTCAATATGCCAAGACTTGTAAATAGTGCCAATATCATGGGAATCTGATCCATGCTCCTACTAAAGAGCTTATTCCTTTTATCAGTTTTTGGCCATTTCAGCAATGGGCCTTTGACTTGGTGGGTCAAATACATCCATCTTCTTCAAGAGAACATAAATTCATAATCACTGCTATAGACTACTTTACCAAATGGGTCGAGGTAGTCCCTCTGACTATAGCTGATGGCAAGTCTGTGGCTATGTTTATTCTAAACTACATCATTTGTAGATATGGTGTACCCTCATCTATTATCACTGACAATTGGGGACAATTCAAAAATAAGGACATGAAAGACTTATACACCAAATTCAAAATCATTCAACATTGGTCATCTATCTATTATCCTCAAGGTAATGGATAAGCCGAAGCTTCTAATAAGACAATTCTCAAAATCTTGCACAGAACAGTTCATAAATCTGGTAGAGATTGGCACCTCTAGATTAATCCAGCTTTATGGGCCTATAGAACAAGCATTCAAACACCAACAGGGGCCACACCCTTTGCCTTGGTTTATGGAGCAGAAGCAGTATCTCCTATTGAGGTCAAGATTTCTACATTGTGAGTCTCTCTAAAGGGCCTCATCACTGATGAAGACACTAGAATATCTCGGCTACAAGAGCTAGAGTTACTGGATGAATGTCAAAAGGTGGTGTTCGATCATCTTCGAGCATACCAAAAGAGAATTTTAAAAGCCTACAATAAGAAAGTTAGACAAAGGGACTTCCAAGTGGGTGATCTCATCCTCAGAGAAAACCCCAAGAATCAGTAGTAGCGGGTCCAGAAAGGGAAGTTTAAACCAAACTGGCTTGGTCCATACATTATTACTGCAATTGGGTCTAGTGCATATCAACTCTCCACCATTGAAGGAGAAAATCAAAGAGCCAATCAATGCTCTTCATCTGAAAAAGTTCTACATCTAACATTCTCTATGTGCTCATGTACATACTTATTGATCTTGAAAAAATCCGAAAAATGGTATATTGTCAAAAATCCTAAAAATTGCAAAATGTCCTGAAAAAATGATCATCTTAGTGAAAACCTGGTAAATAGGCGCTTTGATGTATCTATTATCCTGGTGAAAACCTGGTAAACAGGCACCTTGATAATACTAAAAAAAAAATACAAAATTTAAAAAAATACAAAAAAAGAAAAGAAAAAGAGAAAAGTACAAAAAAATTGAAAAAGAAGAAAAATGTGTCATTGATGAAAACCTAGTAAACAGGCATCATGGTAGCAAAAATAGAATCTCTACCAAGATGGTGAGAACCTGGTAAACAAGTGTCTCTTGTTTCCTGAAGCTATATCTCATCTCAGCATCATTTGGCTCCTTAGTTTCCTACTTTAATTGCTTCCTTTGTTTCCTGCTTTAGTCTATTTCCTACTTTGGTTTGCTAGCTCATGCTTTCGCCCTCAGTATTTCTTCAAGATTTTGCTCGACTCTTCATGGATTGGAACCAGTAACGCTTGGGGGCACCTGCGTGGTCTAGGGGGCATTGTCCTATCACTTTCAGAGACTCTTTTTGTGCATCAGTCACTAGTGGTTCTCACTGTGTCTATCTGCTGATGCCTAGCTACTTATGAGATTTCTCTCCTTGAGGATCTCTTGTGTATCAGTCGCTAGTGGTTCCCACTGTGCCTGCCTACTAATACCTAGCTTTCATGTGACCTCTCTCTTTTGGGATCTCTTCCTTACATCAGTCACTAGTGGTTCTCACTATGTCTACCTATTGATGTTTCACTAGTATCTCTGAGATTTCTCACCTTGAGGATCTCTCTCGTATTGGTCACCAACATTTCTTATTGTGTCTGCCTACCGATACTTCATTTAGTTCCCCAATATCTTCTTCAGACTTCATCTCTCGCAATATTCACCAATGGTTCTCACTGTGTCTGCCTACTACCGCTATCCTGATGAGACTTCGAACGTCATCTTTCTGATTCGACTCCAATCCGCTTGAACAAAAATGTAAACCGAAACTAAAACTAGATTTGTGGTTCCTCGAGGCATCTTGAGCTTTGTTTTCTTTGAGTGCTTGTTTGTTTTCTTTGATCTTTTCTCTGCTTTCTTCTTGTTGGTTTAGTTCCAACGATCCAAAGAATCTATCTAAGGGGGGTGTTCGTCTATAAGAGCCTTCATCTCATATTGGATGGCCATGCGTACCTCGACTACTTTTATATGGATGCTTTGGTGAGGTTGGTCCTTCTCCTTTTCTTTTGGGTAACTTCTTTTTGCTACAAGTGAAATTGCAAACGCTCGTCCTCCTAAGTGAATGTAAGGGTCACTACAAGCTCTAGTGAAATGCTTATCTTTCACCTAGCAAAAGGAAGAAACTCCTGCATGTCTGGTGTGTTTGTATGCAAGCAAAATTCTAGTCATTCTAGCCTCTATGCTTTAATGCTTATGTTAACTTGCTAAATCAAAAGGAATAGGTGTTCAGGTCATTCTGACTTCTTGTGTCTTAATGCTTACATCTCATTTTGACAAATCTAAGACTTATGTCATATTCATATTCTCATGATTACAATGTCAGTGAGGGTTGTATGGCATCTTGTGAATGTTTGAACTTAAAAGGATCTATGATGAAAATACGAGGAGTCCAACAACCAAGTCCTAGGGTTGCGTTTAGCTTAAGCTTGCATTTTCATTCTAGGCTTGCATTGAGACAATGTTTGGTGCTCTCTTGATTATCTTCTATTCATCAAAGGTTCTCATCTTTTATCGTGGGTTCCTCTTGGCTGCACAAGTGTCCGGTCCTTGCTCTCAATATTTGAACATATATTTTTTATTAGTACCTGTCATATATTGCTACATCCTACATGAGATGATTAGTACCATACATTGCATATCCAGTGCATTACCATAAAATCCATATGCATACATTTACATATCTATAAACATGTGCACCCATTATAAGCATACATAAACCATACATTGCATACATTTATCTATCATCTATCACAACATTTCACATTGCATTTCATATCATAAAGGAAAACATGTACATCTCATACATATCTAGTCCATACATCTATGTCATATAGGAAACATCTCATAAACATCAAATATATCAAGCAATATATAAACAAGTACAATGATATCAAAAGTTGATCTCATATATATAATGGTCGGATCAATGTCATGTACAAAAGATGGTGCTACTCGAGCACAATATAAAAAATGGGCTATAACAATAATATATATCAAGACCCACTGACACCTGGAGGAGGTGGAGGTGGAGGAGCCTGCTATGGTGGAGCCTGTACTAGTGCTTGTGGTGGTGGCATCGACCTTTGAGGAGGAGCCATCGGTCTCTAAGGTGCTTGCTGCAGAGGTGCCTATGGTGGTCTCTATGGTGCTCCTGCATACTCAAAAAATGGAGGCACCTACTCTGATACATCTGGAATGGCTCCGCAATAAGCTACCTGAGCAGACTCATATCTAATCTCCAGCTATGCTCTCGCCAACTCCTTGTGCAACTCTAAGATCTCCCTCTCATGATCAGCTACTCGAGTCTCCTGTATGATGAATCTTGTAAGGTAGTCATCTCTCTCTTATTGTACCTATCTTACCCTCTCATGGATCTTCCTAAGAGCCTCCTGTAGCTGTGGTGCCTGTGTCCCAATTGGAATATTCGACATATCTATATCATCACCCAGAGGTGGCTACTGTAATGGAACCTCCATCCTCTGTCTAGTGGATCTCTGATGCAACCCACTACTCCCAACACTTGTATCCGACCCCATAGCTCTAGTGAGGATATCCACTTGTCCTATCTGGGGTCTCAATACGCTTTTCCCAAGCCTCTGTAGTGGTACCTACTATTGCTGCTGAGGTCCCTGCTGTGGTCCCTACTGTGTAGCCTACTACTATATAGGTTGTTGTACAGGTATGTATTGTTGCTGCTATGCGGGCTCCTCTTGTGCAGGCTATTACTTTTGTGCTCTCTATCCCATGCTTGTGGGATCTATAAATCTAGGGAATGGATAGGCTAGGAGGTGATCTCGGTATGCAGGCATCATCCTTGCATTAGTGACATCCACCATGTAGTCCCATCATGTTGCTGGTATCCTCACCTCAATAGCACACCTACCTGGATCTAATCTAGGATGCCACCCCTTCTTCTCCTCATCAGCGAAGTGGGCATAGGGGTAGTACTCCTAAGAAATGTCTTGTTGCCTACCAAATTGGTGCAAGACACGTGTAACAATGAAATGCTCAATAATGGTAACACTGCACCTGATAAGTGAATGTCAAACAAACATGTGAGACAGCTCCCAACGAGCATCATCCCATGGCTCAGTGGCAATCCATGGCCTCCAGATGACCACTGCCATATCATCAAGCTATTTGTGCCACTGCTCTATCTTACCCAGCAAAGGCTGAGTCATGACACCTATGTACCTATATATGTATGGCTCTAGATGCTATCGTGTATCATGGAAAATAGGCTTGCACATAGGGAGGTGCTCCCAGGCCCAGATCTGAAGAATGAAGACACCTGCCACCATGGTCCTTGCACTGCGATATACAACCTCATGTATCTCATGGTACATATGGGTGAGCATGCACTCTCCCCATCCAAATTTGACTGCTGGTCTAGCTAGCATCCTCTGTAGCATAAAACCCCAACCGCAGTCCAGTCCGTGCTGACCTTTGTCCGAAACAAGGTAACAACTCAAGAACATAGCTAGAATGATGGTGAATGGATGAGCACCACCGTACCTTATGATCAAATCCTCCTAGGAGATAGCCTGGTCCATCACCAAGTCATCATGAAATATGGCCCTCAGTGCTAGTGTACCTACTCGTGGTTGCACCTCATACTCCACTTGAGTACTGTGGAATGGGATCCTCAGTATCCGGTATATATCCTTGGGAGTCACCATCATCTCCCCCATTGGTAAGTGAAAAGTGTTCATCTCCAAATGGAAATTCTCTACAAGTACACCCAAGAGACTATGATTTACCTAAATGTTAGGTATATCACACAAGTATCCTAGTCCTAGCCCATCAATGTGGGCACCCTCAGCATCTGTAAGTCTCTGGACAAGTGTGGTGATGGCGGGGTGGTGTGATTGGAATGCAACATCAGGAAGGTCAACCTACAAAGCAAGTGATGACATTGGATCAGTATCTCAATATGGTGTTTTCTCATAGCAATAATAATAAATACAACAATGCATCTATCCTAGACATGACTTTGTGACACTCGGCTGATTTCATGCAAATTTGGAAAACTTTGGCAAGAATTTTACAAAACTGCAGTAGTTTCCCGCAGGAGGAAATTGTTCCCTCACGCGAGATAGGATCTCTTCTTTCACGAGAAGGAGAAATCTTGTGCGGCCTCAACAAGTGCTTTGCGCGAGCTGCCAGCCAGACCCCGGGCAAGGAAATTGTTTCCTCACGCAAGGGGTGATCTAGGCCGGCATGAGGAAACTATTTCCTTGTGCGAGGGGTGATCTAGGCCGGTGCGAGGAAACTATTTCCTCACGTGAGACTTGAAGAACTTGGTCCTAACTATGCTAGATCTATCCTAAATTGACCTACGAAAGTAGTATGAATTGAAATACAAGGAAGATTATCGACTACTCACAGGTGGGTCATACTCCAGTAGTTGGGCGTGTCATTGGGAGTACTCGAAATGATGTGTGTGCATAAGAACTCCTTCCATCTCGCTAGAGCTCTCAAATCACAAGAAGACAACATGAATAATGAATTGAAAATGACCCCTCCGGGCCTTATATAACTTTTGACCTGATTTTCAAAAGTGCTCCATTTTGCATGAAAATTGTACCCTTGGCTAAATTGACCATTTTGAATCCATTTTTGGGATTGAAATCACAATTTGACATCTCTAGATAGCTTGAAATCACATTTTAAATTATGAGATCCTTTAAGATCGGACGCTTGTGCAGTCACCCTTCTGGCATCATTTTCCTGCCAGATCCTCATCTTTTCATCATGTTCTCAAGATCTTTGCTCTTTTCATCAAAGTCAACTTTGGTCAACCATGGTCAAACTTGGTCAACGGGACCTCTGGCTCACTCCAAATTGCTTCTGCATATTCTCAATGTTTCCTTAATCTACTCTGAATTTTTCTTTACCTTCGATCTTATCTTTATCTGCAACCTCTTGCTGTCAATCATCTTTTGACGTGTCATCTTTCGATTTTGCTCCTGAGGGGGCAGGATGATTGCATCATTGAATCTTGTCGAATCAATTCTTAAATCAGTCTAATTTGAATCATCAGTTCTCATTGCTAGGGGCATCTTGGTGCCTCACATCTTGTTATCTTATCATTTATCTCTTAGGTATCTAAGCAATCGAACTCAGATCCTCAAGGGCCAAGCTTCATTCTAGAGATAGTTCTTGAAATATTTTAGGTATTGGGGCAATCTAACCCTACTTCCTGAGAGTCAAACTTCATTCTGGAGATGGCTCTCAAAATATCTGTTGGACTGTTATCTAGGCAATCTAACCCGAGTCTCAGAGGATTAACCTTCGTATTGGGGCAATCTAACCCTGATTCTAGTTCTCTTTTGGACTGTCGTCTTTGCAATCAAACTTAGACTTCGGAGAATCATGCTTCTTACTGATCGGTGTCTTGGCAATCTAACCCAAACTCTTGAAATCTTCGCTCATCTGTCATATCAGACTATTCTTTGAATCAACGTGCTATTCGCACATTAATTCAAAGAGGGGAAAATGTAATACCCCAAAATTGGCACCTATCAATTTCAATCAATTTTGGTGCATTCCTTAAATTTCTACATCATCGAAGTCCTACTTTACTAGGCAATTTTCTCTCTCCTACCTGACTTTATTTGACTAGATGTCAATTACAAAAACCCTAAATTGCATTAATCTCACATTATAATTAATTCCTAAGTCTTTGAATTTATTAGCTAATTAATCCCTATGATAAATTAATTTAATTCTAAAGTCCTAAATGCTTTGAATTAAATTAAAATCTACCCCCTTTAGCTAAATACCCATAAAGGAATTAATAAATTACTTGATTATTTGAATGGACACTCTTATTTGAATTAATAATTCAAGATATTCAAAAGGTCTCCATATGTGGCAATATACATTCCTTTAATTAAGTAATTCATGCTTTTTTGTCTCAATTGGGAATGAAGGGTCAACCATTTCGAATCAAGAAACTCTTCATTCCTCTTCTGGGTTTGTCTATAAAATGAACCTCTTTTCCTCATTCAAAGGATAGCAATTTTGAGAATACCAAAACTATAGCACTTTTTTATGTCAATTAAATTCAAAGCTTTTATTGCATATTAGTGTAATTTCTCATTTTAGTATAATAGCATTTTCACACTAATTAGTTTTCATAAATGTTTTTAGATTAATTCTCGTCTTCAAGCTATTAGATTAAATATGTATTTCATATTTAGATTACAAACTGCATCTTCATTCTTAAATTAGTCTCATTTTTCTCATCATTCTAGCTTTTGAAAATCCTCCATATTAACTCGGTCTTATGGTTGTTGGCTCTCCAATCTGAGAGTAATTAAACACCCCAATTAATTAGGAGGCAACAGGTCGCTTCACCATGAATTTTGAATTGAGTAATCCATACTCATTTTCGTGATTCGATCGTGTGAGTAATTACTATGTTGCATGTGTAGTTGGATTAGAGGTCCACTTCAACCACATACAATTTGTTGAAGATCTTCTTTAGTGCTGACTCTACTAAAGATGCCCAGATATTGGCCTATGATAACGTTGACGGGATGCATCATTTTCTCATCATCTTCATCATACAGGTCTAGGTCTAACCCCTCAAAAAACTTATGCATCTTGGCAGCCTAGAGTTGACCTTCATCCCTCTTCTTATCCATTTTCTTCAATCTCTTCTAAAAAATAGTTAGAGCGCCAGTGATATCTTGGATCCACTCTTCAAAATTATCCAACTCTAACCCATTGTATATCTTAACCAAAACTTAGAAGCGCTACTTCCTTATTATTGTGAGGTCTTCCAGGGCCTTCTGCCACTTTAGGATTTTCTCCTCTAGACCATCCTCCTCACTCATAATTTCAACCAAATAAGTTATCACTTGAAGAATACCCCTGAAGGGTCTCAAAATATTCCTAAGAGCCACTTTGGAAAACCCTTCAAAATCCACCTACCAATTTGTACATGCACAAATAAAAGAATGTGGGACATCTACCAACATTTTTGTATCACCCCTTTTCTCCAAAATAGCCTGTAATGAGGCCTCAAGGTTATTAGGGTCAATGGAACCTATTGTTTTAAGAATAAATTTCTTCATTGCCTCATTTTTCTCCATTAATGCCTTTATCTTTTCCTCATCTTTGTCCATGAATCCCAGAGAATGCTTTAGTCCTAGCGTAGCCAGAGTTTTACTCCCTTCTCTTGTTGGCTCTCCTAGGTCCACCTCTTCCAACACATAGTCATCTGGGGTGATTTATGCCATACTAACATTCATTGTAGGGATAGCCACCTGAGCCTTCCACCTACCTGCCTGATCTTTCATTAAATATGAGAGGGTCCTTGCTTGGGCACTAGATCCTACTTGGTGGAATGCTCATCCTAGTGCCACCATATCTGTATCACCTTCATCAGTGTATACCCTTACCCTTGGTTGGATTTCCTTGGTAAACCAAGTGGCCTTTCAGAAGGCATTGATGGGTTCATATGGCACAAGTAGAGCTAAGGTAGTAGCCCTGTGCTTTGTATCCATCTCCTCATGACTCTCTTCCTCTTCTCCTTCCATTCCCTATTCTTCTCTTATATTCTGTCCCTCTCCCACATTTGTTTGTTCTTCTCCTCCAACTTGTCCTTCTGACCTGACTTGTTCTTCAAATGGGACCTCATAGATCACCTCTATTTTCTTCTATGGATCTTGAGGCTCTTGTTCTATTGTCTCGATCTAAGGAGGTGGATGAATGGGTGTTTGAGCAGGAAGGTTTTGGATAGGGGGAGTAGGAGAAAGAGGGAGAGTGGGCGAAGGCATTGGTGGAGGAGGCAGAGTAGGCATGGGAATATGAAATGGTGGAGGTTGTGGTAGCAGTGGTGTGGTTTGAATTGGAGGCAAAAGTGGAGTGGTAGATGGTGTTTGATGTTGAGGTGGAAGTGGAGTTTGATGCATAGGAGGAGGTGGAACTTGTTGTGAAGCTAAAGGGACTTGGGCTATAATGTCTTCTTTAGAGGTGACACCTAAAAAAAATCTCTTCTCAACTCAGTAGTCTCCTTCTGAACTTCACCTGCAACCTCCTCAATTGATTCTTGAGAATCTCCTTGAACTTACTCTCCCACATTGTCGAGAGGACTAGTGAATTGTGTAGAGAGGGAATTGAAGGAAAAGGGTTATTTTGCAGTCAGAGCTTGTTACTCAGTCTCTTTGAGTCCATGAAGGCCTTCAAAGTCAGAGATGCCAAACTCATCACTACCCAGAGAGTCCTAATTCACTTTCTCTCCTTGGGATCCTCGTTCAATATCTCCTTGTGCATCATCCTCTTACAGCTTCCTTTTCTTTAGGAATCCTGCAGATCGGGTCCTTCTGTTGAGAGGTACTAGATCCTCTTCATCTTCTTCCTCTTCCCCCAAAAGAGTATCCATGTGGGTTGGTGTCGAGGCTCTCTTACTTTTTTACATGTGCCCCTTGATCACCCCAACAGGTCTAGGTCCAGTTATTTTAACTTTTGGCACCTTCTTGGGTGCACCTGGAGGTTCTAGACCACTAGAAGAAGGAGCATCTATAGGTGCTATGCTTCTTTTCATTCTATTTTTTGGCTTCTTTGAGTGAGTAGCTGATCCATATGTTGTAGGGTGTTCATGTCTATACACTATTTTCGGCCTTAGTGGTGCAACCTCTTTGAATTGTGGCATCAACACCTTTTCCCCTTTCTTCTTCTTTTCTTTAGAGGGCTGAGCTAGTTGTTGCTTCATCAAAATGGAATCCATTGGAAATGGATGGGTGATCCATTCCTTACTTACCTCGATGACATGTCCAGATTTGGAATTGATGTCATCATTCTCATGCCTATTAACTTTTGCATTTAGGATTGCTCTGGTATATACCTTCTCCTAGTTGTAGATGGGATCCAAAACATCTTTAGAATCAGCTTCCCTCACCTTTTGTGGCACTCGTAATAGTAGAACAGTCTGTGTTAAATCTAGACTCATCCGATAGTAGTCACGGACCCTAACCTCATAATCATCTAGGTAGTTTATCCAGTGGTCCTCAATATGAGGCTCGTGCACATAATGCCTTACCATGATATGGATGTATGTACCAATGGGGTCAAATCTAGTCCTTATGAGATTGAAGTTTTTTAGTGGGTATTCATCCCATTTGAAGGCTAGTGACTTGCATATCTTCATGTCTTGTAAGCAATGGAGACCTATAGAAGTTGGGAAATCCCAACAATGCTTCTTCCTATGCCGGATATGCTCATGAGCATCTGATAGTTGCTGGGCCATCTCCAACAGAATTATCCTATCCGATGGATACCTTGGTAGTTTCTTTGGATCTAGGGTGCTCCCTACCACTCAGATGTATGTAAAAGTCTTGAACTGAATGTAGAATGCCCCAAGGGCCTTGAATTTAGCTGCTTCCTCTATTGAAATTCTCTTGGCATAATCTCCCTCTATGGAGCCGATGATAGAAAAAATAAAAGCATCATTGACGATGCGATACTTTGGGTGGTCCTGTGTAAAGTACTCCTTCTTGACCAACTGCGGGTACACTTTAAATGGCTAGGCATTTGGGTCACCCATGGCACTGACTTTCACTAGCCCTAGGTACACTATCCTTGCTGCCAATAGGTACATAACATAGGACATCATGTAGAAGTGAGGGTCATTCTTCACTGTGATCAACTGTTGATCCAGGTTGTCACTGAGGATGGTGGCCCAGTCGAACTTGGCCTGTCTTTCCTTTATCTTCTTGATGAGAAGGATCATCCATGGTTATAATTGTATAGACTTTGGTAGTCCATACACTTGACTGATCATGGTGATGGCTGCTTGAATATCTTCTTTCATATACCCTCTCCTCATGTCTATCTTCTCTAGTTTATTCTTGGGTAGAGGTTGCATAAGGTAGTCCCTGCTCACTATCTCATGAGATAGATGGATGTCATTGTTGTAAATTTCATACCCTTACCGATGAAGAAACCATAGAATTTATCTATTTCTTTGGGTAGATGGAAGACATCCTCAATATTGTCTGGTCGGAGATCTAGAACCACTTCACCCATGCTATTTTTGACCAGTCTCTCATCTAGTACGTAGTGGTTTTCTAGTAAGGTGATCAAATAAAAAGAAAGAATGGACATAGGGTGTGCCACTGTATTTACTAGAGAATAATACATTAATGAAGTGCAGTCCTCTAATCTCCCTATCAGTTGTGCACACTTCACCAAGTAATCATTCCAACTGGTGTTCCTAATGTTGGTGTCTGTGATCTCTGAATGTAAATTTCCCACCTTGGAGAGTGCATGGTAACATTTGAATTGGTACCTCATTGCCAGTGAGTTCACTTTCTCTGTAATTTCTACAAAAAACAAAGAAGACATAAATCAGTAATCATCATATGATAGTTAGGGAGGAGCACTGATGAAAATTACATAAAAACCAATCAAGAAAACCTTGCAAAAACCAAGTCTAAACTCTCATGAAGCCAATTTCAGGCTTTTAAACATTTGGAGGTGTCAGACCTCTGAAATATTGAAATGTTGAAACACCACAAAAGAGGACACACAAGCCAAACTTTAGACTTTCAAGCGGCAAAATAATATGTAAAGTTCAGAGTGCGAAACCTCCAAAATCACAAAGAAATTAGGTTTGTTTCGGTCGACAATTTTGAACTTCGGTGTGTTGGGGGTGTCAATTTTTTTCGGTGTGCAAAATGCCAAAACACCAAAACCAGGACTTAGCGAAAAACCAAAGTGAAAACCCTTCTCCAAAATTTCAGACTATCAAAGTCTGAAACTTCTAGGGCTGAAGGGCCAAAAGAAGGGTTTTGAGGGTTAGAGATAAAAAATGAGCCCTAGACCAAGTTCGACCATGAAATTTATGCTAAGGGGTCTAAGGGACAACCTTGCGACCCTAAAGTAGGACAAAACAACAACAAAAAACCTAAACCCTAGCTAAAACATGCAAAACCTAAAAAGCCTAAAAGAAACTAAACCCAAAAAATGAAAAGAACCAAAAGGGAGGTGAAGAAGCCTACCTTGAGCACGCTGAAGGATGAGAAGACCAAAGACAACAAACTAGCCAAAAAGTTGAAGATTGGGGGCAACACATCTACACAAAAGCTTTGAACTGGATTGCTAGCAAAAAATGAAAGTGAGGAAAACTTGTGGTTCTCTGCCTTATATAGGCAAGTGGTGGGGGTGATGTCGGCCACCACCGTTGATGGGCCTTTCAAAATTTTAGGGGTATCGGACCTCCGAAAGGCCAAAATGTCGAAAGGCTGATTCACTTCAGGGAATCAAAATTTCGGTGCTTCAAACCTCCAAAAGTCTAACATCCTGAGGATGCGCTAGTGTTCAAGAAAAAGGCTCGTTCAACCTTTTGGCTCTTTCACACCTAAGGGACTCTGAAAGTGTGAAAGTATGAAACTAGACAAAAGCTAAGTGACAAGGGGACAGAGATGAAACTGACAAGCAGAACTCAAACACAAGCTAAAAAAGAAGGGGGGCCCTTTGGCCAAGTGGCTCAAAAAGGGGAGCATGGTTGTGGAAGCACAATAGGTCTCTTACTGCATTAGTCAAGCTTACCTTCACAGTATTATCAAAATTAACATGACAAGATCTTTTGTGCCATAACTAAATGTCATCTATCTTCGCAAAAAAACAAGAAGCTTTAGATGTATTTAACTCAAATACATTACCTCTAGATTTAGTACGGGTTGCAATCAAGTTTCCTATCTTACCTCTTATAAAACATTTCCCATCAAAGAACTTTAATTGATATCCCTTATCCATCAGTTGTCCACAACTCAACAAGTTATGCTTAAGTCCATCAACAAGCAGTACATTGTTAGTATTAGTCCTTCCATTCAAAGAAATGGATCCTACTCCTATGATAGGTTTAGGAACATTGTCTCCGAATCTTACAACACCACCATCATATTTCATTAGTTTAAAAAAAATATTTTTGTCTCCAATCATATGATGTGAGCAACCACTGTCTATAACCCATTCAGATTTCTTATCAACATGTGATACTAAAGCTTTTTCCTCATGAACTGGTTTTTCATCTTTAATAGAAATAAATCCAATCTCTTCATAATCACAATCATCATCATCAGAAATACCTTCACTAGCATAATTAAATTCCTTATCCTTTGAATACTTAGGCTTGAAAAACTTAGGTTTGTGCTTACGAACTCTTGTAGGACATCTAGATGCAAAGTGACCTATCTTATTACATGAAAAATATTTCAAAGGTAACTTTCCTTCAAATTTACCCTTACCTCTCTTTTCTCTTCTAGCAATCAGTGCAACAATCTCATCTAGCTTTCTTTCTTCTTCTTTTATATGTTCCCATTCATCAACATAATCACCAAGATCTTCTTTTATGTTCTCACTACTAGTGCTTGGAATTGAAGATATTATCCTTTTGTGTGTAGATCCTTTAAATGTTATTTCAACTTTAGGTACAAAATCTCCCATTTCTATAGCTTCAAAGGTAGTTATCTTTGTAATCAACATTTATCTACTAAAGTTTGGAGTTAGGGGTATAATTTCTTCTATATCCTGAACTTTGGTCTTGTAGACTATAGTCAATGATCTAAGGATCTTCGTAATAACTTCTTCCTCTTCATAAGTGCCTCCAGATTTCCTGATTCCAATCACAACCTCTGTAACTCTTTGTAAATAAGCCCTAATGTTTTCATCATCCTTCATTTGTAACTTCTCCATCCTTGTTTTCCAGTTCTATAACTTCACTTTCTTGGTAAACTTGTCTCCTTCATACAATGCTTCTAATCTTGTCCAAATCTTGTGTGCCGAATCCAGATCTTTAACTTCAATAAATTCTCCTTCAGAGAGTGTGTTGATTAGTGCTTCCCTTGCAACCATGTTATATGAAATATCTTCTTTTCATCATTAGTAGCTTTACCAATTCATCCTCAGCCTTCATGGGTTTGTCATTCTTTGTAATCATCCAATAGTCAATGCCCAAACATAGCAAATAAGTTTGCATCTTGTTCTTCCAACTGTCAAAGTTTTTAGGATCAAATTTTGGACTATCCTTCCTATAGAATGCCATCTCCAAGATCACCTCAAGCTATTAAGATTTCTCTCTAAGGACCAGTAGCTCCGATACAAATTGTTAGGAATAACAGTCCACCAATAGAACTGAGAGGTTGGGGGGTGAATCAGTTGTATGATAGATTATTAAACTTTAAACTTTGAATAGAAGCAATATCAAATCAAATGAAGACAATGAACATCAACACAATAAGATAATATTTGTTGTCAAGGAAACTCTATTAAAAGTAAAACCTTGGTGGGAATTAACACCCACTAATGATGTACTGAGAGTATAGTATCCTTGTTAGAAGATCTAGCCCTATCAGGAGCTCATTAAAACATTACAGTACACACTCCTTGTTAGAGGAAATAACCTCTTAGGAGTCAAGAAAAATAAGGTAGGCTCATTGCCTAGGCTCACTGCCCAAAGAAGGTTATGCCCACCTTTAGAACTCACTATTCGCAACACAAGTGTATGTAAAGAGATACACAATCTTGAACTGTCCAATAGTACCTATCTTTTCTTGATTAGTTCCAATGAAGTATATAATTTATCCTTTGGTCTACATCCAACAGACACAAGCTTGCAGCTTCCACAATCCTCTTTTACATCACATCCATTCTGCCATGTCTTTTCAAAAGAAAAGATCTTACATATATACCCTATTACAAAATAAATGATTAGGTTGGCCAATTAGGCTTTCCTAATATACAAATAATTACATAAATCCTTGCTAAGATACACAAGGTATTCTAAAAAAAGTATAAAACAATTGCAATTCAATAATTAAGGACCAACATCCATAAATCATGCTCGCCATTCATGATATACGCTACAACTTTGAAGTTGGCTTCCAAATAGGTCATCTCCAGAACACATGCCACAACTGATGTCATACTGATTTCTATGCCTTGCTAAGATCAAAAAACATTCTTCAGTACCCTATATGTCATCCCGTAAGCTCGCATACACTAAATCCTCATCGCCTGTAAGATATACCCAAAACTTAGAGACTTAATCTGTCCACTTCCACTGTCACTATCTAGTAACCAATCTTCACCAAATCTTTTGTAACTCAGACAATATGAAATATTACATCATGCGATCTTAGATATAAGATCACAACACCTTCCTATACACAACTAACATCACACCTTTTGAATCATCCATACAGTATCTGTACACTGTAATAACCAGCCAGTTCTCTTCATAGAAACATATGTTGACATCAGTGACAAAACATGAATGACAACAACAGTAATTCCAACATCACTCAACATAGTGATTAAACATATTAAATGTATTCAATAATCTCCCCAATGCATTAGCAATATGTACCATCTTCAATGTGTGGTTCATGCATGTAACACCTCCCCATTATGTGGCTGTAGGTGCCAATTGGGTCAAACCTGGTCCTTATCAAGTTGACATTTTGCAGAGGGCACTCATCCCATTCAGAGGAAAAAGACTTGCACACCCTCATGTCTTGCAAGAAATGGGACCCTATTGAAATAGGGAAGTCCCAGTAGTGTTTCTTCTTATGCCTTATATGTTCGTAGGCATCTGATAGTTGCCTCACCATTTCTTATAGAACAATACGGTCTGAAGGATATCTTGGAAATTTATTGGGAGTGAGAGTACTCCCTACCACCCTAATATGTGTGAAGGTCTTAAATTGGATGTAGAATGCCCCTAGGGCCTTTACCTTTGTTGTATCCTCTTCTGACAACCTTTTAGCACAATCTCCCACTATTGAGTAGATGATTGCAAATATGGAGGCATTGTTCACTATCTGGAACTTTGAGCTATCTTCTATGAGATGTTCCTTCTTTACCAATTGAGGATATACTATAAATGGCCAAGCATTGGGTTGAGCCATGTCACCGACCTTTACCAACCTTGGATAAACTGCTCTTGCAGCCAATAGATACATAATGTAGGAAGTCATGTAAAAGTGGGGGTCATTCTTGACCGAGATCAACTGCTTGTCGAGGTTGTCACTAAGGATTGTTTCCCAGTCAAACCTTGACTTCCTCCACTTTATCCTTTCAATTAAAAGGATCATCCATGGCTCTAGTTGAATAGATTTATGCAGCCCATACACCCCGTTGATCATGGTGATTTTCGTTGGATATCTTCTTGCATATACCCACTCCTAATATCTATCTTGTCGAGTTTGTTCTTTGGAAAAGGTTTTATTAGGTAATCATTGTTCATAATTTCATGAGACAATCATATGTCTTTATTGTAGAAGTTCATGCCTTTGTCTATAGTAAATCCATAGAACCTATCTATCCCCTTTGGCTAGTGGAAAATGTCTTCAATGTTGTCCGTCCTGAGGTCTAGTACTACCTCTCCCATGTTATTCTTAACCAATCTTTCATTTGGCGCATAGTGATTTTCCAATGTAATTACTAGGTTTGAGGAGAGAATGGACACTCGATGTGTCACCGCATTCACTGGCAAGCAATAGACTAATGAAGTGAAATCTTCGGATCTCCCTATTAGTTGGCCACACTTAACCAAGTAGGCATTCCAACTGATATTCCCAATATTAGTGTCAGTAATTTTTGCATGTAGATTCCCCACCTTGGAGGGTGTGTGTTATCCTTTGAATTGGTATTTCATCATGGGAGAGTTCACCTTTTTTGACATTCTACAAAAAGGGACATGAATCAGTGACAAATACCAGAGATAAGAAAAACTACTGATGAAGATAAGAAAAACATGAAGAAACTAAAATCCCTAAAAACACAAGGTTGAAAGGCTCAGAAGGCAGTTTTGGCTATTCGGCCTTTCAGACTCTGAAAGAATGTGATACCTCTGAAATGCTGAAACAACAAAAAATGGGCATGTAATATAACTCTAGGGTTTCGGCCTTTTGGAGGGCAAAAAAATCTCAATTTGTTGGAGCCCAAAATGCCAAAAAGGTGGAGTCCCAAAAAAACCTTGTTTGGGGCTATCATCGGCTTTTGGCATTTCAGAGTGCAAAAAATGTCAGATGCCAAAACCCCAAAGTTGCGAAATTATGCGAACTTGGTGAAATTTGGGGGGAGTCTGGTTTTTGGCACTTCAGAGTGCAAAAGTGCAAAAAAATTAGGGCCAACAAGGTATAAGGAGAAAGAACAAGGGCATGAGCTAGAAAATGAACTTGAATTGAGCTCGACCATGAGCCTGATGCTAAGGGGTCCAAGGGGACAACCCTGTGACTCCGAAGCAATGCCAAAAAAACCTAAAAACTAACAAACCCTAACCGAAACCCTAAGAAAGCTAAAAACTTCTAAAAAACTTGTAAGAAATCAAAGAAAATAGAAGAGGATGAAGCCCTACCTCAATAAAATACTAAAGATCTGAAAGAAGCTGAGAAACAAGGTGATCAAACAGTTGAAGCTAACTAGACATAATCGCACACACAAAAGCTTTGAAAATAAGAAGGCAAATAAAATGCACAAGTGACCAAATAAGCCCCATGCGCGCCTAATAGAGGCCTTCAGAGGGTGATGTCACCCACCCTCTAGCTATTAGTCTTTTAAAGTTTTGGAGGTTTTAGACCTTTGAAATGCCAAAATGCTGAAAGTCCGATCCCCAGATAGAAAAATTGGACTTTCGGTGTTTTGGTTCTCTGAAATTCTGACAACTCTGCAAGTGCAAAAAAGGGTTGAATCTTGGTGGGAACAAGAATCTTCATCTTTTTGGATCTTTCGCACTTAAGGAAGTCTGAAAGTGTGAAAGGCCAAAAACTAACTAAAACTCAAAAGGACAATCCCTGACAAGGGATAAACTCTGACAGAGTGTGAAAATAAGCAAAAAAAGGAGGGGGCCTCCTTGTCCAAGTGGCCCAATAGGGGAGCGTGGTTGTGGAACCACAATAATACTTGTGTGATAGAAGCATTTCTTAGGGGTCACATTGAGTCATTATTTCACTAGTGTATTTATTATATTTTCTCATTTTTAATGAAGAGTATTTTTTATGTAGTTTTCTCTTTCTTTCTAGTTATGAGAGATTGCATTTGATTGTACATGAATACCTCATCTCTCCTTGTAGCATAGACCCGATGCATCCATATTTTCCTTCATCATTAGGATTTTAGTTTCTCCCTATGTTAATCTTAAGAGGGGTGTTAGAGTAATAAGAATATCACCTAATTAATCATCTAATAAGGTCCCTTATTACTTTATTCACTTAAGATAAACTTACAACTACTTTTTATTTTATTAGAGTAGGCCAACAATAACTTATGTTGTCTCATTTGAATATGTTGTAGACACTTGTCACTAGATAATTAAATATTCTTCTAGGTTTTAGGTCTAGGGTTTATTTATTCTTTCTATATGGATTTTTCTATTTGATGTAGAAGATAAAAATTACAATACAAAAATCCAAAAAAAAAATATTCCTAGTAGACCATCACCCATTTTAGTCCATCAATATAATTGTAGATTACATCATAATGATATTACAAGAACTATACAAAAGATATAGGAACTATTTTTTTGTTGATCATGCATGTAAAACTTGAAATAAAACTTAATCACTAACTATTGATTTTTACTTTCACTAAAAAAAATTAGGTTCATCATTATCTCTAGGCCAGTTATACACAATTATCTCCTCATTGAACCTAACTTCTTCAATGTATATTGTGGTCTTTGTTGGTGTAGAATATGGTCTTTCTTATTTTTCATGTCTTTGATTTCTTCCTTCAACTAGATCCTTTAAATTGCATATTTTTACAAACTCCAAGAGCCCTTAGAGGAATGATTGGTTCTTCTATTTGTTATTGGTCCAAGTCTACCAATATAAAATATCTAAGGCATTAACTATTACCAGTCATTCAAGTAATTTCTTAAACTTACTTTTGAGATCTTCATCATAATTGTTATCCATGAAGCAATATTAGAAGTGATGATTTTTTTGAAAAACTCATAAGTTACCTCTCCTTCCCTTGAAATTTATTCTTGTTTATGAAAATGCAAATTTGCCAAAGAATTTCAATGGTTAATAATAACTAGAAATAGTTCATCATTTTAGACATTTCCTAACCTTACCATATATGATATCTATCCAATTAGTATTTCTATTCCAACCACTTAAAGTAGAATAATATTTCTCCAAATTTTCTTACCTATGAAGTGATGAACTACAACTGATTTGGAACTAGAATGAAGAATCTGTAATTCAAGATTACTAAGGAGTTGATGATTAGATAATGCAAGATGATTAAATTAGTATTATGTTGTCATTGATGTCAACTAGCTTGACAGTACTTATCTTGTAAGTTACTATACCGACACATCTGAAGGAAGGTGAAAGAGATGAAGAACAAAAATATCTACATGAGGAAGATGTATATGTCAAATGAGGATAAGGAATACACTAAGTAATTTTTTGATGAATCTATGACTTGATGGATTTGACTTCATTATGTTGCATTCATCTATAATGAAGAATAGAGCGGAAAGACACAAAGCAGTGTTGTCGGTAAATGAAAGCATTTTAGTATACATCGACAAAGTGTAGTGTATACCAAGCACAGTGTTAAGTGAGCTTGTGTTCACCGACACATTTCTTTGTTAACCGAGAAAAATAGAAAGGAATTAAATGATCAGTTTAGCCGATAAAGTGATGAGCTGTAAAGTGTATGAAATCAAGGTAACAGATAAGGTTTGTTATGAAGATCGACGACTAACATAAATCAAAAGGATCTAATGGAGCAGATTGAAACATGTTATTGACACATCAGCCGAGGAAGCCTAAAGTGGAAAAATCTATGAATATGATTAAGCGAAAAAATCCAATGGAGGAAAAGAAAATGATTTACTCGTCTATATAAGAGACATTGGTTTCACAGTTTAAAGTTGCCAGAAGAAGTTACTGCAGAATTATTGCATGAACAAGCTTCATGCATTTCTGATCATACCGGTTAATAAGAACCGAGTTGCAGAACAGTTACTGAGCTATAGAGAGTAATTACCGACGGACAGTAAGTTAATACATTGTTGAATCTGAAGTGTTACATTGATCAAAAGGATTTGTATAAGAAAAATATTGATCTGTAATCTACAATTGAAGTTGTATTAAGGTAGATCATCTACTGTTACATATTTAACCATTGTACATAGTCAAATCTCTTAACTAAGTGGACTAAGAAAGTCTTATGATGTCTCATTCATAGAATGAACATTGTTATCCTGTCAACCCCAGAGTGACTACTGGTTGGATGATAACTTCTAGTCTAAATCCTCTAACAAGGTCACACCTAACAGTGTGTTTTTAACCTTTAATAGGGTTGGGTCTTCACCGACATCACTTGAGAAGAGTGAACATTTTTGGGTTTCCGATCCCAGGTGGTTTTTCCCTTCACATGTTTTCCACGTTAAATCTCTTGTGTTATGTGTTGATTGTGATATTTGTTTGTTATCATACTTTGCATATTACATGTTAGATTTGATTGGTAACTATTATAAGTTTAGACTGATAATCAGTAAAAAGCACAGACAATGAAAGTATTTTATGTTTACTGAGTAGTAGAAATTGAAGTATTTGTTTTGGATTATACATTTTGATTTGGGATAGTGTTTAACTGATTCACCCCCCTCTCAGTTATTCCAACAATTGGTATCAGAGCTTTGGTTGCCTAGAACAAAGTTTTAAGAACTTCAGCACAAAGGTCTCAAGATGTATAAGAGGGAAGTGCCAAGACTGAACATAGAGAACTTCATAGTATGGCAAAGCCAGATGAAGCTGCACATATCTGGAATTGGGAATTCTGCACTAGAATTGATGGAGAATGGCTACATTGCACCACCCACTGGTCCCTTAACCCTTGATCAACTGAGAGATAGGCATGAACATAATATTACTATGATGGAACTTGTTGCTGCCTATACCGATGCTGAATTTGAAGACATTAAGGGATGCACTACCGCCAAAGCCATGTGGGATAAGCTAAATTTGATATACAGTGGAGATTTGAATGTTAAGAGAGCCAAAGCAGAAAGTCTAAGAGGTCATTTTGATGATATGAAGATGAAAGAAGGTGAGAACATTATGTAGTACACAAATAGACTGAAAGAGGTAGTACATGCTATTAGAGCATCTGATGGAGTTATTGATGATGAAATAGTGATAAGTAAGATTCTCAAAACTTTGTTGTCAGTTTATGCGATCAGGATCTCTGCAATTCATGAAACAAGGGTCGTATCCAATCTTACCCTTGACACACTGATTGGTAAGCTTACAACCTTTGAATTAAACAACTTTGACAATAATATTGTTCCTTCTGTTGAATCCGCTTTCATGTCTTCTTTGAAGATTAGTAAGTCTAGCAAGAAAAATAAGAATGAGGATAGTGATAGCAATACCGATGATGAACTTGATGAGCTTGAAGCTTTTATGGCCAGAAGATTACCCGAAGGAAAGGAAGATATAGAGGTAAGCTACCTTTGGCATGCTTTAATTGTAAAGAGGCTGGCCACATTGCTACTAGATGTCCACAAAAGAGAGATGATGATAAATCCAAAGACCGATCGGAAGGAAGCTATGGGAGAAGAGTCAATAGAGGCTACTGATACAACAATAGAGATAACCGAGACAATTATGACAAAGGAAAAAATGTATGTTACATAGCTGAAGATATTGAATCTGAATCTAACACTGATGATGATGTAGAAGTAGTATTTGTTGCTATGAAAGATGATTCAGAGGAAAAAGAGAAACATGAAGAGACAACATTGATCTCTAGAGTAGAAAGAAATGATACATGGATCATAGACAGTGGTTGCACCCATCATATGACCGGTGATGTAGAGAAATTTGATCAAATTGATGAATACAATGGAGGATCTGTGAGAATGGGCAATGATGCACCTTGTATGGTAAGAGGTAAAGGTTTGTTGATGATTAATGATAGAATTAAATGTGAAAATGTATATTGGGTAGATGGAATGAACTATAATTTTTTAAGTGTGGCACAGTTGAACAATTTAGGCCACCTACTTTCTTTTGAGAGCAAAAAGGTGAAAATCTATGATGATGGAGGAAGACTTGTCAGAACTGGTACACAATCCAGAGGTAACCTATTTTATCTTGATATTGATCAGTCTTCTTATTTGATAATGAAGGATGAAGATGCATGGTTGTGGCACAAAAGATTATGTCATGTGAATTTTGATAACATGATTAAGATTAGTAAAAAGAGAAGAGTTAGAGGTTTGCCTAACTTGTCTAAACCGGATCATGCTATATGCCATGAATGTCAGAAAGGTAAGATGACTAAGTCTAGTTTCAAAAGAAAAGACTACTCAACAAAGAAGATACTTGATTTGGTTCATACCGACCTATGTGGTCCTATGAGAACTTAGAGTTGTTCTGGTGATAGATACTTTATACTTTTTGTTGATGATTATACTAGACTGATGACTGTTATGTTCTTGAAGGAGAAATCTAAAGCTTTTAAAATGTTCAAATGGTATAAAGCTAAGGTAGAAAAAGAGACTTGAAAATAAATTAGATGCTTAAGATCTGATAGAGGAGGTAAATTTATCTTTGATGAATTTACTAATTTCTGTAATGAGCATGGTATTAAAAGACAGGTCTCTGCACCAAGGACACCTCAGCAAAATGGCATTGCTAAAAGAAGGAATAGGTCAATCATTGATTGTGCTAGAACACTGATGATACAAAAGAATGTTGCTCAGACATATTAGAGAGAAGCTGTCAGCATAGCTGTATATGTTCTTAACCGAGTACAACTAAAAAAGGACACCCACCGGAGACCTTATGAGCTATGGTTTGGACACAAACCTACTGTAAGTTATTTCAAAATTTTTGGAAGCAAATTCTTTATTCTAAAAGATGAGAGAAATGGAAAATTTGATTCTAAAGGAGATGAAGGGATATTCTTAGGATATTCTACCAAGAGTAAAGCATACAAATGTCTGAATAAGGTTACAAATAAGATAATTGAAAGTACTAATGTTCGTGTTGATGAGCTTGATGACAAGAACACAAAGGATAGTAGAAAGGAATTGGAAGACTATGGTAGATTCACTTACATTGAACATCCAGAGTATCAACCGAAACCGCAACCTGTGATAACCGGTTAGCAGGAAAATAACCCTCAAGAACAGGAAGAGGAAATTGACAAAGAAAATGGAGCTACCGAGCAAGCTAATGAACCTGAACAAGATGAACAAGAAAGGAGAGATAGAATACTAGCTAGATTTGTCAGGAGACATCATCCTAAAACACAAATTATTGGAGACAGACAAGCTAGAATGCAAACTAGGAGCAAAGCAAGACAAGGTACATTTCTAGTTTGTGAATTTGAACCAAAAAATGTGAAAGTTGCATTAGAGAATGAAGAATGGATTAATGCAATGACCAAGCAAATAGAGAAAATAGAAAAGAACAAAACTTGGAGCTTAGTACCCCGACCAAAGGACAAAAATGTTATCGGTACTAAATGGATATTCAGGAACAAGCTGAATGAAAATGGTGAAGTTACAAGAAATAAAGCTAGATTGGTATGCAAGGGATATGCATAGAAAAAAGGCATTGACTATGGTGAAAAATTTTTACCTGTTGTTAGATTAGAAGGAGTTAGAATGCCACTTGCATATGCTGCACACAAGAAATTCAAAGTCTATCAAATGGATGTAAAGTCAGCATTTCTGAATGGTATACTTGAAGAAGAGGTCTACATAGAACAACCAGAAGGATTTGATGATCTAGACAAAAAAGACATGGTATGTAGATTACACAAAGCTTTGTATGGTTTGAAGCAAGTACCGAGAGCTTGGTATGAAAGATTTCATACTTACTTGCTAAGTATTGGATTTGTTAGAACAAGTGAAAACAACAATCTATATATGAAAGGTAACACTGATGAGACTGTTCTTATTGATGAAATATTTGTGGATGATATTATTTTTGGAGGAAAAGATCATATATGAAAAGCCTTTGCTGATGAAATGCAAAAAGAGTTTGAAATGTCTATGTTTAGAGAGATTAAGTTCTTTCTAGGACTACAAGTGATTCAACAGAATGATGGGATATTCATCACACAATCTAAATACATAAAGGAAGTATTGAAGACATTTGGCATGGAAGATGCTAAACCTGTGGGAACACCGATGGCTACTGGATGAAAACTAACAAAGGAGGATGAAAGTATTGAGTAAAATCAAACACTTTACTGATCCATGATTGGTAAACTAATGTATGTAGTTCATAGTAGACTAGATATAGCACATGTTGTGGGAATTGTTGCTAGGTTTTCTGCTAACCCTAGAGAATCACATATGATTGCTACTAAAATAATCTTAAGATACTTGAAAAAGATAGAAGATTATGGCATTTGGTATCCTAAGGAAGGAAAGTTTGAGCTAAAGGTATACATCGATGCTGATTGGGCTGGAAATGTAGATGATAGAAAAAGCACCACCGGAGGAGCATTTTTCTTTGGTGAAAGACTTGTAACCTAGACAAGTAGGAAGTAGGCTTGTATTTCTCAGTCGATAGTTGAAGCAAAGTATGTTGTTGCTGCTACTAACTGCTCAAACATTGCAATCATCAAGCAAGTGTTGGAAGGAATGAATGAGGTAATCACTAACCCAATGATTATATACTATGACAACACTAGTGCCATTAACATTTTGAAGAATCCAGTGATGCACTTTAAAACAAAGCATATTTCTATTAAGTATCATTACTTAAGAGAACAAGTGCAGGAGAAGCAAGTGAAGTTAGAATTTGTTACATCTAAGGAACAACTTGTAGATATCTTTACAAAGCCTCTACCAAAGGACACATTTGAATACTTGAGGACTAGACTTGGGGTCTGTCCCCTGTCTATTAGTCACTAAGGTGATCTGGATGTTGCATCAGCCAAATCATGTCAAAAGATCATTCATGTTGATGCAACATAGTTCACACTTTGACTCATGTTCAAGGTTGTGATTAAGTTTGGAAAATTGAAACAGATTGAGATATCAGTATATAGAGATACAGAGAATGTAATGGACAACAGAGCTCTTCAATAGTATAATGACTATTTTTTTATTTGTTTCTTTGGCATTGTTGTCAAAGGGAGAGATAAATAATATGAAAGGGAGAGAAACTTCACCAATGAGAACTATCTAAGGGAGAGACAATCTGAAAGGAACAAAGCATTGAAGATCAGTTACTGAGAACAAAAGAAGGAACAGGAGAACTAAAAAGAGCATTAAAAATGTTCAGTAACATAGTGATTAAACATATTAAGTCTATTCGACTTACAACATTTGTTTACAGAGTTGTAGAATACATGTTTGGTATGTGTATGGTACATTTCATATTACTTGAGTTGCCATCAATGCCAAAGGGAGAGATTGATGAACTACAACTGATTTGGAACCAGAATGAAGAATCTGTAATTCAAGATTACTAAGGAGTTGATGATTAGATAATGCAAGATGATTAAATCAGTATTATGTTGTCATTGATGTCAACTAGCTTGACAATACTTATCCTATAAGTTACTATACCGACACATCTGAAGGAAGGTGAAAGAGATAAAGAACAAAAATATCTACATGAGGAAGATATATATGTTAGATGAGGATAAGGAATACACTGAGTAATTTTTTGATGAGTCTATGACTTGATGGAATTGACTTCATTATGTTGCATTCATCTATAATGAAGAGTAGAGCTGAAAGACACAAAGCAGTGTTGTCAGTAAATGAAAGCATTTTAGTAAACATCGACAGAGTGTAGTGTATACCGAGCATAGTGTTAATCGAGCTTGTGTTCACCGACACATTTCTTTGTTAACCGAGCAAAATAGAAAGGAATTAAATGATCAGTTTAGCCGATAAAGTGATGAGTTGTAAAGTGTATGAAATCAAGGTAACATATAAGGTTTGTTATGAAGATCGACGGCTAACATAAATCAAAAGGATCTAATGGAGCAGATTGAAACATGTTATTGACACATCAACCGAGGAAGCCTAAAGTGGAAAAATCTATGAATATGATTAAGCGAAAAAATCCAATGGAGGAAAAGAAAATGATTTACTCGTCTATATAAGAGACATTGGTTTCATAGTTTAAAGTTGCCGGAAGAAGTTACTACAGAATTATCTCATGAACAAGCTTCATGCATTTATGATCATACTGGTTAATAAGAACCAAGCTGCAAAATAGTTACCAAGCTACATAGAGTAATTATCGACGGACAGTAAATTTAATACATTGTTGAATCTAAAGTGTTACATTGATAAAAATGATTTGTATAAGTAAAATATTGATATGTAATCTGCAATTGAAGTTGCATTAAGGCAGATCATCTACTGTTACATATTTAACCATTGTACATAGTCAAATATCTTAACCGAGTGGACTAAGAAAGTCTTATGATGTCCCATTCATAGAATGAACATTGTTATCCTGTCAACCACAGAGTGACTGCTGGTTGGATGATAAATTCTAGTCTAAAATCTTCTAACAAGGTCACACCTAACAGTGTGTTTGTAACCTTTAACAGGGTTGGGTCTGCACCGACCTTGTACACACTAAAATGGTGCACTTCTATGAACCATTACATGCAAGGTTTCTCAAGAATGAGGCCTCACAAAGCGGCTCATAGCTCTCTATGCATGGAGTTACAAAGGACTATGATAAATTTGCTCTCAGCTAGAGCTACAAACTTGTGACCTTGCTAGTCAACCATACAATGAGAGATTCACAATGAAGACAAGGGCAACAATGCCAATATCTCCAAGAATCACTATGAAATGCAATGCAATGCAACTAAAATGAAGATGCAAATGTGCAAGCTATGCTATGAAAATGGAAGTACAAACTAAGCTATGAAATGAAAATAGCCATGGATTACAAATCCTTCCTATTTAGACTATGTGAGATTAATCTATTGCATAAAAAGAAGTCTACACTAAGAATGCCATCATTATGCAACTATGAAAGCAAATATGAAACTACAATGAAATGCAACAAGTCTTCAATATCCTCAAAAGCTCCAAATGCACCTAAAACCTACAGCATAACATTAGCAAAAAAACAAGTGGATGCAAATGAAGGAGAGAGCTCTCCTTTTATAAGAAATGCAAAGAAATGGACCATTGAGATTAAGAGTAATCAGCGGTGGAGCTTGAAAGAGGAGCAATCCATGTGCACACATATCCTCCAATAGGAAAATAAGAGTTGACTTTATGTCCATATGACACAAAAAGTGTTTTTCTCCTTTTTATAAAATAGGAATAATGCTTTATTTGTGCAACTTAGGATAAGAGGAAAGTGGGGGCTTTTTATTTAATTAAAAGGGAAGGAAATATTCCTTTTAGGTAAATAAAAACTTAGGATAAATGGTTAGCCCATAGGATAAAAATCTAATATATGATCAAAATTAAGACTTGATCAAGAAATTGATAATGTTGAGAATATTGATTATTGATAAAATTGATTCAGGATTGATAAATTGGATAAATGGGGCCCAAAGTCTAGGCTACCATTTTAGGGTGCATACATTTGCCCCTCTTTGACTAATGTGTGATCGATTTGGGAACACATGCAGTCAAAGAAGAATTGAAATGTGAGATCGATCTGGGATCACAAAACAACTCAAATATGAGGTCGATTCGGGATCATATCTGAACAAAGCATAAACAAAGGCCTTTGAACATGAGGTCTATTTGGGATCACATTCAAAGTAAGAGATAAGAATCTCAAATTTGAGCGACAGCTTATAAAAGATGTCTGAATCAAGAGAATCAAGGAATCGGGGATGAGAATCCCATAGGTACTGCCCCCTTGGAATTGAAATCGAAATCAGGTAAAGAGGAGAACATCGAATTGATAAGGATTTGATCAAATCAGAATGAAATCATAATCGAAGGTAAATGTCAAATAGGTTAACCATTAGGCAATGAAACATGCCCCAACCTGACTGAAAAGATGTAGTCAAATGTGAGAAATGAAGGAATGAAATGAATATGAATGAAAGACTAGAAGTTTGGAAGACATGGAAATGAAGAAATGACGATGCCCCAACAAAGATTGAGGATTAGGCCTCAGAAGATCAGTCCACTACGCAGAAGGGGGGTAAGATTTTGAAACATGATTTTGACTATCAAGATGACCTCAAATTTCAATTTCGAGTTCGAAAATGGATCTAGGACGTCGAAATTAGCTAGGGGTGCAATTTTTGCGCAATTTTGAGGTGTTTTGAAAATGAGGTCAAAAGTCAAAAGGCTATAAAAGGGGTCAAAATGTCATTTTCAAAAATCATGTCTTTTAGCGATTTGAGAATTTTTAGAGCTTTAGAGAGAGAGAATGGCCCAGCAAGCAGGAGTTCCCGTCCACAGGCATCGATTCAAGCGCGCTCGGTTGCACAACCAGCCACCACACTATCCTACCCCGGTATGTTTTTGAAAAACTTGAGCTTTTTGAGTCATTTTTTGCATTTAATAGCTTGTTTTAGCACGTTTTTCAAATTTTCAAATTTCAAAAATTTTGATTGGGTGGACTATCGCACGATACTTTAGAAGTATCACACGCTTTGGGGAGAAATGTCATGTGATACTTCGCGGGTCCCCAAAGTATCACGCGACCTAAGGCACCAGTATCGCACGATACTGGGTGAAAGATCACACGATACCGGGTGAAGTATCACGTGGCATAAGGTTTATCGCCCCGCTATAGGGAGAAGTATCGCGCGATACTTCTCCAAAAAAGAATATCGCCCAGTTTTAAATTTTGATTTTTAATGCATTTTTGAGCAAAAATGACATGGGTCTAGACAACATTACATTTTAGAGATGTTTTATACTGAGTTTTTGGACATCCATCATGATATGTGCTAACAACTAGCTTGGTTTTTGACTTGCAGGAGGTCTTTTCGGTGCTCATCATCAGAGTGCCGAAAGTGACTGGGTTGCGGTGTGTCTGGGATCTAGACGATTCAGGCAATGCCGACATCAGAGCGATGTGATTTTAGTATCTGTTGAGATATCCATATATCAGAGCGGACCATGGGTTGTTGACTGCTCTTGTTGAGAGATGGCATAGCGAGCACAACACCTTCCACCTGCCTACTGGAGAGGCTTCGATCACACTGGAGGATGTCTACAGGATACTACGGGTTCCGTGCCATGGTGAGCTGGTGAGTATAATCATGTTTTAAGATATAATCATAAATGTAATGTTTCTATATGATGAAAACTGACATGATTCATTTGTTGGCACAGGTGTACTATGATCAGGATGCCACTGAGGGGTGCTGATTGGTTCAGGAGATGTTCCAGGATGTCACTATTCTAGATAGGCATATCAGCTGGGAGAGGCTGATAGATGACTTCGGCAGAGACTACCCAGTGCCATGCATAGTGGCATCTATCATTTCTCAGATCTTGATGACTGACCATAGTCAGAAGGGTTTCCTGCTCGGATGGGCTCGGCTATTGGTTGACTTGGTCGACAGGCCTCGATGGATGGCATGGGGTCCTGCCATATTGGCAGAGATGTACCATGAGCTGCACGAGATCATCTACAGAGACGGTCAGACATGGGCATGCGGTGCCATCCTAGCACAGGTATGGGCGTGGGAGCACATCGCTGTGGTGCATCCCAGGGTTCAGCCGAGGGAGAGGAGGTATCCCTACATCTACAGGTACCTTAGGTTCATATCACATGCCCATTCTGGAGATGTGACCTACTACAAATGAATTTTGGACAAGATAGCCTCATTCACATGGAGGCCATACAGGGAGGTTGAGGTTTGGGGAGATGCAGCCGATGAGCTGAGTTATATGCTGTGCAGTCAGCCATTGGTAGGTTAGTATGCAAAGATAGTTGAGAGATTCTACATCACTCAGATATGGCGGCAGTTCGGGAGGTAGTAGCGAGTCTCGACAAAGACTACCACATATGCCAAGGTCAGAGACGAGGAGGGTCATGGGTGGCTACCCATGTTGGACTATCAGTAGGCTGTCGCAGAGACAACAGGTATCAGGAGCGAGCCCTGGGAGTATTTTCTAGATATGGTAGATGCAGGGGCTGATGGAGCCTATAGAGCAGAGCGGCAGAGGGTGCCATTCCCTTGATTTATAGTACAAGATGCATAGGTACTAGTGCCGGGAGGAGACAGAGGGGGTGATAGGGGAGATGGAGGAGACGGAGGGGACGGAGGGGAGGGAGGGGGAGAGGGAGGGGATGGAGGAGATGATAGGAGGGGGAGAGGGAGGAGGATGGAGAGAGGGGAGGGCTTGAGATTAGGTGGCTAGAAACGGTCATGGGGACAGAGATCGGCAACATCAGAGGAGGAGGCGAGACCAGCTCGCCGACAGGCAGAGGCACAGTAGGAGTAGCCTGCGGGGGGAGAGGATCTGAGAGCCTAGATATAGGCTCAAGAGGTAGAGATACAATGGCTCTGGACTACTATAGCCATGAGAGATCAACAGCTACTAGATTTGAGGGCAGAGCGGGATTAGCAGATATCTGATCTTAGGGTAGAGATAGCATGTTGTGAGGCGATGGCACAGGCAGAGGCACTGGAGCTCCGACGGGAGTCAGCGAGAGCAGCCTACTATCATAGACTCTATCTGCAGGCTATCCCAGAGGGTGAGAGAGCACCATCATACTCTCAGTGGGTAGGGGTATCAGATGTGGTACTCGATAGGAGAGCTATGCCTCCTCCACCACCATGAGCTCCTCACGAGGGTGGTAGCGAGTCTTAGGGTTAGGTCTTAGGTTGATAGATATTTTGGACATATCCTGAGACTTTTGATCTAGATTTTGGGATCTCATATTGTATTGTATATCATGACATTGTATATAGATTTATGAGATTACTGGATGTTCGATGTATCATGTGTATTTGTCTCACTTGTGATGGATGTATCAGTTTATATATATTGTCTTACCATTTTGCTCAAAATGCTTATGTATGTGCTTATGTATGTTCTCTCTCATAGATGTATGTTTAATTCTCATGATATAGACTCATGTTTCTTGAAAATGATAGTTTTGATATAGATATGATGATATGATTAACCCCTTGTGATGAACAGGAACAGGTTCAAGATGAAAAAGACAAGGAGTGAAAGACATGATCAAGAAGAAGAAAAGGTGAGCGCAGCTAACTGATAGGTCCACGTAAGATGAAAAGGAGAGCTCTCTCCAGATGCAAGAAATGAAAGACTAGACTATCATGAACCTAAAAATGCAAGCTACTATGAAAGTGGTTGACTTGCAAGGTCACAACGCTTATAGACATCTAATTATCATCATCGAGCATTATTAGTAGCGTCGTAAGATCATACAATGCACACTAGCATAACTATGTGGATATGAATATGATCTTTATCAGATAGAAATGTGGGAATCTCACCTAGGCATCAAAGACATATAGGTCAAGATGACTAATGCAGTGAGATCACCTAAGTTTGATATGGCGAGATTATGCTTGTATCAAGACATATGAAAGTCAGGATAGCTAAAAGCATGCACTCGCAAAATAGTCAAGGATAATACCTTGTCAATCCATAGTGTCAAGTAGGACTAGCATAAATGCTCATGACAGTTAGGATCAAAAAAATATACCCACAAGCAGATAAAGAAAGAAAACATGTTCTCATTTCCTCAGTCTTCTACCTATGCATCATCAAAAACTTCTCAGGGAGAGATCACTCATCAAAGAAATCCTCATAGACAGCACACAAAGAAAAATAAAGTCATCATATCGTCAGCGAGTTGATTGTTTTAGTGTGTGTGTGTTGGTCATAGAGTCAGACTCTGAGTATCGCATCTACAAATGAGCACTATCGCATCATACTTAGACTATAAGTAAGACATCTTGATAAGTGTTAAGAAACACTCGACGCAAGGGTAGTGTTAAAAAACACTGTTTGGGGTGGTGTTGAAAAACACCTGTTGTGAAATGCCCCAAGAGACAAACGCACCTAAAGGACCAATGCTAACAGTTATGCCCCCTAGACAAAGACAAAGACCAATTTCAGACTAAGCCAAATAAGGTCAAGGCATGATGGGAAGTGGCTAAGTGTCGAGGATGCATGCTAACCAATAGGGGTGCAAAGGCCTCAAGTAGCACCTGTTTCCAGGTTTTCACCACTTAGATTCTTTTTTTCATTTTTCATTTTTTTGGATTTTTTGAACTTTTTTTTGATTTTCTTGTATTTTTTTTAGGACTTTTTATGCTTTTTAGGATTTTTTCAGCATCATATATGAATTTTTTTGGTATTTTTTCAAGATCATAAAATATATACAAAGGATGCCCCCAGACAGACTGGGCATCAAGGATAGAACTTCTTGAGGTGCACAATGTTGATGGGATCAGGGAGCTGTTCTCTATCAGGATTTGATAGTAAATACGCACCGGTACCAAAAGCAGCTGTGATGACATATGGTCTAAGCCAGTTGGGTTCAAACTTGCCCTTTTGTTCTCTGTTCTGTTGGTTCTTTGGGTTCTCTCGCAAAATAAGATCACCTATTTGAAATTCTCTAAGGTGAACCTTCTTGTTGAATGCCTTGGACATACGCTTCTGATACACTCTCATGTGATCAAAGGAAGCCTTACGCTTCTCATCTAGAAGTTCTAACTCCTGTAACCTCATGGCGCGGTAATCCTCATCTGTAATCAAACCTTTGAGTGAGACTCTAAGTAATGGTATCTCAACTTCTAAAGGCAATACTGCTTCAACGCCATAGGTGAGAGAAAAAGGAGTGGCTCCTGTAGGTGTGCGAATGCTTTTTCTATAAGTCCATAGTGCTGGATTGATTTGCAAGTGCCAATCCCTACCATTCTTGTGCACTGTTCTATGAAGAATCTTAAGAATGGTTTTGTTAGAAGCTTCTGCCTGTCTGTTTCCCTGTGGAAAATAGATGGAGGACCAATGTTGCTTGATTTTAAACTTTTTGCATAGGTGTTTTAGGTCCTTATTCTTAAATTGGCCTCCATTGTCAATAATGATCTTAGAAGGCACTCCAAATTGGCAAATAATGTGATTCAAGATGAACAAAGAAATGGTCCTCCCTGAAGCAATAGAAAGTGGCACAGCTTCCACCCATTTTGTGAAGTAGTCAGTGGCAGTAATAATGAACTTGTGTCCACCTGATGAGTTGGGATGAATCTGCCCAACCAAATCAAAGGCCCAGCGCTGAAATGGCCAATGAGAAACAGAAGGGTTCAGGTCCCTACCTGGAGCGTGAATTAGGTTTCCGTGTTTCTGACATTTTTCACATGACTTAGCAATGGTGACTACATCTATCTGCATTGTGGGCCAATAATATCCCACCCTAAGCAACCTTCGAGCCATGGCAAGACCATTAGAATGTGCACCACAAATGCCCTCGTGGATGTCAGCTAACGCTTGGTTGGATTCCTCCTTTTCTAAGCACCTAAGGAGCGTCCCATTTAAACCCCTCCTATATAAATCACCAGAGATGAGGGTGTGGTGAGAGGCGTTATGGATGAGGTTTCGGTGTTCAGAGCAGTTGAATGTGTTAGGAATGATGCCATCACGAAGGTATGAATAGATATCACCATATCGGGAAGACTCATGTGTGATAATGGCACAAATGACATGGCTTTCAGATGAGTCAAAGATGGGATGGTGTAGCTCTTCCACCAGGAATTCAAATCTAGATTCATGTGTCTCCAACTGAAGAAGTGAAGCTAATGTGGCCATGGTGTCTATAGCTTTGTTCTCTGTCCTAGGGATCTATTGAAACGTCACAAAGGTGAAGTAGCGTCTCAAAGAATCAACCATCTTTTTTTAAGGTATTAATTTGTCATCCTTGGTTTGATACTCTTCATTGACCTGGTTGATGATTAACTGGGAATCCCCAAAGACATGTAACTCTGTGATGTTCCATTCTATAGCCATTCTCAAGCCATTAGTTAAAGCTTCATATTCTGTAATATTATTGGTACATGGGAATAAAAGTTTATAAGACTTTGGAATATTGTACCCATGTGGAGAAACAAATAACACTCCAGCACCTGATCCATTTTGCATGTGGGAGCCATCAAAGAACATTGTCCAAGTGCGAGTAGTCGTATACAAGATGTGTTCATCTGGGAATTCCACTTGGACTGGCATACTATCCTGAATTGGGAAATCAGCTAATTGGTCAGCAATAGCTTGCCCTTTTATTGCCTTCCTTTCAACGTACTCTATGTCAAATTCAGTGAGGACCATCATCCATTTAGAAAGTCTACCCGTGAGGGCAGCCTTACTAAGCAAGTATTTAAGAGGATCAATTTTTGCAACCAAATGTATGGTATGAGCAAGCATGTAGTGACGCAACTTTTGAGAAGCAAACACCACCGTGAGACAAGACTTCTCAATATTATTGTAATTGATCTCATAGGAGACTAGAGTATGGCTGATATAGTATATGGCCCCTTCTTTCCCAGTATCATCTGATTGAGCCAATAATGCCCCCAAGGAAGTGTCTGTAGCTGAAATATATAGGATCAATGGTTTCCCTGGAATAGGAGGCATTAGGATCGGAGGATTAGCCAAGTATTGTTTGATCTGATCTAGGCTCTTTTGACAATCCTCGTTCCAAACACAAGAAGCAACCTTATGCAATGTCTTGTTAAAGGGTTGTGCCCTATCTGCAAGTTGAGAAATAAACCTCCTAATTGATTGAAGACATCCCTGAAGACTTCTCATTTGGATAATATTTTGAGGAGGTGGCATATCTAGAATTGCTTGGACCTTTTCGGGGTCAACCTCGATACCTTTTGTTGATATTATGAATCCTAAAAGTTTGCCTGAGGTGACGCCAAATGCGCACTTCTTTGGATTCAATCTTAGTTGAAACTATTCCATGCGATCTAGAATTACTTCCAGATCATCGAGGTGTGTGTCCCTTTTTCTTGATTTTGCCAGGGTATCATCCACATAATCTTCCATATTTTTGTGCATCATATCATGAAAGATAGTCATCATAGCTCTTTGGTAGGTTGCTCCTGCATTCTTTAATCTGAATGGCATGACATTCCAGTAATAGGTTCCCCATGTGCATGTGAATGCTGTTTTCTCTTGGTCTTCAGGAGCTATTTTGATTTGGTTATATCCAGAGAAACCATCCATTAGAGAGTATATTTCATAGCCCGCTGTCATATCCACTATCATGTCAATGTTTGGAAGTGGAAAGTCATCCTTTGGGCATGCTTTGTTTAAGTCTCTAAAATTTGTACATATACAAATGGACCCATTATGTTTAGAGATGGGTACTATGTTGGAGATCCATTCTGCATAATCGATGGCTCTAATAAATTCAGCTCTCAAAATTTTTTCTAATTCCCCTTTGACAAGGAGAGCTACATGGGGATGCATTTTTCTAAGTCTCTATTTTACTGGCTTGACTCCTGGAGCTATGGATAAGTGATGCATTATGAGATTCATGTCAAGCCCTGGCATGTCTGAATAGGTCCATGCAAAATTAATTTTCTTTTTTTGTAAAAACTGTACATATGCCTTGGTCTCTTTTTCTGATAAAGACTGAGCAAGGTGGACTATTTGAGGATTTTCTTCTGTGTTCAAATTGACTGGCTTTGTTGGCTCAATCAATACTGATGATCTATCCTAGAAATAACTTGGCAAGTTATTAAGTACCCCATCCTTAGGTGCCTCAAAGAGGTTTTCACCCTCGGATGCCTCATTTCTTTTTACTATTTTTGGTTTTGACACCGCCACAAAGTGGTTTTCGCCATCAGACCTATTTTTCTTTTTCTCTTTTATTTTGAGACTGAGGTACTTAATATCAGGCTCTATCATGTTGGTTGATGGTTCACTGGTGGAAGAAGCCACGGGTTCAAGAGCATTTAGATAGCAGGCAATTTCGTAATCATTGTGGAAGGTGAGGAATGTGGGCTCTTGATGGCGTTGAGACCAGTCAATTAGGTCAAAGTGAACAAGGGGTAGGTCAATGACTGGTTCAATATTGTTTATACGAAAGGTGTCATCTCTAGTGACCATATAATTGGAGTTCATCAAGTCTTCTCCTAAGATACTCGAATTAGGATTCATCCTATCAAATGAAGCATCGTTCACTAAGGCGATTTGAGGAGTGCAATCCTCTAGTCCTACACTAGGATCGTTAGTTGTATTAGGTTGGGTACTATAGGCATGGACAATATCTATATCCAGATCAACTATTGCATCTGAAAGCGAGTCCCATTCATATTCATGAGAATCTATCTCTGAGTCATCATTTAGGCCTCGTGATGTAGAAGCCTCAAGGTTAGGAGGGGTTTCCCCCTCTCTAGTGCTAGTATTGGTACTATCCGTCGTAGCTAGGATAGTAACACATTCTTTTGTTGATCTAGCAGTCACACAGTCACTACCCATCGCAGTTGGGATAGTAGGACTGTCAAGTATCAAATCTGTGGAATCTCCCTAAAGGAGATTCGTTGAGGGCACCCAATCATCAGACACATCTTGTTGATTGGAAAGATCAGGGGTATAATCTGAGTCACTGTCACTGTCCATCGTAGCTGGGACAGGGACACCTTTCTTCTTCTTATTCTCAAAACCTAAGCCAACTGTAGACTTATTCTTTCATCCGAAAAGAGCATGATCAAGAGGCTCAGCTTTAGCATCCAGCCTATGACTAAGGGGACCATATCCTGGATATCCCATATTTTTAACCATTGTGTACCCTTTCCCATAGACTGTAGGTGAAGGAGCAAAATTCTCGTTATGTTTGTATTTCTCCTCGTGATAGATCCAGTCCCTTACAACAACTTCCTCTTTCTCTTCTTGAATGGGGACCGAAGACTCAACAAATTTCCCAAATAATGTCATTGCTGATGACGAAGGCTTCACATTTGGGGATGGTCTCCCATAAGACCTAGGAGAGATTGGCATGTTTGTAAAAGAATCCATTTTATGATCTCCCATCCCAAGATCTATGGTCTTGAACTTCTGCTTGCATTGTTCAAGTGAACTACTAGGACTGTCAGCTTCCCTATTCAAAGGTACATGTGATCCCACAGAAATGTTATTAACTGATAAAACACTATCTCCAGGGATGCAAATTTCTACACCGTTATGGGGAAACTTAACACACTGGTGATATGTTGATGGGACTGCTTGCATTTCGTGAATCCATGGCCTACCTAGCAAAATGTTGTAGGCTAAGGGTCCAACATCAACAATTTGAAATAAGATATCTTTCTCTACTGGACCAATGCGAATAGGTAAAATGGCCAATCCCTTAGAACTTCTTTCTGCTTCATCATATGCTTTGATTGTGATTCTTTTCCTTGTGTCAATGACGTTCATGGAATATCCTAGAGCCAGCAACAAACTCAGGGTACAAATATTGAGCCCCGCAACCCCATCTATCAATACATGCCTAACATGGGTTTTATGAATCATGACTTTGATGTGTAAGGCCAAATTATGTGGGTGACTGATGGATTTGTCATCTTCTTCGGAGAAGGTGAGGTAATGAGGGCTAGCCAAATGGTTGACCATGTTTTGGAATTGATCAATATCTAAGTTGTTAGGGACGTTGGCTGCTCGCAAAGCATCCTCAAGGACGTGCTTGTGCTTAGGAGACAATTCTAAAAGCTCAAAAATGGATATTTGCACGGGTGTACATTGTAGCTGGTCAATAAGATTATAATTGGAATCAGGACCAATGGCAGATTTGGAAGGAGCACCTTTGGACACGGGCTGCTTAGAGTTGCTAGTGCTAGGACCTCTAATGATAATGGGCGCTTGGGCCTGCCCCCTAGTGACAGCATTGAGGGACTGGGGCGTTCTTTATGAGTGAGGACCTCTTATCACCACAGCGGGTCTTTCATCAGTCATAGGAGTTGAGTCCACATTATGTCCATAGGAATCTTTCCCTCTCATCATGTTGACACTATCATCCACAACTTCAAGCATGTTAATAACATTCTCTGCATTTGTGTAGGTGTAGTTGATAGCCTCCTTGCCATTCTTATTGTTAGAATTCTCTCCTTTCTCATATTTAGGCAAGTGCTCTTTAAAGGCTTTATGATCTGCATTAGTGGTTAACCCATCCACATGTAATTGTCCTTTCTCAATAAGGTCTTGGACAAGATGTTTGAGTTTAAAACAATTTTCTATGTCATGTCCAATCCCATTATGGAAAACGCAAAAAGCCTTCGCATCCCACCAATGAGATAAAGGATCCGGTATATGATGTTTTGTAGGATCCTGTGGGTGCACCAAATTATGAGCAACTAATGTCTTGAAAACATCTGCATAAGATTCTCCCAATTTAGTAAATTGTCTTTTCTCCGTTTTAGACCTCCTTTGATACTTAGGTTTATCTTGTTGTGTTGAAGACGTTTGCAGCTTCATAGCTTGAACTGCATGAGAGAGGTTAAGAACTCCTTCATTTTTGACTTGAGATGAGTCAACAACTCCATCGTTGACCACTTGCTTGTTTTTATTCCAATAAGAGTTCTTTTTATCCTTGTTACCATTAGTATTGTTATTTTGGCTATTGTTGTTATTTGTTGATTTAGCCAAAATTTCTTGCTCTTTCAGGACATCCTCAATGCGACATGCCACTTCTACCATAGTATCAAAGGAATTAAATGGGATTTTCTTGACTTCATATCTTAGTTCTGGTATTAGATTGCTCACAATGATATCAATTCTCTCCTCTTCAAGAATTGTCCTTGGGTATTTTGAACACAATCGCCTCCATCGTTGTAAAAATGTGACAAAAGATTCCCCTTGATTTTGCTTGAGTTTGCACAAATCAAGCATTGTGACCAACCTTGATAGGTTGTAAGCAAAATGCTGAACAAACCTTTGGACAAGTTCTTTAAATGTCTTTACTGGAGGGGAAAGATTAGTGAACCACTCCATGGCTTGACCTTTCAAACTCCTTGGGAATAATCTCATCAAGTAGGAGTCTTCATGGTGAAAGAAAAAGCTCATTATGTAGAACTGTCGAATATGGTCATGAGGGTCACCAATGCCATCATATTTGTCATATGTTGGGAACTCAACTTTCTTAGGGAATTCTACCATCACCACACTTTTGTCAATGGGGTTAGGACATATGGAGTCCAAATGAAATGTGCTCTTGGGAGCCTTCATTCTGTCTATATCCTTTTGCATTTGTAAGATCACCTCATCAGTTGAAGGGCTCTATTTCTTGATCTTTTGGTGAACATCAAAATTATATGAAACTTTAGCGCCCTTGTTAATAAGACTTTCCAAGAATTGATCTTTGTTTTGTTCCACATATTGTTCCACATATGCTTGAAAGGATGGTTCTTGTTGCATAGTCATGAAGTCCATATAATCAAATTTAGCATAACTTCCTCCATGTTGTGAGCCATGATGTGCTCGTTGGGAGGGTTGCTTTGAGTGTCTATGAGATGACTATCTCCTATGATGGTCATATCTTGAAACTCTTCTCCCTCTAGGACTTGGGGATCGTGAGGGAGTCCTTGATCTTCTTCGAGGGCTTGGGGAAGGGGTAGATGGGGGTGAGTTGGTCCCACTATTGGCTCCCCTCCTGTTAAATCAGCTTTGGAGTTGTTGTGCATAGAGTCTATCTTCTTCTTCTTGGGTGACTCTTTTCTATATTTCCAACAATGCACGTTCTTCTTCCTCTAGTTGTCTGAATTTTTTCTTTTTAGCAGCCTGTTCATCTAAGTAGGCTTGCTTCTCTCTCTCAATACTTCTCAATCTTGTATTTGCATATCGAGAGGTGTCTTTAAGTGGGGAGGTTTGTCTCGAATGCCTTATTGCATTAGCTATGTTTATGTGGTGATCACTAGATTCATTGTTCTGGTCTTCGTGTTATGACCCTGAATCTGAGTGAGCTTGCTTATGATGTCTTTCAGCTCATTGATGAGCATCAAAATACCTCACGTTGTTGGGAGGTGACCCGGGTGGACTAGCATGAGAAGAACCACCATACTCTCTTCTATGTCATTGGAAGATATCCTCGAGAGTTTGATTCATGGCTTCTCTTTGTTGTCAGGTAAAAGTGTAACTCATGTCCATGCTTGATGAAAGTGGTATGAAAAAGGTGCTCACTTCACTAGGATTAGCTCCCGGATTAAAACAGACCTCAGATTCACTCTTAGGAGATTGATCAAAAAGGGGTCCTTTTCCCTTAGGTTGTCGACGAGTCTTGACAGGTGGTAACTGGCTAAAGGCAACAGGGGGTCGCTTCCTTTGATTGACTTGGTACCTTGTCATAAGTGACATGAAAGAAAGATACTCTCAATGAAGAGGTGACCTCTCAAAGTGTCAACGCCAAACTAGGATAATCAAAGTCCTCTATTGTCCAAAGAGAAATGAAAACAAAAAAAAAGGGGCTTTACCAACATTGTCAAAGAGGTGCTTCAAATCAAAGGGTGACTACCCTTGCACTTTTGAATCAGGAGGTTGGACTAGGCCAAAAGATAATTGAAATTGAGATTTAAATGAAAGCGATTTGGACAATAAGAGTACTAAAATTTTCCAAGAATGTAGCTAACAATCTTAAAGATGAACTTTGGCACCAAGAATGGCCTTCTAACTTGACAATTATTCCAAAGTGATTTCGTAAATCAAATGATGCTATCCTGGAGGACTAAAAACCAAAAATTTGGAGTCAAGATAGGTCTCAAACGTCAGGGTGAGAAGCCTACTCTAAGACCTAGCCTGATTAACAGCAACTGAAACTGACCAAAATTTAAGCACTACAGAATTTAACCAGGCGATATACTCCAGGCTACTGGGGCGATAAACCTATAACCGCGTGATACTTCACCTGAAGCCAGGTGATACTTCTTAGTATTGGCGGGCGATATACTCCAGGCAGGTCGGGCGATAGTCCATTAGGGGTGAACTATCGCGCGATATTTCTCTTCAAAGCGGGTGATATTTTTAGCAAGCGCGAAGTATCGCGTGATATTTCACTTACAGGGTGCGATACTGTTGCAGAATTATTTAACTCTTGACCAGAATTATGTAAAATTTGCATTTTTGGGTTTGTTTGGTCAAAATTTCCAGTCTGAGGATTGATGTTTTTGATTTCAGTCACAATATCAGCAAAATTTTGGTAGGTTTGCAAATAGTAAGGGATCAAAACATGGTCTCAAACACTTGAAACAAGGGCAAAAGCAAACTTGCCAAGGCAAACACTTGTGATATCAGAATTGAAAAAGCACCCTATGAATGCTACCGATTGTTTGTATGTAAGAACGTTTGCACTGGTATCACACAACTGAAGATAATTCAGGCAAATCTATCCTAAAAAGTCAAGGCTCAATACTTACCAACTTAGCCCACAACTTGATGCCCCCTCGCCTTACACCAAGTGGTTGCCCACAAGAGATATTGGCTTTGTCATGGAAGTGTCAAACAACACAACCAAAGAGACACATATGGTGAGTATCTTAAGGTGATCCGGGTAAACCACTTGGATCAATCCTTGCACTAAGAAGATAAGCGGCTAAAATAAAGTGGCTTCTATCTAATGGTTCTTAATAAGGATTTCCGTTCACAACACCCCTCTTGCTCCTCATAAAGGACTAGGACCTCGCGGCCTCAAGAGTACCTTAAGCATTCTTGTTCAATGTTTTCCCCATGGTCGCAATCCCATGAGCTACTCACATCAAACAAAGACAAGTGTTATGTCTACCAAGGTTTTTGGTGTCCTTGATAGCCTTGAGATTATAGTGAGTTGAAATCACTTGCCACCAAGGAAAATGATGACAAGGTTGTCCCCACTTGAGTCGTTCCTCTTGATTGCTCAAGAGCAAGCCCGCTAAAGGATCCTAAACTAAATAAAAAATAGATCAACTCTTGAGGTTCAAGGTTTTTAGTTCACCACAAGGGTGAAGAGCATACTCCCCTATCTCAAGAATCTCTCCCAAACACACCAAGCAAAGAGGTTCAATTACTCCCTTGCTTCCAAAACCTTAAGATGGGTCAAGATTTTTTGGTTCACCTAAAGGTGAAGAGCATACTTCTCCTACCACCTCAAGATCCCTTTCACAAGGTATTAAGATTCCTAATACAATTAGTGAATGCCACAGTTGAAAGGAAAGAAAACAACCAAGCAAGAAATTTTTTTTTAATTTTTATGCTTGGGCAGCCCTGCAAAAACTGTTAGTAGCCCTCTTTGACATGCGTTTTTAGCAATTTTCAAGCAAAGGAAAGCACCTACAAACACAACTTGTTAGACCCACAAGGTTAGAAAAATCAAAATCCAAATGTAAACATGCAATAAATTGATAGATTTAAGCTAAAAGATGCAGGTTAGACCTATCTAAACACAGCAAAACAAAATAGCAAACTAAAAAGATCAAATTCGGATGAGAAAATTAGAAATGCAAATCTCTGTCAAATCAGGTGATATTTCTCAGACTTCACCAGTATCGCGCGACATAGTTTCCTATAGTCGCGCGATATACCTCAGTCTGGGCGATACTTCTCACTATGGGCGGGCGATACTTCGCTCGATAACAGGTGATATTTCTCAGTACTGTCGGGTGATACTTCTCTCGCATGAAGTGTCGCACCGCTATACAGAGGTATATTGCATGATATTTCTGAGAAGTATCATGCGATACTCTGAGACAGAAAACCAGAGACTGAAAACCAAGTCAAAAATTGATGAAAATTTTGACGGAAAATGCAGAATTAAAGGGACAAAGCTAATCTACTCTGCCCCACGGTGGGCGCCAGAAATGTACACACTAAAATGGTGCACTTCTATAGACCATTACATGCAAGGTTGCTCAAGAATGAGGCCTCACAAAGCGGCTCATAGCTCTCTATGCATGGAGTTGCAAGGGACTATGATGTATTTTTTCTCAGCTAGAGCTACAAGCTTGTGACCTTGCTAGTCAATCACACAATGAGAGATTCAAGTGAGGACAAGGGCAAGAGTGCCAATATCTTCAAGAATCAAATATGCAATGCAATGCAAGCTATATGATGATGCAATCTAAACTATGAAAGGAAAGTATAAACTATGCTATGAAAGGAAAGAACAAGTATTACCAAGCCTTCCTATTTAGACTATGTGAGATTAATCTATTGCATAAAAGGAAGTCTACACTAAGAATGCCATCATTATGCAACTATGAAAGCAAATATGAAACTACAATGAAATGCAACAAGTCTTCAATATCCTCAAAAGCTCCAAATGCACCTAAAACCTGCAGCATAACATTAGCAAAAAAACAAGTGGATGCAAATGAAGGAGAGAGCTCTCCTTTTATAAGAAATGCAAAGAAATGGACCATTGAGATTAAGAGGCAAAAAGTCTTAATCAACGATGGAGCTTGAAAGAGGAGCAATCCATGTGCACACATATCCTCCAATAGGAAAATAAGAGTTGACTTTATGTCCATATGAGACAAAAAGTGTTTTTCTCTTTTTTATAAAATAGGAATAATGCTTTATTTGTGCAACTTAGGATAAGAAGAAAGTGGGGGCTTTTTATTTAATTAAAAGGGGAGGAAATATTCCTTTTAGGTAAATAAAAAATTAGGATAAATGGTTAGCCCATAGGATAAAAATCCAATATATGATCGAAATTAAGACTTGATCAAGAAATTGATAATGTTGAGAATATTGATTATTGATAAAATTGATTCAGGATTGATAAATTGGATAAATGGGGCCCAAAGTCTAGGCGACCATTTTAGGGTGCATACAGACCTCACTTCAGAAGAGTGAACATTTTTGGGTTACTGGTCCTAGGTGGTTTTTCCCTTCACAAGGTTTCCATGTTAAATCTCTTGTGTTATGTGTTGATTGTGATATTTGTTTGTTATCATACTTTGCATATTACATGTTAGATTTGATTGGTAACTATTATAAGTTTAGACTGATAATCAGTAAAAAGCACAGACAGTGAAAGTATTTTATGTTTACCGAGTAGCAAAAATTGAAGTATTTGTTTTGGATTATACATTTTGATTTGGGACATTGTTTAACTGATTCACCCCCCTCCCAGTTATTCCAACATGAATTAGTCAATGCATATATGTTTAGTAGATTCAATCACTCTACATACATTGCAAAGATCAACCTCTTTATGTATAATTTTATTAGGAAGCAATTGAAGAAGAAGGAGCCACTTAAAATAATATTTTTTTGGTTATATAACATTGTTAAAGTAACTAGACATAATATCTTTCCAGTCTTTACTAGAAAGAGAGACATTTGAACATTTATTGAAATGATTAAAGAGAGTCGAAATTACATAAAGATCTGTAAATAATTTTAGGAATAATCTTCAACATTTTAGTGTCATCAATCCAAGAGATATCATGAAACTAGTCATTCTTGGAGAGATTAAGGGTAGATAATTCCTCCTTAAGAATGGAGTAAATCCCACATTAGGTGCGAGGAATATCATATTATCCACAATGACCATATCAATTCTTGAGGTGATTATTGATAAGGATATCCTTAAAGAATATAATGCCCTTTTTATTCCACTTTTTAGTGGAGCATCCCTACATGAGTGTCATAGGTTTATACTTATAACATAGGTTCCACTAGATAGATTTGTCCTTGATAATATTATAATTGATAATCTAGTCGTTGTTAATGAGAAAGGTTCTCAAAAACTCCCAATACTTCTAGATACATTTGAAGACATTGGAGCCCTTGGGAGAAATGGGAAAATTATCTTTCTATAAGGATCTATTCTTTCATTGTAATTCATAATATTTTGTGCATCAATACAATTATTAGGTTGTTGAGAAAATCAATCTTTCTTGATCTCCATTTGTGATAGGTGTTTTGGTTGTAGGTGATTGTTAGGATTGTTTAGTTAAATCAATAACTTCAACAATCCCCACATAATTTAGGTTATCCTTGTTAGGATTAGAAGACATAAATCTAATAGTTACATGCAAATATATCCAATAATGAAAAGTAATAAAAAACACAAAATAGAATAGTAAGACACAAATATTTAACATGGTTCACCCAATCTTGGGCTACATCCACCAAACAGAGAGTCCAATCTTAATATCCAATAATTTAAACCTATTACAATCAATGATCTCTTGCAACTGAATACTGGTGCAAGAAGCTATAAACTTCTCATTATGATAAAAAATAAACTAAGCCTAAGACACATTTAACAAGACTTATGTTAGTTAACAAGTTTACCCTAAAAATACTTAACCAGCAACCTAGGGAAATTTTTGATGAGTCAATTCTAAAATGCTTGATGAGTTAACCTTGAACCCCATGATAAATGATAAGTGTATAGTACTTTTTTGATCAGTCACCACAAACTAACAATCTTCCACTTGGGGACTAACTAGGCTCCACACTAAATAATCTCCCACTTGGAGACTAATCCTATAGGAATATAGCTACCCCATGAAGCTCCCACTAGATTTACACACCTTGGACTCTACTGTTCCTTTTATTTTTTTAGTCTTGAAGATTAACTGAAGATGAAGAGGAGTTTGACTTCTCTCTTGTCATTGCCTTTGTAAACATATCTACTAGATTTTTATCTGTATGTATCTTTTCCAACTTTAATTGTCCATTATCCAAAATTGATCAAATATTGTGATACCTCAACTATGTGTTTGGTCTTTGAATGAAAGGAAGAAATATTTGCAAGATGGATGGAAATCTAGCTATTTGTAAATAGATAATTTTTAAACTATGATTTTTCCAACTCTTCCATAGAAAATTACAGTCATATCATCTCCTTAGCTCCCTATTTAGTAGCAACATACTCTTCCTCTATAGTAGATAAAGCAACCACCTTTTGCAATCGATAAATACAACTCACTACTATCTCACCAACAGTAAATACATAAACTATAGTACTTCACTTGGTATCTGAATCCCCTACCCAATTTGAGTCAATATAGCCTTTTAAATTAGTATTAGAGCCCCCAAAACATAAAAATTCATTGGATGTACCCCTCAAGTATCTGAGGATCCATTTTATTGAATTACAATGCTCAACTCTAGGATGAATCATATACCTACTAACAACTCCAATAACATGTGCAATATATGGTCTAGTGCATACAATAGTATACATAAAACTACCCACAACTGAAGCATATGGTACCTTGGATATTTTGTCTTCGTCCTTTTGTGTCTTTGGACACATCTCCTTAGTCAATCTCAAATGACTAGGAAAAATTTTGTTGACAGCTTTTGCATTCTCCATATGGAATGTTTGCAACACCTTTTCAACATAATCAGCCTAAGAGAGAGTCAATTTTTTGTTCTCCCTATCTCTGCAAATTTTCATACCAAGGGTTTATTTTATTTCCCCCAAATCCTTCATATAAAAATAATGTGCTAACTATTGTTTCAACTCCTTAATTTTATCCATGTTATACCCTACTATAAGCATATCATCAACATATAAACATAAAATAATATAGCAATCATCATCCAACCTCTTAAAATAAACACAATGGTTGGAATTATACCACTATAGCCATGCTCGGCCATAAAGCTATCAAATTTAATATACCATTGCCGAGGTGCTTTCTTCAAGCCATATAAACATTTATTTAATCTACACACTAAGTTCTTCTTAACTTTGAACTCAAAACCTTGTGGTTGTTGCATATATATTTCTTCTTACTAATCACCATGGATAAAGGTTGTTTTAATATTAAGTTATTCCAAATGCAAATCTTCAGTAGCCACAATACTTAAAATTGTGCATATAGAAGTCATTTTTACAACAGGAGAAAAGATCTCATCAAAATCATTACCCTTTTTCTGTGCAAATCCCTTTATAACTAACCTAGATTTAAATATTTTCTTACCTCCATCCTCCTCTTTCAGTCTATAAACCCATTTATTTGGTAAAGCCTTTTTATTTGTAGGCAACTTACATAATTCCCAGGTCTGATTTTTCAGTAAGGATTCTATATCTTCTTCCATTAAAAGCCCCCAATGAACCTTTGTATCCACACTACTACATTTGGGGCCAAATTTTGACAAACACTTTCGATAGGTAAATTTTTTTTAATGAATTTGTTATTTTTAAAAAAAATAAGCCTCGATGGTGTCAGTATTCTGATGGGTTTTAAATTGACTATCAAAATTCTGACAGTTTTGGGTATACATAAAAAAAAAGTGAAGTGCCAAATCATTTTTATTTCTATTAGCATAGAAAAAGAGCGGGAGAAAAGGAGCAAAAGATGAGCACGAGAGAAGGTATGTGATTTCTTCATCTTTCGAGCCTCTGGCATCATATTCGACTACAAATTTCAAATGCATTGCATTTTATTTGATCATGAATGCTCTCTGAAATGATCGCATTCTACTGGTTTCGTGCCCTAGCCAGTACTTTATCTCTATTATTTGATGTTATTGGTGCTTGTGCTCAAGGATATCGATTCACCATTTTGAAATGTTTGGATTCACGTTTGTTGATATTATTGGCATGTTTAATGATGCCATTGTATATTTTTGAGATGATCATTGAAATGACCACATTGTACTAGTGTCATGCCCTAGCCCATGCTTTAACTCCATTATTTGATATTATTGATGCTTGTGATCAAGGATATCCATTATTTGAAATGTTGACTTTGGTTATCAAATGGACAGTCTGTGAGCTTCTAGCTAGGTGCCATTTGTATTGATAGCTTAGGGCATCAAATGTATTGTATCATTGATAGTTGAGACTTTGTTAAAAGGAAATAGGACAAAGAAGGATTTTGATGTAGTGCTTTAACTCCATTATTTAATGTTATTAGTGCTTGTGCTCAAGGATATCCATTTTTTTGAAATGTTGACTGTGGTTATCAAATGGATTTCCCATGAGCTTCTAGCTAGGCACCATTTGTATTGATAGCTTAGGGAATCAAATGTATTGTATCATTGATAGTTGAGACTTTGTTAAAAGGAAAATAGACAAAGAATGATTTTGATTTAGTTTCTCTATTTTGATCCCTAATTGTCTTACAACCCTAGAGAAGTATATGCAGATTTATAGATGCAGTTGTAGGATACATAGTAGCTGATAATTCACAAGAAATCCATACATCCAATTTGAATAGAAATTAATACAAAGAAACAGGGTCCTCGAATGGCCCAGTCATCTGGACCTTGACTATCCCCTCAACTAGTGACCCTTCAAATTTGGGTTATCATGCAATCAGTGAGTGATCCTTTATTCTCCTGGTCTTCTCTGCATCCAAACATATTGGAAATACACAATATAATGATAACAATTCTTTCACAATCCCTCTTCCCTCAAGGAACACTATCAACATCTGGACCTTGATTGTCCCCTCAACCAATGACCCTTCAAAACTGGGTTATCATGCAATCAATGAGTGATCCTTCATTCTCCTAGTCTGCCCTATATCCAAACATATTGGAAATACACAATACAATGATAACAAGTCTTTCACAATCCCCCTTACCTCAAGGAACACTATCAACATTCGGACCTTGACTGTCCCCTCAACCAGTGACCCTTCAAAACTGGGTTATCATGCAATCAGTGAGTGATTCTTCATTCTCCAGTTCTGCCCTACATCAAAACATATTGGAAATACATAATACAATGATAAAAAGTCTTTTACAATCCCTATTCCCTCAATGAACACTATCAACATCCAGACCTTGACTGTCCCCTCAACCAATGACCCTTCAAAACTAGGTTATCATGGAATTAGTGAGTGATCCTTCATTCTCTTGGTCTGCCTTGCATCCAAACATATTGGAAATACATAATAAAATGATAACAAGTCTTTCACAATCCCCCTTCCCTCAAGGAACACTATCAACAAGTGATCCTTCTTCTTATCAACCATATCCAATGTTTCATTGAAGTCATGACCAAGAATGGTCACCTTACCAATACCATTCATGGATTCTGAAATGTTGTTCCAAACTCCTAAAAACTTTTATGTCGCTTCTTGTTTCCCCTCCCTGATTAAGACCCCCCTCATCCTCAACATGGTCTTCATCACTTATAGTCTCAAATTCACAGATAGGGGACATGTAAATATCTTTAAATAATTCTTCTACCACAATGTCCTCCCGCCCCATCTTCTTGATCTTCCTGGCTAAAGCGAATGAATCCACACACAATAACCCAAAATGAAGGGTTTTGTATCCTTTAATGAATCTCAATCACTGGTAACGCATGGACAGTCAAACTAGTAGTCTCCAAAGCATTCAATAAGTGAATATGAATGTTTGAAAACTTTCCTCTCAACTTCCCCAACCACTCCTAATCGGTTAGAGGGATATTTCTAGAATCTCCACTATTCCTATCCTTACCAACAATTCTTAAACATACTTTATCTGATATGATAATAACATGCTAAACTGAACCAATAGTATGTTCTTCATGTGGTACAAGGAAGATTTGGCTATCAAATCTTCCTTCATGCAAGTTGAGCACGAGAGAAGGTATGTGATTTCTTCATCTTTGATTGGTATCTTTGATGGGCAACATCTTTTGAGCCTCTGGCATCATATTCAACCACAAATTTCAAATGCATTGCATTTTATTTGATCACGAATGCTCACTAAAATGACCGCATTCTACTGGTGTCGTGCCCTAGCCCATACTTTATCTCCATTATTTGATGTTATTGGTGCTTGTGCTCAAGGATATCGACTCACTATTTTGAAATGTTTAGATTCACATTTGTTGATATTACAATTCATCATATCAGATAAAGTACATTTAAGAAGTTTTAGTGTCTAAACCCTCAACTAATCCCTCTAACCGATTAGGAGTGGTTGGGGAAGTTGAGAGGAAAGTTTTAACACATTCATATTCACTTATTGAATGCTTTGGAGACTACTGGTTTGACTGTCCATGTGTTAATGTTTAGAAGAGATCAATAGAGTATTTAAAGACATTCTTACATGTTTGGAGAGGTTTGAGAGATACTTATCATGACTGTACCCTCACAAACAGTGGCATAGACTAGTTTTACTAAGTTTCCTTTCTCTATTTTGAGGTTTCCTTTCTCTTCCACAAGGGTACAGTCAGAGGGTTCATTGACAAAATGATCCTTTGAATGGTTACTATAAATATGAATGATTTGATATAGCATATTTCTCATTTTACTTGAAGTTTGGAATAGCTTGTGCAAGGGTGAAAGTACTTTTGATCATTTTGGTTGTGACTGTTCCTCTACATAGTCAGGAAATGTAACTGCCTAATGATTATATGTAATGTTGAATAGATTAAATGCTTTATTCTTGGTAGAAGTGAATGGAAGGAATAGTGTTAGTGTTAGGTTTCATTTATTATTGAAATCAATGGTTTCCAAGATGTGTTGAGGAGTTTTCTCCTTGTTTAATGTTAACTGTTCCTGCACAATCCACTCATATAACAGTGAAATGCTATGTGATTGATACTTTCATACAAATGGTCCTTTGGCCTATATTAAACAGAATAGAATTTTCAGCATATTATTATCATTCTATTTCTTTGTTGTAAACATGCCATTGGTTTAGTTTTATTAAAAAAAATTCGTGTTAATTTTTTTTTCTATTTTTTCCATTTGATAACCATAGTCAACATTTCAAAATAGTGAATAACATCAAATAATGGAGATAAAGCATGGGCTAGGGCACAACACCAGTAGATTAAAAGAAATAGAATGATAATAATATGCTAAAAATTATATTATGTTTAATACATGCCAAAGGACCAGTCCCAACAATTCTTAAACATACTTTATTTTGTTTAAGAATTGTTGAGAGTAGTTCAGTGAAAACTTTAGTGGTGTTTATTTGCCAATTGGCGAATGTCGCTTGCCGTCGACCCCCAATTTGGCAAATATATTTGCCACTTGGGAATGATCATATCGCCCCGCATTTATGAAAATTGGGTCCAATGCCCGGGCTCATCGCCAATTGGTTTATGAAAATTGGGTCCAATACCTGGGATCATCACCAATGGCATATAATTTTTGGGCACAATATTTTTTTAACATTTGCCTATAATTTCAAAGTGGCCCCAAATGGACGGCCTATATTCACCAATAGTTATATATATATATTTTTTAGGTGGACCCAACTTCGCCAACCATTTTACGGATGTGTGTCTCAAATTGATTGATTTTTGCCAACTTTATTTATATTACCATGGTATTGGACAACCCATAATTACCTAGGATATAACACAAGACGTGTTATATTACACGGGCTTCACCAAATATTTGGACACCAACCTAATACCTCCCACCCAATTCACCAATAAAGATTAGTATAAATACATTCATAGATCAATGTTATTGTACACAATTTGGATCAGTTCAACTTCAATTTGATCGATAGAAAACTCGAAGTTCAGACTATTGAGTCTTGACTGCTTTGGCGAGTCGCGACTGCAATTGAATTTGAGGCAAAGGTAAGTGATTATTATTCTGTGACTATGTAAAAATTATATATTATAGTTCTATTGTCATTTGTCACTTTTTCAACAAGTAAATATTTTTTTAACATTTTTTTTACACTGGTAGGCTAGTAGCCTTTATTTCATTGAATAATCGAGATGTCAAACAAGAATAAGGGTAAGGCTCCCGCATATGGGAAAGCTAAGAGAGGCCAACAAAATACAAAACCTTATCATCGTACTTTGCTCATGGTGTTGGAAATGTTTCTGGCCAAAATCGGGAAGCTACTTCATCATAAAAAGATTTTCAAGATTCACAACCTAAGGTTGAACCTACGTGACGTATTGAATAATTCAGCAAACCTGATATCTCAGATCATGATGAACTTGAAGAAGATTTTTAGTTAAATACCCAGAGTAGCCATAATGATATAATCAACTTGGCTGAGAGTGAGAATGTCAGAGAAGATGATGGTGTAGGGAAGAAAAGAAAATACAAATCAAAGAATGATAGAATGTGGGATCTGTCGAGGAATTTTCAAATAGAATGGGTGTCAAAGTATCCATTCATTGAACCAGTGGATAATCCAATTAAAGGGGAGCCTTCGATAGAATGCAGATGTAAGATTTGTAGTGAGATAAATAAAAAGGTGATGTAGGAGCATCCTGGGTATAAGAGCAATCTTGCATCACCCAAAAATATTTCTATTTTTATAAGGGCTATTTTGTGCAGAGCTGCTATTTATGGAAAGTTACTATTTTTGGTAATTTTTGTATGTGCTTAGAATGATTTGATTTCTTTCTTGGAGGTTCATTTTGGTCATATAAGTCTGCCAGTAAAGTTTCATTGCCAGATCAAGTGTATATTGGAAGATATTAAAGATTTTCGGTATTGGCAGTAGGGTACATAAACTTTGAACTCAGTTTTGAAGGCTTTAGAGGCCCCGAATGAGGTCAAAAATTTGGGTGATGGGCGCTTGCATGGGTCAAGCCTGTAGAGAGCTACGTGGTGTTTCCGAAATGGGGTTATAATAGCCGATCGGGTCAATTGGTGATGACTTATGGTCTTCGAAAGTTGGGCCACCTGAAATGGCGAAAAATAATTTTCTTTAAAATTTCTGTTCGGGTTTCAAAGGTTATCTTGAGCCGACTATGATGTAATGAAATGTAAAATAAAATAATTCTAAGTTTGGTCGGCCTTATTGGCTAAAATTCTGGAACCTTCCCAGGCAGTGAAAAATTGCCTATATAAGGAAGGCTGTATTATTGTCTTAGGCAGTCAAGAATAGTTCTGGGTAGTAGATCTGGGTAATAGTTCAAGGCTTTGTCCTACAGAATATTGTAAGGGAATGCCCATGTGGCTTTGCATATTTTAATTCTAAAAGTTTGTAATTCCACATTTGTGGAAAAAATAAGAAGCCAATTTTATGTTCTTGCATATTGTTGTTGTTTCTCTATATCTGTTATGTGTTTGTGGTATTAAGGGGAGCATCCTTCATCAAGTGGTATCAGAGCAGATTTTCTTGAGTGTGTAAACAGATCACCGACTGTGAGGCAGTTTGCACCAGGACAGTGGTTAGGGTTTCAGCGCGCATCATGAAAATGCCTCCACGAAGAGAACGTGGCGGAAGAGCTGGTGTTGTGACACCTGAGGTTAGAGAGCTGCAGAAACAAGTGCGAGCATTGCAAGAAGAGATTAGCAGAGGAATGAATCTTAATGTCAGAGATGAAAGCGAGGATGAAGCCGAAGAAGAATATCAAGAAGGAGAAGTTGAAATTGTGAACCAGGAGGAAGAAAGACTTTTTCGGGTGATTTCCAAGATTGGGAAAAGACCTAAGATAGAGGTTCCTACATTTTCTGGAAATCTTAACCCAGAAGAATTGATCGACTGGATCAATGAATGTGAGGAATATTTTGAGTATGAAGATGTTGAGGATCTTGATAGGGTCAAATTTGTGAAGGCCAGACTGAAAGGTCATGCAAAGATATGGTGGCAAGAGATTCAGTTGGAGTGAAATAGACGGGGAAAGGAGAAAATCATGAGATGGGATCGGATGGTGGATAAATTGAAGCGACAGTTCATTCTTATTGATTATGAGCTTGACCTACTGAAGAAAATGTAGAGTTTGAAACAAGCAGGAAGATCTGTTTAGGAGTATACAGAGGAGTTCTATCGACTTCTCATCAGAACAGGCTATGCAGAAGCTGATAAGGAGAAAGTTGCCTGATACCTTAATGGGTTAAGGCCAAGCATTCAGGAGGAGCTGAATCTGGTTCGAATGAACAGTATTGAAGAGGCATACCAGTTTGCCCTAAAAGTAGAGGAAAAGCTGAACAAGAAGTTTGAGAGCAGACAAAATGGAAGAGGTCACGGTGGACGATCTAGTGGATGGTCATATGGTGGCCGAAATGAAGATCTGAAAAAGAAGGATGAGTCCAGTAGCAGTCAGAATCAGCAAAAAAATAATTCCAATCGCTTCCAGGATCAGAATAATAGATATCAGAGAGGAAGAGGAAGAGGACAAGGATCTGGAAGAGGTGGCTTCCATGGAACATGTTTTCACTGTGAAGAAGAAGGTCATAGTGCATTTGAATGTCCTCAGTGCCAAGGCAGAACAGACAGGAGAAATGAAAGCCAGGCCAGAGTTGCACATGTAGATGAAGATGCCAGATAATCGTATTCTGAAGATGCTGAAAGAGGAGAAACGTTGATTAACCAAAGAGTCCTGTTGAGTGGTGAGAATGAACCTGAGCAAAGGAGGAGTCTGTTTCGCACCAGGTGCAAGTGTGAAGGTAAATGTTGTGATGTGATTATTGATAGTGGAAGCACTGACAATTTGGTGTCAGAAGAGATGGTGACAAAGTTGAAGCTCAAGAGACAGAAACACCCACATCCATATCGGATTGCCTAGGTACAGGATGACCACAAGGTCATGGTCAATGAACAATGCCTAGTGAAGTTCAAGGTTGGCAGATACCAAGATGAGGTATTGTGTGATATCATATCTATGGATGCATGTCATATGTTGTTGGGTAGACCATGGTAGTTTGACAGATGTGCTGTACATGATAGTCGTGTGAATACCTATTCCCTGACAAAGGATGGAGTGCGACATAAACTAAAACCATTGAAGGAGACTGAAGAAAAGGTATGTGGTAATGCAAGGATAACTTTTGTTGATGGAAGAAATTTCCTAAATGGTATGAGGCATGAGCATGTATGTTTTGCTTTAATTCTAAAAGCTGGTAAAGAGGAAGTAGAAGATGTTCCTGTAGAAGTTGCAGATTTGTTGAATGAGTTTCAAGATATTATATTCGATAACGTGCTTGATGGATTACCACCAGTCAGGAAGATCAGTCATTAGATAGACTTGATCCCAAGAGTGAGTTTTCCGAACAAGACAGCACACAGAATGACACCTGCAGAAAGTGAGGAGTTGAACAGACAAGTACACGAGTTGTTACAGAAATGATTGATCTGTGAGAGTCTGAGTCCCTGTGCTGTACCAGCAGTATTAGCACCAAAGAAGAATGGAGAATGGAGGATGTGTACAGATTCTAGGGCAATAAACAAGATCACAATCAAGTACAGGTTTCCATTGCCACGAATCGATGATATTATGGACTATTTGAGTGGAGCTGTGTATTTTTCAAAGATAGATCTGAAAAGTGGATATCATCAGATTCGGATCAGAGAAGGAGATGAATGGAAGACTGCCTTCAAGATAAAGGAATGACTGTATGAGTGGTTAGTCATGCCTTTTGGGCTAACCAATGCACCGAACACTTTCATGCGGCTCATGAACGAGGTTCTGAAAGAATTTGTGGGTATGTTTGTCATTATTTACCTAGATGATATTTTGATCTTTAGTAAGACATTGGAGGAGCATATGATGCATATTCGTATGGTATTTGAGAAGCTGAGAGAAGAGAAATTATTGATTAATTTGAAGAAGTGCAGTTTTGTGAAGAAAGAGTTAGTGTATTTGGGATTTGTAGTTTCAGCAGAAGGTCTAAAAATGGACCCAGAAAAAGTACAGGCTATCTTTGAATGGCCTACTCCAAGGAGTGCTACTGAGGTAAGATCTTTTCATGGTTTGGCTAGCTTTTACAGAAAGTTTATCAAAAATTTTAGTAGTATGTGTGGTCCCTTGACTGAAACAATGAGAGGGGATAGAAAAGAGTTTAAGTGGACTAATGGGGCAGAAAAGAGTTTTCAATTGTTGAAACAAAAAGTTACAGAACAACCTATTTTAGCACTTCCAGATTTTAATAAGGTGTTTCAAGTAGATTATGATGCTAGTGGTACTGCAATAGGAGTTGTTATGAGCCAAGAAGGTAAACCTGTTGCGTATTTCAGTGAGAAGTTAAATGATGCCAAGAGGAAGTATTCTGTTTATGATCAGAAATTTTATGCTATAGTTCAGGCATTAAAGAAGAGACATTATCTACGTCCTAAAGAGTTTGTTTTATATACTGATCATCAAGCATTGTAATATTTGAATAGTCAAGGAAAATTGAATCAAAGGCATTTGAAATGGGTTGAGTTTTTGCAGAGTTATACATTTATTTTTAAACACAGGAGTGGAAAGTCTAATAGGGTTGCAGATGCTCTTAGTAGAAGGCAACTATTGCTGACAGAAATGCAGATTGAAGTGTTTGGGTTCAAGGAACTCAAGAATTTGTATCCAGAGGATCATGATTTTGGTGAAGCTTGGAAAGCTTGTACAGAACCTGTTACTCTAGAAAGGACAAAATGGTTGGATTTTATCATCCAGGATGATATGCTATTCAGAGGGAGTCAGTTGTGCATTCCACAAAGTTCTATGAGGGAGAATCTCATCAATGAGAAGCATAGCAGAGGATTGGCTGGACATTTTGGTCGTGATAAAACCTTGAGTTTGGTTAGTGAGAATTATTATTGGCCATAGTTGCAGCAAGATGTGAAGAATATCTAAAGAATATCTGGTCAAGTGGAAAGGACGACCTGTCGAAGATTCATCATGGCTAACAAGGGTGGAGGTTAACCGTATTGGTTTTCCTCTGCACACCTGAGTTGTGACAGGGTCACTTTTCAAATTACCCTGGGTGTCTGATGCAGGAGCATCCTGGGTGTAAGAGCAATCTTGCATCACCCAAAAATATTTCTATTTTTATAAGGGCTATTTTGTGCAGAGCTGCTATTTATGGAAAGTTACTATTTTTGATAATTTTTGTATGTGCTCAGAATGATCTGATTTCTTTCTTGGAGGTTCATTTTGGTCATATAAGTCTGCCAGTAAAGTTTCATTGCTAGATCAAGTGTATATTGGAAGATATTGAAGATTTTCGGTATTGGCAGCAAGGTACAGAAACTTTCAACTCAGTTTTGAAGGCTTTAGAGGCCCTGGATAAGTTCAAAAATTTGGGTGACGGGCACTTGTGTGGATCAAGCTTGTAGAGCGCTACGTGGCATTTTCGAAATGGGGTTATAATGGCCGATCGGGTCAATTGGTGATGACTCATGGTCTTCGGAAGTTGGGCCACCTGAAATGGCGAAAAATAATTTTCTTCAAAATTTCTGTTCAGGTGTCAAAGGTTATCTTGAGCCAACTATGATGTAATAAAATGTAAAATAAAATAATTCTAAGTTTGGTCGACCTTATTGGCTAAAATTCTAGAACCTTCCCAGGCAGTGGAAAATTGCCTATATAAGGAAGGCTGTATTATTGTCTTAGGCAGTTCAGAATAGTTCTGGGTAGTAGATCTGGGTAATAGTTCGAGGCTTTGTCCTATAGAATATTGTAAGGGAATGCCCATGTGGCTTTGCATATTGTAATTCTGAAAGTTTGTAATTCCACATTTGTGGAGATAATAAGAAGCCAATTTTATGTTCTTGCATATTGTTGTTATTTCTCTATATCTGTTATGTGTTTGTGGTATTAAGGGGAGCACCCTTCATCAAGTGGTATCAGAGTAGGTTTTCTTGAGTGTGTAAACAGATCGCTGACTGTGAGGCAATTTGCACTAGGACCGTGGTTAGGGTTTCAGCGCGCATCGTGAAAATGCCTCCACGAAGAGAACGTGGCGGAAGAGCTGGTGCTGTGACACCTGAGGTTAGAGAGCTGCAGAGACAAGTGCGAGCATTGCAAGAAGAGATTCGTAGAGAAATGAATCTTAATGTCAGAGATGAAAGCGAGAATGAAGCTGAAGAAGAATATCAAGAAGGAGAAGTTGAAATTGTGAACCAGGAGGAAGAAAGACTTTTTCGGGCAATTTCCAAGATTGGGAAAAGACCTAAGATGGAGGTTCCTACATTTTCTGGAAATCTTAACTCAGAGGAATTGATCGAATGGATCAATGAATGTGAAGAATATTTTGAGTATGAAGATGTTGAGGATCCTGATAGGGTCAAATTTGCGAAGGCCAGACTGAAAGGTCATGCGAAGATATGGTGGCAAGAGATTCAGTTGGAGAAAAATAGAGAGGGAAAGGAGAAAATCATGCGATGGGATCGGATGGTGGATAAATTGAAGCGACAGTTCATTCCTGTTGATTATGAGCTTGACCTACTGAAGAAAATGTAGAGTTTGAAGCAAGCAGGAAGATCTGTTCAGGAGTATACAGAGGAGTTCTATCGACTTCTCATCAGAACAGGCCATGCAGAAGCTGATAAGGAGAAAGTTGCCCGATACCTTAATGGGTTAAGGCCAAGCATTCAAGAGGAGCTGAATCTGGTTCGAATGAACAGTATTGAAGAGGCATACCAGTTTTCCCTAAAAGTAGAGGAAAAGTTGAACAAGAAGTTTGAGAGCAGATAAAATGGAAGAGGTCGCGGTGGATGATCTGGTGGACAGTCATATGGTGGCCGAAATGAAGATCCAAAAAAGAAGGATGAGGCCAGTAGCAGTCAGAATCAGTGAGAAAATAATTCCAATCACTTCTAGGATTAGAATAATAGAGATCAGAGAGGAAGAGGAAGAGGACAAGGATCTGGAAGAGGTGGCTTCCGTGGAACATATTTTCACTGTGGAGAAGAAGGTCATAGGGCATTTGAATGTCCTCAGTGCCAATGCAGAACAGACATGAGAAATGAAGGCCAGGCCAGAGTTGCACATGTAGATGAAGATGCCAGATAATCAAATTATGAAGATGCTGAAAGAGAAGAAATGTTGATTAACTGAAGAGTCCTGTTGAGTGGTGAGAATGAATCTGAGCAAAGGAGGAGCCTGTTTCGCACCAGGTGCAAGTGTGAAGGTAAATGTTGTGATGTGATTATTGATAGTGGAAGCACTGACAATTTGGTGTCAGAAAAGATGGTGACAAAGTTGAAGCTCAAGAGATAGAAACACCCACATCCATATCAGAATGCTTGGGTACAGGATGATCACAAGGTCATGGTCAATGAACAATGCCTAGTGAAGTTCAAGGTTGGCGGATACCAAGATGAGGTATTATGTGATATCATATCTATGGATGCATGTCATATGTTGTTGGGTAGACCATGGTAGTTTGATAGATGTGTTGTACATGATGGTCATGCGAATACCTATTCCTTGACAAAGGATGGAGTGCGACATAAACTAAAACCATTGAAGGAGACTGAAGAAAAGGTATGTGGTAATGCAAAGATAACTTTTGTTGATGGAAGAAATTTCCTAGATGGTATGAGGCATGAGCATGTATGTTTTTCTTTAATTCCAAAAGCTGGTAAAGAGAAAGTAGAAGATGTTCCTGTAGAAGTTGCAGATTTGTTGAACAAGTTTCAAGATATTGTATTCGATAATGTGCCTGATGGATTACCACCAGTCAGGAAGATCAGTCATCAGATAGACTTGATCCCAAGAGCGAGTTTTCCGAATAAGGTAGCACACAGAATGACACCTGCAGAAAGTGAGGAGTTGAACAGACAAGTACATGAGTTGTTACAGAAAGGATTGATCTGTGAGAGTCTGAGTCCCTGTGCTGTACCAGCAGTATTAGCACCAAAGAAGAATGGAGAATGGAGGATGTGTACAGATTCTAGGGCAATAAACAAGATCACAATCAAGTACAGGTTTCCATTGCCATGAATGGATGATATTATAGACTGTTTGAGTGGAGCTATGTATTTTTCAAAGATAGATCTGAAAAGTGGATATCATCAGATTCAGATCAGAGAAGGAGATGAATAGAAGACTACCTTCAAGACAAAAGAAGGACTGTATGAGTGGTTAGTCATGCCTTTTGGGCTAACCAATGCACTGAGCACTTTCATGCGGCTCATGAACGAGGTTCTGAAAGAATTTTTGGGTATGTTTGTCATTGTTTACCTAGATGATACTTTGATCTTTAGTAAGACATTGGAGGAGAATATGATGCATATTCGTATGGTATTTGAGAAGCTGAGAGAAGAGAAATTGTTGATTAATTTGAAGAAGTGCAGTTTTGTGAAGAAAGAGTTAGTGTATTTGGGATTTGTAGTTTCAGCAGAAGGTCTAAAAATAGACCCAGAAAAAGTACAGGCTATCTTTGAATGACCTACTCCAAGGAGTGCTACTGAGGTAAGATCTTTTCATGGTTTGGCTAGCTTTTACAGAAAGTTTATCAAAAATTTTAGTAGTATTTGTGGTCCCTTGACTGAAACAATGAGAGGGGATAGAAAAGAGTTTAAGTGGACTAATGGGGCAGAAAAGAGTTTTCAATTGTTGAAACAAAAAGTTACAGAACAACCTGTTTTAGCACTTCCAAATTTTAATAAGGTGTTTCAAGAAGATTATGATGCTAGTGGTACTGCAATAGGAGCTGTTATGAGCCAAGAAGGTAAACCTGTTGCGTATTTCAGTGAGAAGTTAAATGATGCCAAGAGGAAGTATTCTGTTTATGATCAGGAATTTTATGCTATAGTTCAAGCATTAAAGAAGTGGAGACATTATCTACTTCCTAAAGAGTTATTTTTGTATACTGATCATCAAGATTTGCAATATTTGAATAGTCAAGGAAAATTGAATCAAAGGCATTTGAAATGGGTTGAGTTTTTGCAGAGTTATACATTTGTTTTAAAACATAGGAGTGGAAAGTATAATAGGGTTGCAGATGCTCTTAGCAGAAGGCAACTATTGCTGACAGAAATGTAGATTGAAGTGGTTGGGTTCAAGAAACTCAAGAATTTGTATCCAGAGGATCCTAATTTTGGTAAAGCTTGGAAAGCTTGTACAGAACCTGTTACTCTAGACAGGACAAAATGGTTGGATTTTATCATCCAGGATGATATGCTATTCAGAGGGAGTCAGTTGTGCATTCTACAAAGTTCTATGAGGGAGAATCTCATCAAGGAGAAGCATAGCGAAGGATTGGCTAAACATTTTGGTCGTGATAAAACCCTTGGTTTGGTTAGTGAGAATTATTATTGGCCAAAGTTGCAGCAAGATGTGAAGAAGTTTGTACAGAGTTGCAGAGTATGTCAGATGGTGAAAGGAGTGAAGCAGAATATAGGGTTGTATCAGCCATTACCCATACCAAAGAAGCCTTGGGAGGATATCAGCATGGACTTTGTTCTTGGTTTACCGAGGACTTAGCGGGGACATGATTCAATTTTTGTGATGGTTGACAGATTTTCAAAGATGACACATTTTATTCCCTGCAAGAAGACTAATGATGCTGTTCATGTAGCAGAATTATTTTTCAGAGAAGTAGTGAGACTTCATGGTTTTCCAAAGACCATAGTTTCAGATCGGGACACTAAGTTTGTTGGATATTTCTGGCGTACATTGTGGAAGAAGTTGAAGATAGATTTGAAGTTTAGTTCATCGCATCATCCACAGACTGATGGACAGACAGAGGTGGTGAATAGGATTTTAGAAAATTTGCTGAGATATTTGGTTGGAGATAAGCCAACAGGATGGGATTTGATTTTACCACAGGTGAAATTTGCATACAATAATTCTGTCAACAGGAGCACTGGTAAATCACCATTTCAGATTGTATATGGAAGTAGTTCAAGAAATGCATCTGAATTGAGGAAGATAGATAAAGGAGAAATAAGTAGTGCTGAAGCTGAGGATTTTGCAGAACACTTAAAGAACATCCATGGGGAGGTGAGGAAGCATATTACCAAGATGAACACATAGTATAAGGCTAAGGCAGATGAGAAAAGGAGGTATAAAAAATTTCAGGTTGGTGATGAAGTCATGGTTCATTTGCGGAAGGAGCAGTTTCCAGTTGGTACATATAACAAGCTGAAAATGAAGAAGTTTGGACCATGTAAGATACTGAAGAAACATGATTCAGGAAATGCATATGAGGTAGAATTGCCTACTGAGCTACATATTTCACCAGTGTTTAACATTTCAGATTTGACAGAGTATCATGAAGGAGGTGTTGAAGATGCGATCATAGCAGCACAGTGGAGTATTTCAGCAACTAGTTCAGACAATAAGGAGATCGAAGATATATTGGACAGTTGTGTTGGCAGAAGCACAAAGAACATGACATATGAAGAATATCTGGTCAAGTGAAAAGGACGACCTGTTGAAGATTCATCATGGCTAACAAGGGTGGAGGTTAACCGTCTTGGTTTTCCTCGCCACACCTGAGTCGTGACAGGGTCACTTCTCAAATTACCCCGGGTGTCTGATGCAGGAGCATCCTGGGTGTAAGAGCAATCTTGCATCACCCAAAAATATTTCTATTTTTATAAGGGCTATTTTGTGCAGAGCTGCTATTTATGAAAAGTTACTATTTTTGGTAATTTTCGTATGTGCTCAGAATGATCTGATTTCTTTTTTGGAGGTTCATTTTGGTCATATAAGTCTACCAGTAAAGTTTCGTTGCCAGATCAAGTGTATATTGGAAGATATTAAAGATTTTCGGTATTGGCAGCAAGGTACAGAAACTTTCAACTCAGTTTTGAAGGCTTTAGAGGCCCCAGATAAGGTCAAAAATTTGGGTGATGCGCACTTGGATGGGTCAAGCCTGTAGAACGATACGTGGCATTTCCGAAATGGGGTTATAATAGCCGATCGGGTCAACTGGTGATGACTTATGGTCTTCGGAAGTTGGGCCACCTGAAATGGCGAAAAATAATTTTCTTCAAAATTTTTGTTCGGGTTTCAAAGGTTATCTTGAGCTGACTATGATGTAATAAAATGTAAAATAAAATAATTCTAAGTTTGGTCGGCCTTATTGGCTAAAATTCTAGAACCTTCCTAGACGGTGGAAAATTGCCTATATAAGGAAGGCTGTATTATTGTCTTAGGCAGTTCAGAATAGTTCTGGGTAGTAGATCTGGGTAATAGTTCGAGGCTTTGTCATACAGAATATTGTAAGAGAATGCCGATGTGGCTTTGCATATTGTAATTCATAAAGTTTGTAATTCCACATTTGTGGAGATAATAAGAAGCCAATTTTATGTTCTTGCATATTGTTGTTGTTTCTCTATATCTGTTATGTGTTTGTGGTATTAAGGGGAGCACCCTTCATCAAGTGGTATCAGAGCAGGTTTTCTTGAGTGTGTAAACAGATCGCCGATTGTGAGGCAGATTGCACGAGGACCGTGGTTAGGGTTTTAGCACGCGTCGTGAAAATGCCTCCATGAAGAGAACTTGGCAGAAGAGCTGGTGCTGCCTAAGGTTAGAGAGCTGCAGAGACAAGTGCGAGCATTGCAAGAAGAGATTCACAGAGGAATGAATCTTAATGTCAGAGATGAAAGCGAGGATGAAGCCAAAGAATAATATCAAGAAGGAGAAGTTGAAATTGTGAACCAGGAGGAAGAAAGACTTTTTCGGGCAATTTCCAAGATTGGGAAAAGACCTAAGATGGAGGTTCCTACATTTTCTCAAAATCTTAACTCAGAGGAATTGATCGACTGGATCAATGAATGTGAAGAATATTTTGAGTATGAAGATGTTGAGGATCCTGATAGGGTCAAATTTGTGAAGGCCAGACTGAAAGGTCATGCGAAGATATGGTGGCAAGAGATTCAGTTGGAGTGAAATAGACGGGGAAAGGAGAAAATTACGAGATGGGATCGAATGGTAGATAAATTGAAGTGATAGTTCATTCTGTTGATTATGAGCTTGACCTACTGAAGAAAATGCAGAGTTTGAAGCAAGCAGGAAGATCTGTTCAGGAGTATACAGAGGAGTTCTATCAACTTTTCATCAGAACAGGCCATGCAGAAGCTGATAAGGAGAAAGTTGCCCGATACCTTAATGGGTTAAGGCCAAGCATTCAGGAGGAGTTGAATCTGTTTCGAATGAACAGTATTGAAGAGGCATACCAGTTTGCCCTAAAAGTAGAGGAAAAGCTGAACAAGAAGTTTGAGAGTAGATAAAATGGAAGAGGTCGTGGTGGACGATCTGGTGGACGGTCATATGGTGGCCGAAATGAAGATCTGAAAAAGAAGGATGAGGCCAGTAGTAGTCAGAATCAGCGAGAAAATAATTCCAATCACTTCCAGGATCAGAATAATAGAGATCAGAGAGGAAGAGGAAGAGGACAAGGATCTGGAAGAGGTGGCTTCCGTGGAACATGTTTTCACTATGGAGAAGAAGGTCATAGTGCATTTGAATGTCCTCAGCGCCAATGCAGAATAGATAGGAGAAATGAAGGCCAGGCCAGAGTTGCACATGTAGATGAAGATGCCAGATCATCAAATTTTGAAGATGTTGAAAGAGGAGAAACGTTGATTAACCGAAGAGTCCTGTTGAGTGGTGAGAATGAACCTGAGCAAAGGAGGAGCCTGTTTCGCACCAGGTGTAAGTGTGAAGGTAAATGTTGTGATGTGATTATTGATAGTGGAAGCACTGACAATTTGGTGTCAGAAGAGATGGTGACAAAGTTGAAGCTCAAGAGACAGAAACACCCACATCCATATCGGATTGCCTGGGTACAGGATGACCACAAGGTCATGGTCAATGAACAATGCCTAGTGAAGTTCAAGGTTGGCGGATACCAAGATGAGGTATTGTGTGATATCATATCTATGGATGCATGTCATATGTTGTTGGGTAGACCATGGCAGTTTGACAGATGTGTTGTACATGATGGTTGTGCGAATACTTATTTCCTGACAAAGGATGGAGTGTGACATAAACTAAAACCATTGAAGGAGACTGAAGAAAAGGTATGTGGTAATGCAAGGATAACTTTTGTTGATGGAAGAAATTTCCTAGATGGTATGATGCATGAGCATGTATGTTTTGCTTTAATTCCAAAAGCTGGTAAAGAGGAAGTAGAAGATGTTCCTGTAGAAGTTGTAGATTTCTTGAACGAGTTTCAAGATATTGTATCTGATAACGTGCCTAATGAATTACCACTAGTCAGGAAGATCAATCATCAGATGGACTTGATCCCAGGAGTGAGTTTTCTGAATAAGGCAGCACACAGAATGACACCTGTAGAAAGTGAGGAGTTGAATAGACAAGTACATGAGTTGTTACAGAAATGATTGATCCGTGAGAGTCTGAGTCCCTGTGCTGTACCAGCAGTATTAGCACCAAAGAAGAATGGAGAATGGACGATGTGTATAGATTCTAGGGAAATAAACAAGATCATAATCAAGTACAGGTTTCCATTGCCATGAACGGATGATATTATGGACTGTTTGAGTGGAGCTGTGTATTTTTCAAAGATAAATTTGAAAAGTGGATATCATCAGATTCGGATCAGAGAAGGAGATGAATGGAAGACTGCCTTCAAGACAAAAGAAGGACTGTATGAGTGGTTAGTCATGCCTTTTGGGCTAACCAATGCACCGAACACTTTCATGCGGCTCATGAACGAGGTTCTGAAAGAATTTCTGGGTAAGTTTGTCATTGTTTACTTAGATGATATTTTAATGTTTAGTAAGACATTGGAGGAGCATATGATGCATATTCGTATGGTATTTGAGAAGCTGAGAGAAGAGAAATTGTTGATTAATTTGAAGAAGTGCAGTTTTGTGAAGAAAGAGTTAGTATATTTGGGATTTGTAGTTTCAGCAGAAGGTCTAAAAATAGACCCAGAAAATGTACAGGCTATTCTTGAATGGCCTACTCCAAGGAGTGCTATTGAGGTAAGATCTTTTCATGGTTTGGCTAGCTTTTATAGAAAGTTTATCAAAAATTTTAGCAGTATTTGTGGTTTGTTGACTGAAACAATGAGAGGGGATAGAAAAGAGTTTAAGTGGACTAATGGGGCAGAAAAGAGTTTTCAATTGTTGAAACAAAAAGTTACAGAACAACCTATTTTAGCACTTCCAGATTTTAATAAGGTGTTTCAAGTAGATTGTGATGCTAGTGGTACTGCAATAGGAGCTGTTATGAGCCAAGAAGGTAAACCTGTTGCGTATTTCAGTGAGAAGTTAAATGATGCCAAGAGGAAGTATTCTGTTTATGATCAAAAATTTTATGCTATAGTTCAGGCATTAAAAAAGTGGAGACATTATCTACTTCCTAAAGAGTTTGTTTTGTATACTGATCATCAAGCTTTGCAATATTTGAATAGTCAAGAAAAATTGAATCAAAGGCATTTGAAATGGGTTGAGTTTTTGCGGAGTTATACATTTGTTTTGAAACACAGGAGTGGAAAGTCTAATAGGGTTGCAGATGCTCTTAGCAGAAGGCAACTATTGCTGACAGAAATGCAGATTGAAGTGGTTGGGTTCAAGGAACTCAAGAATTTGTATCCAGAGGATCCTGATTTTGGTGAAGCTTGGAAAGCTTGTACAGAACCTGTTACTCTAGATAGGACAAAATGGTTGGATTTTATCATCCAGGATGATATGCTATTCAGAGGGAGTCAGTTGTGCATTCCACGAAGTTCTATGAGGGAGAATCTCATCAAGGAGAAGCATAGCGGAGGATTGGCTGGACATTTTGGTCGTGATAAAACCTTTGGTTTGGTTAGTGAGAATTATTATTGGCCATAGTTGCAGCAAGATGTGAAGAAGTTTGTACAGAGTTGCAGAGTATGTCAGATGGCGAAAGGAGTGAAGCAGAATATAGGGTTGTATAAGCCATTACCCGTACCAAAGAAGCCTTGGGAGGATATCAGCATGGACTTTGTTCTTGGTTTACCGAGGACTTAGCGGGGACATGATTCAATTTTTGTGGTGGTTGACAGATTTTCAAAGATGGAACATTTCATTCCCTGCAAGAAGACTAATGATGTTGTTCATGTAGCAGAATTGTTTTTCAGAGAAGTAGTGAGACTTCATGGTTTTCCAAAGACCATAGTTTCAGATTGGGACACTAAGTTTGTTGGATATTTCTGGCGTACATTGTGGAAGAAGTTGAAGACAGATTTGAAGTTCAGTTCATCGCATCATCCACAGACTGATGGACAGACAGAGGTGGTGAATAGGAGTTTGAGAAATTTGTTGAGATGTTTGGTTGGAGATAAGCCAACAGGATGGGATTTGATTTTACCACAGGCAGAATTTGCATACAATAATTCTATCAACAGAAGCACTGGTAAATCACCATTCCAGATTGTATATAGAAGTAGTCCAAGAAATGCATCTGAATTGAGGAAGATAGATAAAGGAGAAATAAGTAGTTTTGAAGTGAGGATTTTGCAGAACACTTGAAGAACATCCATGGGGAGGTGAGAAAGCATATTACCAAGATGAACGCACAGTATAAGGCTAAGAGAGATGAGAAAAGGAGGTATAAGGAATTTCAGGTTGGTGATGAAGTCATGGTTCATTTGCAGAAGGAGCAGTTTCCAGTTGGTACATATAACAAGCTGAAAATGAAGAAGTTTGGACCATGTAAGATACTAAAGAAACATGATTCAAGAAATGCATATGAGGTAGAATTGCCTACTGAGCTACATATTTCACCAGTGTTTAACATTTCAGATCTGACAGAGTATCATGAAGGAGGTGTTGAAGATGCGATCACAGCAGCATAGTGGAGTATTCCAGCAACTAGTTCAGACACTAAGGAGATCGAAGGTATACTGGACAGTCGTGTTGGTAGAAGAACAAGGAACAGGACATATGAAGAATATCTGGTCAAGTAGAAAGGATGACCTGTTGAAGATTCATCATGGCTAACAAGGGTGGAGGTTAACCGTCTTGATTTTCCTCTGCACACCTGAGTCGTGACAGGGTCACTTCTCAAATTACCCCGGGTGTCTGATGCAAGAGCATCCTAGGTGTAAGAGCAATTTTGCATCACCCAAAAATATTTCTATTTTTATAAGGGCTATTTTGTGCAGAGCTGCTATTTATGGAAAGTTACTATTTTTGGTAATTTTTGTATGTGCGTAGAATGATCTGATTTCTTTCTTGGAGGTTCATTTTGGTCATTGCCAGATCAAGTAAAGTTTCATTGCCAGATCAAGTGTATATTGGAAGATATTGAAGATTTTCGGTATTGGCAGCAGGGTACAGAAACTTTGAACTCAGTTTTGAAGGCTTTAGAGGCCCCGGATGAGGTCTAAAATTTGGGTGACGGGTGCTTGCGCGGGCCAAGCCTGTAGAGCGCTACGTGGCATTTCCGAAATATGGGGTTATAATAGCCGATCGGGTCAACTGGTGATGACTTATGGTCTTCGGAAGTTGGGCCACCTGAAATGGCGAAAAATAATTTTCTTCAAAATTTCTGTTCGGGTTTCAAAGGTTATCTTGAGCCGACTATGATGTAATAAAATGTAAAATAAAATAATTCTAAGTTTGGTCGGCCTTATTGGCTAAAATTCTGGAACCTTCCCAAGTGGTGGAAAATTGCCTATATAAGGAAGGCTGTATTATTGTCTTAGGCAGTTCAGAATAGTTCTGGGTAGTAGATCTGGGTAATAGTTCGAGGCTTTGTCCTACAGAATATTGTAAGGGAATGCCGATGTGGCTTTGCATATTGTAATTCGTAAAGTTTGTAATTCCACATTTGTGGAGATAATAAGAAGCCAATTTTATGTTATTGCATATTGTTGTTGTTTCTCTATATCTGTTATGTGTTTGTGGTATTAAGGGGAGCACCCTTCATCAAAAGGAAAAGAGGTTGCAGCTAAAAATTGTCACCATAGAGAAGCATATGGGTAAAGTTTATGAAAAGAAAATGATAGATGGAGTTCAAAAATTAGTGATAAGATGGAAAACAAAGGAGGAATCTCAGCATTTTAGGAATGCAGAATTATATGAATTTCAACATAATATAAAGATGAATCCTTGTGAAGTTAAAGTCTCTATTAAAGCTTGTTTTGGAAAAGCATTGGAAGTAGAACTAATGGGAAAAGTTGTTTATTTAAGTGTTGTGTTTAATATTTTGAGTAGAGGGCGTCCTATGATAGACTACCTGTCATTGAGTGCTTTATTACACTTTTTGAATGTTCATAACTATCCTAATAGTCACTGGTCAATAAACAGTGGATGGGAATGGGCAAGTTGTGTTGCCAAGATTGAAAAAGAAGATCTGAAGGCAAAAATTAAAGAGTCAAATTTTATTGCATTGTCTTTAGACGAGGTTACAGCAGTAGACAATACTTCCTGGGTATGCATGCATGTTTATACTATACAAAATTTTGTTTGCCAACCTCATCTACTAATTGTTGCTAAAATGAGGGATAATGCGACAACGGAAAATTTATTTGAACTAGTAAAGAGTTCTCTAATGGAATATGGAGGTATACATGACATGACCATTGCCAAAAATTTGGTGTGTGTTGGAGCAGATGGAGCTTCAGTAATGCAAGGCCATAGGGGTGGTCTTTGCACAAAGATACAATCTTCTTGTGCATCCTACATTACTCCCATTCACTGTATGGCCCACAGAATGAATCTAGCTTTTGGAGTGGTCAGCAAGCATGCTCCAGTACAAAAAATTGAAGCTTTAATCAAAGAGCTCTACCAATACTTCTATTGAAGTCTGAAATGATTTAGGGAATTTCAAAACTTTGCCAAAGGACTAACCGACGGGAACAAGCTTCTTAAGGATAATGATACTAGATGGATCTCTTTGGATGGACCAGCACATCGAGTTTTTTCAGAATATCAATCATTGCTTGGTCTAATGAACTCAAGTCGTGACGAAGTCGAGAATCCAAAATTTCCTACGCTATTGGCAATGTTAACTAATGTAGAGACATTGTTAACATTAGCAGGTTTTCTCCCCATGCTTGAGGAAATGAGAAATTTAATGAAAAAGGCCCAGCAAAGAGCTATGTATATTGTAGAATATGCTTTGCTGCATAAATTAACATGCGTGACACTTGATAGTCTCTATCAATTATGTGAAGATGATGTAAAATTTACCAGCTAGCTGAAAGTCACAGATTTGGACAATCCTAATAACTTTTTAAAAATAGTTTCAAACAGGGAGTTATGTGTAGAAGTTCATGGAGTTGAGATACCAATTCACTACTTTGCCAGGATCAAGTCCGAGGAACCAGGAAAGAACACCAGGACTTGGCAAGTATCAAGTATTAAAAGGGAAGACTTTACCAAGATCGTTGAGTCTATAACAGCTTCTATGAAGCACATTGCCTATGATCTTTCCTCACAGATTAGAGCAAGATTCCTTCTAGTCAAACTACTTGAATCCATGGCTATTATGTTTCCTCAATATTGGAGTATGAACAATCCAAAATATTTTAAAACTAGGCTACTAACTTTGATAGATCATTTCTGCAAAACCAAAGAGTTAAATGGAGCAACTCTAAATGGAATTTTAGATGGAAATCATTTGAGAGAGCAATCAGGTCATTTTTCAATAACAATGAGGGAACAATATAATATTATGCAGAACCCTCGTGAAGATGGATTGGTATCAAGGCTTTGGAAAAATCTAGCTAAGAGTGAATTGTTGACTGATTCAATATCAGGATATTTCAAGCTTGCTAATTTATGTCTAACCATGATATTGGGGTCGGTGGAGGATGAGAGAGTTTTCAGTGCTTTGGGATTCCTAAAGTCAAGGCTAAGAAACAAACTAGACAAGAATCTGGAAAATTGCTTGAGGGTCTATACATCCAGGTATGAAGTCAATACTTTTCCTTATGAAAGGGCACTGAAATTGAGGAGGAAGAAATGTCAGAGAAGAGGGACGGGAAACATTTCAAACCAAAGTGGGACTGGGAGTGGGAATGCTAGAGACAATGATGTCATTGACTCATGTACTACTGGTACTGGTACTGCTAGCGGTGAACATCAGTTAAGTGGTGGTATGCAAAGTGAAGAAAACATATCGAAGAACCAAGGAATCTATGAAGTTGATGGTGTTGAATCCGACGATCTCAATGATGATATGATGTGGAAGCTTGAAGTTGAACCATTGTAGAAGTAGCAGTTCCTAGCCTCCTAGGTATCTATTAATCTTTATCTTGAAGTTTACTATTAGTTTCTGTATCTCATCAACAATCATGCATAATAGCATATTCCAATGTCAAAAACATGAATTTGGTTGATAATGTCATCAAGATTCAATTCCAAAATTAATAATGGTTTTCATTTGCATTATTCAGCTCATATGGTACAATTATTATAGATTTTTCATTATTTTTTTTGACAACATAGCAATTCATATGTTAGAATTCTTAGAGTTCGAAATACTGATTCTCATTAATTTAATTACAAATATGATACAATGTAACAATTCATTCATCAATATTAGTAAGAACACAACTCTATGATTCTATTTACAAAACTCAATGACTCAATACCCATTGGCAATTTGGCACATTGCCCAATTTCAATTTCATTACCCTAAGCCAATGACCCTGAATTCCCTTTTACAGAAACAAGGGAGCAACAACAGCTTCAGGTTGATTTTCCTAATGTGAAGTGAGAAGTCTCAAAATCTAAATCGGTAAGAAAACTACAAGTCTACAACATCTCTACAACTTTAGTTGTACATTTTTGCATTTGATAGGCTAGTTTAGTAAATTAGCATTGGCAATAGCATCTGCAAGACTACAGCATTCATCCTGTTCAAAAAAAAAAGTTCAAACTTGTTACTTTAAACTCAATTCTAGACTCTAGTATTTAGGATAATATCAAAGATATATACTAAAGATATAGAGATGATTGAAACTAAAAGTACTTTCACATACTATGATTGATGAGATCAAGATGATTCTGTCAGTTTCTTTAGTATGCTCCATTCTTTGTCGGTTGGAAGGGAAAAATTTGTCATGTTATAGTACATGACCTGCAACCTCGTCAGCCATCCATACTTGGAAGAGTGAGTTGTAAGGAATATTCCTTCCATTATTGCATTCAAATTTGTGAATGTTTTGATGCACTTTACAATGCCTTCATAAGTTTTGTCCTGAGGAAGGTTGCCTAAATCAGACGTCACTGTGTCCTCCAACTTTTTTTTGTAAGCTTCTCTTCCAATGAAACTCGTTGATGAGTAATTAAGACCAGGACTCAACAAACCAAGAGATATCAATTTGCTTGTTTTACTATTCATCTTGGCGAGCTTTGGCTTGAATAAGGAAACATTTTCTTCTGCTTCTGTTAGTTTTTGACATTTTTGAAAGACAGAGTTCGCCTTTATTGTTGCAGCAACGCGGTCCTGAATTCCCTTGCTTGCAAAATGCCTGTCACTGCTTCTGTTGATTTCTTGCATAATCTGCTTTGCAGTTTTCTTTCTCTAACAAAAACTTTTGTTCTTCTCAATGTGCTCTCTCAGCTTCCCAAAAACATCTGTAAGAGTTTCATTCAGTTCAAACCAATCACACAACCTATTAGAAGACATCTTTATTTAGCCCTAGAAGAATTTTTTTATTTGCTTGACTATATTATTTACATGGTCATTCAAGCTGTTTTCATAATTTTTAATTGTATTATTTTCCTTCTTTAGGTCTTCTCTCATTTCTGAGAACTTGTGCTCACTATCTTTTCTTATTTCCTCTGCTTTCTCTTCCCACTCTTTTGCTTTCTGTTCCCACTATTTTGTTTTTACCCTCTCATTCTTCAATTCTTTCTTTAAGTTATTGGTTGCCTTTCCCACACTCTCCAAGTTTTTGTAAAAACTTAATGAAGAGGCTTTTTCATTCTCAAGTTTTTGATCATTCTGTTCCAATTTTTCCCTTAGAGATTTCAGTTCTACATCAATATGTTCTTGCTGTCCAACTCCAATTGCTTCTTTAGAGGATGAATTTTTTATCCTTCTCTCTAATTCTTTGCACCTATTTTCTGTTGCTTTCTCAGTTGCCTTTACATTTGCCAGGTCTTCCTTTAACTTATCTATTGTGCCCTGAAGCTTTCCTTTCTCTCTCTCCAACTTCATCAGTGAACTATAGACCACTTGGTTGGTCATTTTTGACACATTTATCTTGTCCACATTTTTAATTTTGGATAAATCCATTTGGAGGGTGCTAACTTGAAATTGAGATGGATCTAACTGACTCTCTGGTAGATATGTGGGAAATATCCTATTTGTTGAAGGTTTTGCCTCACGAGCAGCAGCAACTGCTTCCATCTTCATTGTCTTACTATGTTGTCTATTCCTATTTTTTGATTGTTCATAGTTAGTTACAAAATCATTGTAATGAAAATTAGGGTTTTGTGACACAATTGAATGTTCGAATGGTAAAATAGCACTTGCACTAATGTAGGAGCTTTCACCTATGTTGCCCGTGGTGCTGCTAATTACACCATGAGAATTAGCAACACCCTGACCCATTACAAGTGGAGTATTTGGACTATTTTGAACCTGGGGGTTTTGTCCTGAAGGTTGGGCAATTGTTGGAGTCCCAGTCACCATTGGCATTGTTGTACCAATACTTGTCAAAACCTTTTGCTTCTTTACACTACCTTGATGTGTGGGAACAATCATTTTTGTATCTGTCTGTAATGTCCTTTTCAAACCACTAGTTGTAGTTGTAGTGCTTGATTCAAATTGAATTTGAGTGCTTGGAACAAATGGAACTGTATTTGAAGCTAGAAAGAGTGGAATTGATTGAGTTGATGAATATGATGATTGAACTCCAAGCCCAAGGCCTGGTTTCACACCACGTTTTGGTTGAGCTGCTGGGTTAGGTAAAGACCAAACCCCTTGTCCAGTAGGACCCAAACCACCAAAACCTTGGTAGCCCATTTTTTGTATAATATCTGCCCCTTTGGTATATTGATCTTTTTTGGAGGCATCAACTCCTCTACTAATTGAATATACTATACTGGATGTGGGATTCACAGAATCCTAGTCATCATCATCATCATCATCATCATTTGGATATGCTTCAACTGGATGCTCCTTATTCCATAATTCGTTAAACTTTGTATTCTCTTCCACGTCATAAAGATCTGCAGAGGTCTTTGGCTCACCAAGATTCTTCCTCATTTCCCAAAAATTAGAAATTTTGGTTCAAGTCCAATTATCATCAATACATTCATTCATTAGCTTTTTTGGAATAGAATTTGTAGATGTTTGAGCAACTTTCTGGTAGAAATTGGACAATGTCATACTCATGGCCTACACTTTTCCTTTCTATTTGTGCAATGCCATAATTTTTTATGACAATTCCTATATTGACATATTATTTTTAGCAGCATATTTCTCCATCTCTTTTTTGACCTCCCCCTAGGAATCCATGTTTTTAAATTTTTCAATCAATGGCATACTTTCATGTTGACATTTTCTTGCAGAGTTCCCATTCTCTCTAAGCTTTGTTCCAATTATGTTGAGTGGATCATACTGCCAGTGATTGTCAACATCAAAGTGAAAAATTGTAAAAAAGGCTTCTGCCACTTTGAATCCTCTTCTCTCAAATGTGAACACTCCAAATGAGAAAGGCAAGGAAGGAAATATCATTTTCTTTTGCTGACCACTAAAGAGTACATCTATGCTCTCCATCTGTCATACATATTCCAATGCAAATACCCTCTTTGTGACATGTATTGGAAGTTTGTAGGGTTCTACTACTAAACCATAAAACCTTAACACTGTGTACTCTTCCATGAAGTACCAGTTAGCCAATTGTATTTTACTTCCAAGTTGAATTAAATCTCTACAAGTAGCAAGTAATCTAGGCATTAGAGTGCCTGTAATTTTATCGTACATTGGTGCCAAAAAGAAGTCTACAAAATTGTTGTAGTTCCTTCTGTTATCAATCATCCTTATCTAAGGTGTCAACTCATATATTGGATTTTGGCCCTGACTGCAAAGCTTGTTTGTCTGAAATATTGCATGATGCTTTGCTAAGAGAAGATAGCACAAGTAGGTTGTGAATCTAAATGTCTTTTGTGAACCTGTTTTAATCATTAGTAATTGTTCTTGCATGCAACAAACAATGTGCTCAATAAAACAATATTTTACTGGTTCTTTTTCAAAATGAATATGAAAAACCATTTCAAGAATGCTGGCACCCACTTCTTTGTTACTATCCAATCCCAAACAAAATGCTAGCAAGGAAATACTGTCCTGAACCCATGGCACAAAAATTTCATAATCATAAGGAGGCCTATGATCTGGACTCAGGCTTGAACCATTTGTAATTTTTATTCCTCTGATATAAGAATCTCTTTGTGTTGCATCTATTTTTTCATAATCCTCTGCCAACTTTCTTAGGTCAATTTGCACATTTGAGTTTTGCTGTTCAAACCCTAGGTTCAATAGACTAGAAAATTCACTCTCGGTTATGGAAAAAATTTCCTCCTGAGTATTTTTATTCACAATTGCTTTTTTATTTTCATCATAATTTTTGGTGCAGACCATGACAATTTCTGGGCAAGGGAATACTTGAGGTAACGCCATGCTTGCCAACCCAACATTCCATGATGCAATTTTATTTGCTGTTGCATTTACCTTTGGGTTAAATTTAGAAAATTTGGAACCCTTATTTGGATCGTTCCACTTGTTTTCAATTGCAAATATAATTTCCATTATTCCCTTATTTTCATGAATAACATGATCATAAATATCATGGAATACATCTGTGAAACCTGGTGTTTTAAGCAGATTGTGGAATTCTATTATCTGACTTGTCTTTTTACTCATAGTCTTATTCTTGATAATTGTTTTTCCCATCATGGTAAGTTGGTAAGTGGTAACCTAAATCAGTATCACTATTTACTCATAGGAAAATTCAAATATTTATACACAGCTACAACCTACAAGCCTACAATTTACAGGGGTGATTCATGAATCAAAATTAAACCCTAACAAGTAACAGGATAATTTTTTTCTATAATATAAATAGTAAAGTTGTAAATCAAGAGATTTGAAAAATTTAAAATGCGGGACCTACGTGTTCAAGATTTTAGTAGTTACCTGTTACCCTTAGCTTTGATTTTTGCAGACTTTGACTGGGAACAGGTTACAGAGCTTTAGCTGAGAGACTTTGTTGCACTTGCTTTCCTCAACATAGAAATTTAGAATCCGTAAACCCTTTCTAAATCCGCACACTACTGGAAAGTGAAACTTAAAGCGCCAAAATTGTACAATCTAGAGTTGTCACCACTCATTTGTGATCTGATGGCTGACTCACTTGACGACTACAAGTCAGATGTGTCACGTTGTCATCAAATGTCATTGTTGGTAGGACCATGCGAGACTGCGAGTGGAACATCTTACGTGTTTAGTGACACGTGTCATGATTCTATAACAAGGTTTGAAAAGATGGCATTGCTTTTCCCTTTCATCCTGAAATACAACTTCAGTCGTTGATCTACAATAATCCAACAATCATAATGGTGTTGTTTGCTTGTGGTACTAGTGGCCCCGGGCCCCCGTGGCCATGGGTCCCATTAACTCACCTAGTCACCACTCACCTGACGGCCGAGTCAGACATGTCACATCATCATCAAATGGCATTTTTGGTAGGACCATGCGAGATTGTGAGTGGAACGTAAGACTCTTATGTGTTTAGTGACACGTGTCATGATTTCGAAACGGGTTTCAAAAGATGGGGTTTCTTTTTCCTTTTCATCCTGAAATACAACTTCGGTCGTTGATCTGCAATAATCCAACGGTCATAATGGCATTGTGTGCCTGTGGTATTGGTGGCCCTGGGCCCCCATGGGTCCCATTAACTCACCTAGTCACCACTCACCTAATGGCCGACATGTGTCATGATTCTGGAATGGGTTTCAAAAGATGGGGTTGCTTTTCCCTTTCATCTTGAAGTCCATCGTACATCGTCGATCTGTGCTCATCCAACGGTAGTTATTTGCAACAGACATTGTTAAATGTTATAATGTTATTTTTTCCTTTATAAATATTAATTAATAATAGATAATAAGTTAATAACATTTAAAGTTATTTAATTGAATAGTAACAATTTTAGCCAATCAAATTCAAAATGCACTATTTTTTTAATAATATTAAATTCTAATAAATTTCAGAGGCCGGAGTTAAGGACCAAGGTTAGTGTTTAGAGATAACGAGATTTCTATGGTCGTTGACTCGCTAACTTGCTAGGTCTCCCAAACATGAGTTAAAGTAATATTTTTTATTGATTAAATAGTATACTTAATGTTAAAATGATATTTTTTATTGATTATAACTATAACATTGATAATTATAATCACATATAATTATCATACCTTAAAATTAGAAAACACTAAATTCTTTCTCTAACCTTATTAATTCATTTGTCTGTCAAATTGATTATATAGTATTCTTAAAGTTAAAATGATATTTTTTATTGATTTAGATTATAACTTTAACGTTGGTAATTATAATCACAGATTCACATATAATTCTCATAAATTATAATTAGAATACCATGAATTCTTTCTCTAACCTTATTAATTCATTTGTCCTTCAAAATTCTATAAATCTAACCTTATTAATTCATTTGTCCTTCAAAATTCTATAAATCTTTCATATTAAATGTACAAGTGTGTGAATTTTGATAGGTAACATTACCCAAACTTAATGTCAGTACTCAGTGATAACTGATAAGACATTTCTTTTATTAATACGCAAATAAATCATAAAGCAACTAATTAAAATATTGCAATCATAGTGACAGAGAAGTCTAAGAACCATTTTTTGTACAAATTGAAATGAGCTAAAGCTTGCGAAATTTTTTATTGATTAAATAGTATACTTAATGTTAAAATGATATTTTTTATTGATTATAACTTTAACATTGATAATTATAATCACATATAATTATCATACCTTATAATTAGAAAACAATAAATTCTTTCTCTAACCTTATTAATTCATTTGTCTGTCAAATTAATTATATAGTATTCTTAAAGTTAAAATGATATTTTTTTATTGATTTAGATTATAACTTTAACATTGATAATTATAATCACATATTCACATATAATTCTCATACATTATAATTAGAATACCATAAATTCTTTCTCTAACCTTATTAATTCATTTGTCCTTCAAAATTTTATAAATCTTTCATATTAAATGTACGAGTGTGTGAATTTTGACATGTAACATTACCCAAACATAATGTCAGAACTCAGTGATAACTGATAAGACATTTCTTTTATTAACTATAACTATCTACATTGTACAACTGTGATACATGTAACATCATACATATCTAATACGCAAATAAATCATAAAGCAACTAATTAAAATATTGCAATCATAGTGATACAGAAGTCTAAGAACCATTTTTTGTACAGATTGAAATAAGTGAAATTTTCATTATTTTCTTTTCATAAAATTATAATTACATAAAGATTGTCTAGTTCCACTTCCAGAACAAAGAGGAACCTACTATAAACAAAAAAAACAAAAAAATGAGGTATGTTTTTATAAAACAAAAACCACTAGAAGACTAGTAGTCCAGTGTCTACTTCCAGTACAATAGTAAATACTACAAAAAGAAACATACTATAAACAAGAAAAAACCATAAACTTTTTATCAAAAAAACCAGTAGTAGTCCTCTACTGATTTTGGCCTTTGGCTCCATCTAAGTAGAATTCACGAGAAATGATTATCTGTGCGAATTCATCCAGCCACCCGAATTCCCCCACTTCAGCCTCCTCTTCGTCAAGGGAAAACCACTTTCAGAGGAAATCCCTAGCAAGCAAGGCCCATTTCCTATGGTGCTTATACTGACTAGCATTGAGGCCCAAAAGAAAAGGTTGCATGGCCACATTCTGGCTTGGGAGGAGAAGCTTGGGTATTTCACTTGCCCAAGGGATCCCCACCCCTATTTTTGCAAATACGACAACACTAATGTTGTCCCCCAAGTACTCTTCTTTAAAAACCCTCCTCAGCAGCATTAACATCTCCACCTTCTCTCCTTCGAGGTCAAGAAGAGATGCCAAAAAATGGGACGTAATGTCTATGTTGACTCGGTGCCTATCTTCATTGTTCTGAAACTCTCGGCCCAACACCATTCTCATAGCCTCTATAACGAAAGGCCCACCCTTCTTACAAATAGATTCTAAGGCTTCATCAGTAAAGGAACCTAGAAAGGCCTTCTGGGCCTCCTCAGATGTGCATATAAGCCTAATTGGAGTGTCCATCTGAAATAGTAAAACTACAAAAAACTTAAAAACAAATTATTTGCAGACTGCAGACCCTAAACAAACAAATTATCTAGCAAACGCCAAAGATGAATCGATGAATAATGAAGATAGATCGTATATAAATAGCTCTTGAATTCTGGATTGTTACTTAGCAATAAATTATTCTATCTTTAATGGTATTAAATCCATTGTCCTTACCATGCCTCTAAATCTTTCATGTAAATCTTTCCCCTAAATGCATGCTTGTGAGAAATTAATATTTTATCCTTAATCTTTCATATCTAGCAGTAAATATTTCCCATAAAACCAAAAAATGTCAGATATCGGTTATAGTGTCTGTATGAATTTGGAAGTGGTGCGTGTCTACTCTGCATGACAAGTTAAAGAATGTTGCTTCTCACTGACAAGGCATTTATTGCTTACCAATTTAAGAGGTTACAAGTTGCACTATAGTAATAGAACCGTGAATATCAATACCAACACGTGTACACTGTAGTCTGCAGACAAGTAACCCTTATTTGATACGTGTCAACATTTCGGTGAATTCCTCCACAAATTTGTTTCCTTCAAGAAATTGGGGCTGAAATTAAACTTCAGCCATTGATCTTAGATCATCGGACGGTATCAAATAATATATTTAACATTATAAAATAATGTATGTATGTTAGGTATGTTAGTCTAAGGCATTATAACAAAATATTTCCCATCTTTTGAAAATCGCCAACAAAATATTTTTTTGGCCATAATTAATGAATGATTAGCCAATAAAATAAATAAATTTTCAAATGGTACATAAAATTCGGCAATAGAAATATTTTTTTACCCTTCAAAAGAAATTCATTCGCCTCATATATTATTATTTTTTACTTGAAAAAAAAATTATTCGCCTCATATATTATTATTTTTTACTTGAAAAGAAAATTATTCGCCTCATATATTATAAATTTTTAATTCAAAAGAAAATTATTCACCATCAATTTATGAAATTTTCATTTAGCGTGGAAAAAATCGCCAGTAAAAATTATGAAAAATCATGGATTTGAAAAAAAATTTGCCTGCATTAAAACAAATTCCCCCCTAAAATAATGTACGATTCGCTAGGAGTTTACATTTTTTCCTAAAAGGGGGTTTCTTAAAGTTATCCTTGGAATAGTTTTCAAACATTCATATTCACTTATTGAATGCTTTGGAGACTAGTGGTTTGACTTATTCACTTATTCACTTATTAAAATGTAGTTTTGATTTGGTTAATATTTAGAAGAGATCAATAAAGTATTTAAAGACAATATTACATGTTTGGAGAGGCTTGAGAGGCACTTATCATGACTATTTAGACCATTAGTATACCAATGTATGAATATCCAAATCATAAAAATGCCTCGCCCTTAGGGCCAAACTCTCACTGTTGCTCCCTAGCTATCAATTCCCTTAAGGAACACACTGTTCCAACCAATGTTCTCTTTACTTTCTCAAATCTCTACAAGTCAAGAACATTAGAGTTGTATAATACATTGTTAGTATCCTCTTTCCATGGGTCCTAGGCCTTTGGGTCCATGGAAAGGAAATAGATTACAAAATACTCTTCAAAACAAAGGAAAAACTTAGTAAATTTAGTCTAACTCACTATAGATGAAGGAATAGTCATGCTAATAGTTCCTCTAAGTCTTCCAAAACATTTATTGAACTCCCCTAAAGTCCTATTGGATCCCCAAATTTCTTAATCCAATCAACTTACATCAGGATCATAAGAAACTTCAAAGGATTAAAAACATTACTTGGAACAGTCGCTGGTTTTACTAGTCAAAACGTAAGGAACATAATTTTAAAGTGCTCACAATACATTCAACGATGAAATGAATTCTTGGTTATTGCTTACTATTCCATCCTCACAATACATTCAACGATGAAATGAATTCTTGGTTATTGCTTACTATTCCATCCTTGAATTTAGAAACCAAAAAAATAAGTAAAGAAGCCTTTCAACAATGCATAACACAATGGACTTGCAGATTTAAACTTCTATTTTTATTGAATCTCTGTTCCTGTCGTACACTCCAGGCTTAAGTCTGTCATACAATGACTTCCAAAGGTTACATATAATTCCATCACAACTTACCCAACCATGAAGAACACAGGTGAAGATCTTGATGGTTTCATGTTTTAATCTTTAAGAGCTTGATCAAGAACATAGGTTTTAATGAAATATCAATTTGATTTGCAAAGTTTGTGTTCTTAACAAATTTGAAAGGCTCTAATACTTACTAGGGCGGATGTGGATGTGCAACCTTATGCTTTTACTACTAAGTCTCTATTTGTTGGGCATACTGATTATAATTACTTGACATTTATCACAAATGTTGCTAATTAAGGTTGGCGAGATGATTACGCCTATCCTAAAAAAAGACTATCAAATCATCATGATTTCAAATCAATTACCTATCGATGTATCCCTTGCGAGAGAGAGAAGCCAAACACATAAAGAACATGCACATAAACACGATAGCTAAAAAACTTAAATGGAATACGCCAAGAAGTACCAAATGATGAATGCTCAATTGTTGTAATGGCAAAGCATCAGAACCGTCCATTTCTAGAACTTGATTTTCTAGTCTAAATGATTTTTCTATAGTCGTAATGATTTTTCTAGAACTTGATTTTCTATTCTTAATGATTTTTATATAGTCCTAATGATTTTTCTATAGTCTTAATATTTTTTTATTTCATCCTAATGTTTGTTTCTCTTGATAAATTAGGCCTTGTATTTGAATTTTTGTTCACTGTTTTATTTCAACTTGATATTTCATTCATTTTTCATATACACAAAGACTACACATGTTGATAAAAAAATGAGCTATTTGATTTAGGTTAACTATTGATGATTGTAAATAGTCAATATTTTTTATGGTACTCCTTGGTGTATTCCATTTTAAAATAATCATGTTTCTATGGCTATGATAAATGTCCCTTTGTGTTGAGAAAATTAGAGTTGAAAAAATGGTTGCAAACAAATCATCCTTCTTCCACCAACATTCTAGTCAATGTACAAGTAACAAATCATTCCATTCAAGAGAGACCATGTCTGACAATATCAACCTAGAACAAAATAAGGAGTATGCAGAATTTAGTGATTGTATCTTCCATTAGAGCTACTTCATATGCACAAGTAATGAACATGCATATTTTCCTGAGTGCTATTAGGAGCTTACCCAACAACACATGTACTATTGTGAAAATCACCACAAATCTATTTGTTGTTGGGTTTGGCTCCCAGTATTGCTTGGTCAAATATGCATATTTTTCACCTGTGCATATACCTTCTATGATCAACACTTATATGCACAGGTGATGAACATTCAAATTTTCCTAAGCAATACTTTGAGCTTTCCTCCAACACATGTACTATTGTGAAAATCATCACAAGTCCATTTGTTGGAGGAAATCTCATAGTACACATGTTTGGAGGTCTGAAGGAAACAAGAGAATTTTAAGAGTCACGAGTCTTAAGATTGTACTTAATATAGCCAAGCTTCATTCAATGGTACATTCAAACATGAAACAAACCATTCTTAAACCAGATTAAACTAGTAAACCAAAGGACATACTGATTATAAGTAAACTAGTAAACCAAAGGAGATGCTTTTACTACTAAGTCTCTATTTTTTGGGCATACTGATTATAAGTACTTGACATATATCACAAATATTGCTATTTAAGGTTGGCGGGATAATTATGCCTATCCTGAAAAAAGACTGTCAAATCATTATGCTTTCAAATCAATTACCTATCAACATATCCCTTGCGAGGGAGAGAAGCCAAACACATAAAGAACATGCACATAAACATGGCAACTGAAAAACTTAAATGGAATACACCAAGAAGTACCAAATGATGAATGCCCAATTGTTGTAATGGAAAAGCATCAGAACCATCCATTTCTAGAACTTGATTTTCTAGTCTAAATGATTTTTCTATAGTCGTAATGATTTTTCTAGAACTTGATTTTCTATTCTTAATGATTTTTCTTTCATCCTAATGTTTATTGCTCTTGATAAATTAGGCCTTGAATTTGAATTTTTGTTCACTATTTTATTTCAGCTTGATATTTCATTCATTTTTCATATACACAGAGACTACACGTGCTAATAAAAAAATGAGCTATTTGATTATTTATTGTTCATGATTGTAAATGGTCAATATTTCTGATGGTACTCCTTGGTGTATTCCATTTAAAAATAATCATATTTCTATGACTATGATAAATGTCCCTCTGTGGGCCTATGAACTGTGGGCTTAGTTCCATATTTTCTTTCATTCTTGCATTTGAAATGTTAAATATGGGTTGTATATAGAGGTATTATGTGTATCATTTTTGGTGATTATTTAATTGCAATATTTTCTTTTTTATTTGTTTTTCTTTTTTTCTTGTTGTTTCTTTTCCATTTCTACAATATGGACATGTACTTTGCTTTGAGCATTGTGCTTTATGTTGTGGGCTACAAGGTAGAGCCATTAGGCCTCTGTGACAGTTTGAAGCTATTTACCCTATTGATACCCTTGGTATTTTGGACCACCCCTTTGAGGATAGGAACACCATAGAGATGCTCAATATTATTACCTTGGCTCATTTGAAGGTGGTTGTTTTGTTTTTCCTTGATGTTTCGGGGTCCTGTGGTTATAGTTTTGCACAACAAGTAGCTCTGTTTCACAACATAAAACCTCTATTTTCCAATAAGCCTCTTATTGTAGTTTGTAATAAGATTGATTTGCAACCACTAGAGACTAATCTACAAACTTGAAGAAGTAGTATATTTTGTAAAATGAAGAGTGGAAAGAAGATGATATTCTTGAGATCATGGATGGACATAATGTTGCAGACTTTATTGATCTAGATATCTTGCAAAGGCTTGAAGAACTAGAGAGGGAAGAAGGGATTAGGATGGTAGATGAGGGTGATGAGGATGATGAGATGGGGGAAGTGGAGTTGAATCCTAATGAAAAGGAAGATCTGGCTGCAATTAGGAAGAAGAAAAAGATTCTTATCGTCGAACACAGATTGAAGAAGAGTATTACTAGCATGGGAAGACATTTCTATCCTGGGCTTGGATCCTTCGACATATTTTTCTTGGGAAGCTAATTGCTCATCTTTCATATACTTCATTGTTATGAAGCTAATTGTCGTAGGATCTAGGCCTAGGCTAGAAAGGTGTCTTCCCAAACACATAAAAAACATGCACATAAACACGATAGCTGAGAAACATAAATGTAGATATCACAATAGTTGAGAAACATAAATGTAGGCATCATGGTCACAATTTTTTGGAGACAACATAATTGAGTTGTATACCCAAATGATGCAAAGCAACTACTACTCCTCCAGTTCCAGAGGAGTAGTGGTTGCTTTGCATCATCTGGGTATACCACTCAATTATGTTGTCTCCAAAAACTTGTAACGATGATGCCTACATTTAGGTTTCTTAGCTATTGTGTCCCAGGACCCCTTATGACCCTTTACGACCCCTAAGAATACACATCTTAGAGGTCTTAAAATGTTGTAAAGGGTCATAAGAGGCTCCTAGGAGGGGCCAGATGAGCTTCCACCTTCACGTGGTTGGCCCTGTTAAGTAGAGAATGTTAAACTATTCTCGAAACAAAGAGAAGCTCAATAATTTAAGGTCTTAATCCACGAAGATGGTGAAAAATGACAGGAATCAATGATGGAGAGTTTTTAGATACTGAGAAGATGTATATGCAGTGGAGGCCAGAAGGGATTTTTGTGGAGATTTGCTAGATGTGGAGATTGTCTAGAGAGGGTTTCCAGATTGAGTACTAGTGTAGAGATGATGATTCAGTACTACGTTTATAAAATCTTCACAAATATCCTTTTTTTTGCCTCCACTCATACCTCTTCTCAGAATCTAGAAACTTTGGATACTGGTTCTCATCCATGCACAAAATGTGCCAGTGATCGTATAAAATTACTTTTGCGAGACTATGATCAATTATGAGAAGGTAAACAAAAAGATAATTTTATTGTATCTTTCATTTCTTTTATCCATTCATATTTTCTACCTTCTCTTATATTGGATATTGTGCAGTGTACATAAAGGAAAGGCAGTGATTATTTTCAATGATCGACAGGTATAAGTCTTCCAGCCCTTACCCAATAGCTAGGACTAAAGATAGTAGAGCTCAAGAGACCATCATAGTTGGTCTCCGGCCTTGGTCCATATACTGACAAAACATTTTACATTTCGTTAGCTCATCAAATGTGGTGATTTGAAAGAATTTAATGGATGATATTTTCATGTATAACGTAAATTATTTTAGTTTTATGCTGAATGAATTTATCTACTTTGCGCACTTGTAGACATCGAGCACAACCATAAATAAGCATCCCCTCTAGTGGCTTGAGTAATGTAGGCCATGGGAGGAGATGCTTCTTTATCATTGTGTTTGATGTCTACAAGTACGTGGAGTTGATAAATTCATGCAATGTCAACTTAATAATATACGTTATCATGAAAATATTCTATTAAATTCTTTCAAATCCCCTTATTTGATGAGCTAATGAAATGTAAAATATTTTGTCAATATATGGACCAAAGACGGAGACCAACTATGATGGTCTCTTGAGCTTTGTTTTCTTCACTATGCTCATCCATCGCTTTTTTGACAAGTAGTAAAGCATTTTTGATAGATGCGCTATATGTCTAACGAATTGTCTTCTCGGTAGTATATTATAGACCATCGAATATCCGATAGGCTCTGACAGATATGTGCAACGGGACTACTATACCTTCGACGGACTGTCCTGTCAGAATATATTGCATATCTGTCGCCTTTCCGACCGACCAAACGTCATAAAAATCATATTTTGACAGATTAGTCCCATAGTAAAATTTCTATTTATGTGCCCAATTCTGACGGGTAATGATGTCAGAATACCGACGGTTATCACTTCCGTTGCCATTTCCAACGCAAAAATGTGGACGGACACGTGTCAAAATTCTAAAAAATAGGCATTGCAAATCTGACACATGGCCATCAAAATTTGGCCTCAAATGTACTAGTGCCACCTGTACAACTTCATCATATCCTTCTAGTTCACCTACATCTATTAATAAAATATAATATAAAGAGGGGGAGAACCTTTTAGGAGGTCTACTTAGCCTTATTAACCATCTAATATTCACTAGAGTTTGAGATATTTGTTGTTGTTGTTGTGAATCATGGGGAGCCATTGGACCATCATATTTTGGAGTATCATCCAACACTATATAATCATTTTCTTTCTTCTCATGTTGCTGCAACAGATCTTTGTACAACACTTTCTCATTGAATATGACATCCTTTCTTCTTAAAATTTTATGATTTTCAACATCCCAAAGTCTATAGCCAAATTCATTAATGCCATATCCAAGAAATATACATTTATTTGACTTAACTTTCAAATTGGTTCTATTTTTAGAATCTATATGTGCAAAAGCTTCACAACCAAAGGTTCTAAGAAAAGAATAACTCACCTTCTTACCTATCTATGCTTCCTTTGGAATACCACAACCCAAAGGAGTAGAGGGACCTCTATTGATTAAATAAATAGTAGTGTTTATAGACTATTCCCACATATTTAAGGACAATCCATCATGAAACCTCGTACTCCTTGCACGCTCCATTATTGTCCTATTCATGCGTTTAGATACTCAATTTTATTGTGGATTCCTTGGAACCATTTTCTACCTACAAATACCATTAGAGGAACAATAATCTTCAAACTCTTTTCTGCAATACTCGCCACTATTATCAGATTTGAGATATTTTAGTCTTTTACTTGTCTTATTCTCAACCAAGATTTTCCATTTTTTAAAGTTTCAAATACATCAAATTTTTGCGTAAGGAGATAAATCCATACTTTCCTAGTTGCATCATCAATGAATGTAACATAATACATAAAGCCACCAAGGAAAGATTCCTGAGCTGGTCCCCATACATCTGTATGCAAAAACTCTAATTTCTCATCTTTCTTTTCCTTTCCACTTTTTATAAAACTAACTCTCTTTTATTTTCCATACATAAAAATTTCATAGAAACCCATATTGACACATTTTGGATCTAGAAAGACTTTCTTTGAGTGAAGTAATGTCATACTTTTTTCACTCATGTTCCCAAGTCTGTCGTTCTATAGTGAAGTTTTTCAAAATCCACAATAGTTGTTTAAGGTTATACCTACTTAACTACAACAACTATTCCTGGCTATTGACTTTTCTATGTAACAATTAACTTGTATAAGGAACAATATGACCTATACGAAGATATAAGGTGCCTACTTTCACACCTTTTTCTACTACTAAGGAACCTTTTGAGACCTTCCAATTTTTATTATTCAAAGTAACTGTGCAACATTCATCACCTAGTTGTCCTGTTAAAATTAAATTCCTACTCAGCCTTGGAACATCCCTTACCTCTTGTAGTAGCCAATGGTTCCCATTCTGCAACTTAATCTTAATTCTTCCCTTTGCAACAATTTGACAAGGTTAATTATCTCCCAAATAAACTAGCCCAAAATCCTATTGTACATAATCAAGAAAATAACTTCTATGGGGTGTAGCATGAAATGATGCCCCTGAATCTAGAACCCATGAATCATCAACATTTTCAAGGTAAAGAAGCAAAACATCCTCTTTAGATTTTTTACTTACCACATTTTCCTCCTTATTGCCTTTTTGTTTGTCTCCTTTACTCTTCCAATACCAACAATCTTTCTTAGATTATGACCTAGTTTTCCACAGTACTAGCAATCGTTTGGTCCTCTAGATTGAGACCTCTTGTCCTTTGATTTTCTTCATGATTTCTCACAATTTTTAGAATTGTTTCCTCTCCCCCTTAATCTACCTCTACTTTCTACATTCAAAACACTACCTAATGTGGATCCACCTAAGCTTTTACTATGGATTTCCTCACTCAGAATAACACCAACAACATAATCAAATTTTAGGGCATTTGAATGAGAAACAAAGTTACTAACAGTTATTACCAAGCCATTCCATCTTTCAAGCAAAGAACACAAAATCAAAAGAGCCCTAATTTCTTCATCAAAATTGACATTAACAGAATATTATTGACTAGTAACTATATTAAACTCATTTAAATGATCATCAACTGACCCACCTACTATTTTCATATTAAATAAACACTTCATAAGAAATACCTTATTCAAAGCGAAAGGTTTTTCATATAAATTTTCTAGGGTTTCCATCAACACTTTAGTTTTCTTTTCTTGTGTAATATTAAATGCCACCGATTGTGCTAGGCATAAGCAAATACTGCCAAGTGCCTTCTTGTCCAAAATATCCCAATCCTCATCAAATATTATTGTCATTTTCTTGGATTTTCCTCTCAATGTCTGTCATAAATCCTTCTCATACAGATAGTCCTCCATTTGCATTTTCCATAGCTAAATGTTCTACCTATTAAACTTCTCAACCTTCAAATTATCCTCATCTCTCATTACTCTCACTCAACCTTGAGACTCCCACTCAACTGTGAGACCTTCTTGCATAGGATAACTTAAAACAACTCGCTTTGATACCACTTGTTAGGATTAGAATACAAAAATCTAAGAGTTACATGCAAATATATCCAATAATGCAAAGGAATAAAACATATAAAATAGAACAAGAAAACACAAAGATTTAATGTGGCTCACCCAATCTCGGGCTACACCCACCAAATAGAGAGTCCAATCTTATTATCTAGTATTTTTATCCTATTAGAATATGTGATCCCTTCAAACTCAATACCACTACAAGAAGTTACAAAATTCTCACTATGAGAAAAAATCCTAAGCCACATTTAACAAGACTTATGTTGGTTAAAAAGTTAACCCTAAAAATACTTGATGAGTCAACCTAGGCAAAAGCTTGATGAATCAACCTAGGGAAATGCTTGATGAGTCAACTCAAAAATTCTTGAGGAGTTAACCCCAAAAACAATTTTTCTGGGCCGCTATCCCAAACCTCATGATAAATGATAAGTGTATAGTAATTGCTTGATCAGTCACCACAAACTAATAAGCCTTTATAAAAATGAATTGCATTCACTATATATCCCATCACATCAATCTTTTTTAGTTTTGAACTTGAACACAAACAAGTAATGTTTAGAACATGCTAACGAAACATTGGACATAGTGCAACATAAATAATAAAAGTCACACCTTCATGGTTAGGCCTTTATATTGTGGAGGATGGTACCAAAATCTCTCCCCTCTAGGAATATCTAGGAGCACTATTCTTTCATCTTTTTACACCATGACTAGTATTCCCATACATTGGGGGTTTATCCACCATTTTAATGCTACCCATAGTTGTAGGGTCTTTCTCCTTATCATAGGCTTATACCTCCTATGTTAGATTTATACCTTATCCTTAAAGCCTTTGTTTTATAAATTTGATTCTATATCATTGTCTCAATTTCTATCAACTCTAGGGACTACATGATTTACTAAAATTTGTGTGCTCATTCTTTTGGGTACTACATTTGGGTGCATAACCTATCCTAGCACTTCATATGCTTAGACAAGTATTTCAAGGCCACTAAATCCCACACTAACATTCTATTATTGATGTTTTGAGTATCATTCTTATTCACTAGCACCATCTCTAGTCCATGATATGCCTATATGACACATAATTTACACTTATTTCTTTATGCTTGCACTACTATATGATTTGATGCTTACATTATCATGTTTTATATGTTTACACAATTACAAGACTACATGTTGAGATTAAATTCACTTTTCATTAACTAAATTTCACTATTCCAATAACTCCTTATATCCCATGGGTACAAGCAATAATTAGGAAATTCATCTTATAGTCTATTAATTTTTATGGGTACCATGATAATATCCTTTGCATGTCTAAAAATTTTACTTTACATGAATGTTTTTTGAATGCTACATATTTTGAGATATGCAATCAGACTCACATACACTTCATAGTGTAGGCACAATATATTAGTGAAAATTTTATATCCATGCCATATCTCATTTAACTTTGTGTCTATTTTTAGCTAATGCTTTGATACATAAACACAGAGACAAGTGGCATGCTATTATGCAAAATTAGATTCATTCCTCTAGCCTCTTTATCCATTTACACATGCACACAGTCTTATAAATGCATCCCCACCCTATCCCTTTAGACATACACTTCTAGATACAATCATCTTATCCACATGTTTATAAGGTCGCTCTGTATACTTACCTCCATTTAGTCATTTAACAGTCAAACAAGACCTTGTTCCATTCTAATACAAATTCAAAGATATAAGAACAACATTATGATCACAAACTTGTCCATTTCTAATTTGAAATTCAAATTTTAAAATTGACGAACGGATCCCTTTTGCCTTTATACCTCAAAACTCCACTAAACATACTTTTACACTAATTAATAGTACATATTCATATTTAACTATATTCCATATATTTATTCTAAACATCCAACAAAAATCAAAACAAAATTATTTAGAAACTACCATCGCCATCTCCCGAGGGCGTCTATAACTTTAACTTTCATGTACTATATTTCTCGTACAAAGAAAGGTGTCTTTTAAAGTAGCATATTTGCTGACATAATAGTTATCATCCATGAAAATTAAATTTTATATAACCATCTCCATAAATTATTTGTTTCTAGTAACCTTAATTTTGTGGACGTGAGTGGCCCAAATATTTATATTTGGAGCCATTGAATCTGCAAGTGGAAAAAAATATCAGCATTCAAATCTTCAGAATCCTCAGCATCAGGAATATTCTTCCTTTCTCTTTTGTCCGATCTCATTTGGATTGATTTAAAATATCAGTGGTTATTTTCTGTTTTGAAAATGATATAACAGGAGAACATGAAAACTCTTTCATCATTTGGAAGTATAAAAGAAATATGAATCATATTCTCTTTCCAAACTCTCTTGTATATGCTGGCTACTCTCCTCCACCACCCACCCAAAAGAGACAGAGCTGATATTTTTTAATGTTCGACACTTCAATTGTGTATACAAAGGAGATACATCAGGCAAGATTTTACAAGAGTATGATCATTGAGGAAAATCAATCAACTCTATCATCACCAACAATTTTTTCTATAAATTTTTAGTTAAAATAATATAATAAATGTTTTTCTTTTGCTACAAATGCTTATATCCACCTTTATTATAGTTAAAATAAAGAGAATTAAATTATATTTATAAATGATACAATAAAACTACATAAAAAAATTTGTTTTTAAGATATTGTGATGTGATATATGCATATTTTGTTATTCTAGAAAGGAATAAGCAATATAAATGAAATGTTAGTTATTCGTAATAAGTGGACTACTCTCTTTAAAATTAAAGAGGAGGGCTAGCAGACTAATAAATGAAAAACAATAATTTTGGGACCATGCTCCCCCACCCAATTTGTGATTTGGGATCAAACAAGATTATTGATAAGCCATGTTATCTCTAGGTCTCCACTTGAGATACTTTGGGGTCAATAGGGACAAGACAATAGATTGGAGGAATGAGGGATATAAGAGCCAAATAAGTATGCCACTAGCATATTATACCCCCCACACAACCCCACACATGCTTTCTAGCCCTCCTCAAATTATAGTTGGAAGCAATAGTTATGGGAATTGTAGTTGATGGGTGGAGGATTAAATTGTCCTAGACTGCCTCAACACGTATAATGGTAGGGATAGATGGCTGTCAAGAACGAACACTTATAATTCCCCATGAAGAATATGGGTCACTATTTAGATATGGATATATAATCATGGCATTGCCATCAAAATTTAGTTATATGTAATTCTTGAGTCAAATTTATTGATCGTACTTGCTATCAAAATGTAGGTAAATGTTCTTGAGTCAAGTTTGTTGACCTTAAGTTATAAGATTCAATTTCTTAGTGTTTGAGTCAAAAATTATTGGCCCTGTAAGATGAAACTACATAGTACTCGACTTAAACTTAATAAGTTTGACTTTAAAATTTATGTAGTTGAATCTTGATAGAAAAAATAGAACATGACACCCTATAAAAGATAGTCATACTTATCAATTCATATGTAAATTTAAAAATATTAGAAAACTTTAAAATTTAAATATTTATAAAAAAATATTTTATACAATTATAAAGGAAAATAATAATTTTATAATTTATTTATTTAGACTATTAATCATTGTTAAAACAATGCAACTCAATTGAGGTGGTCATATAGGGTAGATAAATCAAGTTTCTAATTGTTGTTTTTGGAAATTAAATCTATAGGATTATTGTACTTAATTATAATAAGAATGACAAAGAATAAATTGGATGGTGCATTCAACTTTAAATGCCTCCTCTATCTTTACTTCACCTTATGATCATAACTATATGAGTTTATTATGGGTTGATCCATAACTCTAGATCAATTTCACACAATGACTATCTATTCTATGGTCCACAAATCTAATCTAGAAAAATGTGCATTTCTACGTTTAAGTTAAATCTATATTATTTGATGGTTTTTAAGGATTGGTAATATTTAAAAATAAATTTAGAAGTTTATTGAATTGAAAGGCTCATGTTCTCTTATGCCAACCTCTTGATTAGACCAACTTTATAGTTGTGAAAATGACTGGTGAAAATATTCTTCAATCGTGAAAATGTTCTAGAATAGCTTGATGGATAATTAGATTCTTTTTAGTACTCCAAAGTAAAACATTTATAGATTGATGTGAAAATTTTTATACCAACTTTATAGTTGTGAAAATGACTTGTGAAAATATTCTTCAATCATGAAAATGTTCTAGAATAGCTTGATGGATAATTAGATTCTTTTTAGTACTCCAAAGTAAAACATTTATACTACATTAGATCTTAAATGGATTTTTTATTTCACAATGATTACACATTTAATACCTTTAAATACCTAAAATATGACAATAATAATGAAACATGTACCAAATTGGCACATGAAAAGAGTGAAATAGGTAGTAGTGAGAAATTTTTTAATTGTAAGCATTAATTTGATGAACTATCATATTATTCCCACACTATGGAATTGATCTAAGACAAAAAAAAATGCTAATATTGATGTTGAGAATGAATGTTTATACATAAGGTGCAATAGTAGACATTATAAATGCCAAATGCATGTTAATATAATATGGTTAAATGCATTTGAATTAGTGTAAATGAAGAGGGGTAACAGGCTAGGTAATAGCCAAACTTGCATGATAAAATTGTGTTATTCTTAAATATGTAATTGTATTAATACATTTTCTCAAAGTGATCGCAAAACTAGATGGAAATTAGCATGGGTATGGAAATTCATCAATTATATTTTTGCTCCAAAATTGAGATGCAAGTGAAAACTAACATTAAACTTATTTAGAAATAAATGAGAACTTAAAATCATCATATGAATAACATATTTGAACATAAAATGATATCAAGGTCCTTATAAAGTAGTAGATCATATTATATTTGATTGTGTTAATTCATCCTTCACATGTGAATTCCATGAGAAATTGCAAGATAGAGAAAACATGTGCAATGAGTAGTTTTAATCACACAAATAAAAATAAATGCAGCAATAAGCATGTTTACTATCTATGAGTATAAAAGAGAGAATGTGAGAGTAGGGTCAAAGAAACATTCTTCCTATAAAAATATGGTGTTTCTTATTAAAGTGATATCATGTTATGCAGTTATGATCTATTTAGACATGGTGATGAATACTTCTGTAGATACTTGTGATCATCTACAATATCAACATAAGAGTGTTAGCAATAGAATATAAACCCTTCAAAGAAAATTTATCAAACACAATAAATTAGATGAGAAATAATCTAAACATACAAGTTTTAAAAGTCATGTAAAATAATTAGTGTGATAAATTCATTATATGACAATATTTGTTGCCTATTTTAGAACTTGGTTGTGAATTAGATATTTGAAATAAAGAAAAGTAAAACATATTGAGTGATAGACATTAAATTTATTTGATTTAGACATAATAAAAGTACGCAACCAATCCAAATTCATGCAAAAAAAACAAAACTATAATTTCATCAATTATTTTATTTTTCACTCTCCTCTCTATTCAATATACACCAAGTAGACATAACACAACTTTGCATAGGATAGTTTTATACACTACTCAATGAATAATCCCTATGCATCTTTACATATTAGAACTTTCTTGTATATTGTGGTTTCATACACGAAAGTGCGAGACCACATTTAGATACACCTAATTTATCACCATACATTTCTACCACCTAACCGTGCATCTAAATCACATGTTTTGAGAACCATATAGGATCGACATTTGACATCATGCATTCAAACAACTCTCATATTCTTGTTGATATGCAATTATTTTCATGTTTTTTTTAAAAATTTGTCAACATATTTTTAAATGCTTAGCTCACAAATGCTTTCTATGCATAGTTATCCCATACAAGGCATTGGTAGGGAAGCTTATAACAATAATATTGGTGTATACATGTAACATTATGCATTATTTATTTAGACAATTTACATTACACATCCATTTTACCCTCTTTAATTTGCATCTAAATAGTAATAAAATGTTTCTTATATAATTCTATAAACTTTGTAAATTATTAATTTAATTTGTAGATTTATCTTCTAATTTTCATATAGTTTGATCAAATTATTTTTTAAAACATTAACATTATTATTTAAATATTATTATATTGACATTAGAAATATCTTTCTTTTTCTTCAACATCTTAACAAATTTGAAAATATTTCAAGGCTACAAAGAATAATGGTAAAATTCATGTATCTTGGATACAAGAAGTATAACAACTACTTAATGTATCTTTTGAGATGTAACACAAGGATATTTTCAAATAATCATATGATTTCACGAGTCAACTTGGACTAATATCAGCACATCTAAAAAATGTTTCTATAATTTATTATCACAACCTTATTAAGGTATATCTAATGAATTTGATATTGTGATGTTTGAGGGTAAAATTAAAAACATATATTGGATAATTAGATTGGTAGCTTGAATCGTATTCTCTATAAGAAAAAAAAAATAGTAATGTTGAGAATATCTCATTCATAGCTCTATATATGTTAACTAGTAATAAAACATTAATAGTGGCAAGAAACTAGTGCATAGTACATGACCTAGTGGAATATGTAAACATAAGCTAAAATAGTGATATGTGGTGGAAATGGTTCTTAGCATAGGGATACAAACTAAGAACTCATTCATTTACCATTTCTAAACATTTGGATAATTTCATTGGGGGAACAACCATTTAGGCTCAACTTCAACCCTTAAGGGGAGTTGGACCATTTGATTAATTGTTCCCCTTTTTTATTTGATATGATTTGATTATGATTATACTATATCTAGGTAAAATGATAGAAATTTGACAACATCTAACATAAATAGAAGGATAAAAATTGGAAACCATCCTAAAATTATAAATTATCTAGAATCAAGAGATAGACAAGAATCACTAACAATAATCTAAAGCTGAATATTATAGACTATGGATAAAGGTTCCTTAGTCCTAAGGGTGCCTTCATTAGAAGAGGGCTTTGGATTTAAAATCAAGAGTCTTGATAAATCTTCCTCACCAAAATTTAGCCCAAAAGTGTTAGATGGGTTTTAAAATTAGCATAGTCCAAGGGTTTTTGACTATCAAAGTCTAGGAATGTCCATTTTAGTCTACTAGGTGAAATTTTGTAACTTCCAATTACCAAACTTTGCACATGCATACAAGAAGAGGGAAATATAAAAGTTTCTCTAGGGTATAGTAAAATTCCTTAGGATTTTTTAAGGCTTATATATGATAACAAAAGTAATGAAGACACATGCAAATAAAAAAACAAAATGCTTGATCACACTTGTCATATTACTTAACCTTAGCATTATCATCAACTGGCTCTTTTTTATTCACAATATGAATCTATATAAGATTTTTTTTTAGTTTAATTTGAACATTACCTTTAAATTCTTGATGGTCAAATGGAATTAGAAGAGGAACATTTTGAGCTATGCTTTAAATGGAGTTGTTCCAAAAAAATGTAGAACTGCAAAATAATAGAATAAGAGTACTAAAAATAGACCCCAGTAACTCTCCCTCTCCCCCCCCCCCACCAAAACTATGAAAATTTATAATGTAGCACATTAGGATTATTAAGAAAATTTTGAAAAAAAATGCAAAAAATAATAATCCTATGCAAGATTGAGAAAGGAAATAGAGGATGAATGAGTTTTGCATTCATCTTCACAAAGAATAGTACTCTCCTACCTTCAATGCACTCTCCAAAGTGTAACATAATAAAGTACACATGTTTAAATTTCATGTCATATAAAGGCCTTCATCTTAGCTAAATAAAAATAATAATAATTGAACTTCATCTTCATCAAGCAATCCAAACTACATTGCCCTCTTTCACCACTTGTCTACCCAAACACTCTGATCTGATTCATTCATGGAAACATGTGTTCCATGGAGATGTCCTTAGGCCATGCATCCATCTCTTGAATCTCCCTACTCAAGATGGATGTTGGAATGTTAAACCTATTAAACATTATAGTGTAGTGTCCCTTTGAGAACCCACCAAATTTAAGAGGATTCCCAGTCCCTATTTTTGTATTCTTGCTTCATTTGAGTCTCTTCTTGCTTCTTATTTACTCATACAAGGTCTTGGATGCAAGTTTCACTCTCTTGCACATTATCAATTATCTCTTTCTTTCAATTACTTCTTTCATCTACCATTGTCACCTACATTGTAGCTTTGACTCTCCCCCACACTTTAGCAACCTATTTATTTTTGGTGTAGAAGGGGAGTTTCTAATTTTTCTTTCATCTTTTCTTTGATCGTAGCATAGTATCATTATTATTTTTTATGTGCTTTTAATTATCTTTTATATTATATCTCTTGGTTTTTCTTAGATGCAAAAATACCAAAATAAGAGTTTGATTATAGAAATGTTCTTAATCAAAACTACCCAATATTATATTTTTTTCCTTAATTGTGTGTGTATAGGTAATATAAGGAGGAATCATGCATGGTGGATTCTTCACTAGCTAAACATTGTAAGTACTTCTCATGATTTTTAGTTTATCAATCATACTTTCCACTATTTTTAATGCTTGTGTGTGCTCTAATTTATCATATTAAATAAGTATAATAGATTTGTTTTTTTTATGTCTTTTTAACATGGTCATCCATACTATATCATATAGGACACTAGCCCATCATTTTTTATCCTTGACCTATATGTTTGTCCATGATAGAGAGGGTGTAGGACTAGACAGAGATCTTGTAGCCTAGTAGTTTTTTTTTCCTACTGATCAAATATTATTATCTCATAATTAACAATATTTACACACACATACTCATCTTAGTGAGAAAAATTAGTTTGAGGAACTTCATTGGTTTTCTCAAAGTGGAGAGAAAATATCAAGTCCTTGAGGGGCCGAATTCCTTTTGGATTGGTTTGATATTTCTACTCTACATTGTGGTGATCCCAACATGAACCTTGTCTTACATCAAAACCTACCAAATTTTTTAAATAAACTAAAATTAACTTCCCTTTATCAACCTATTTTATTCTTTCTCACTCTTATAGTTGCCAGAGTGTTATGAGGCTCTTCTATGAGATTTTGGGTAAAAGAACAATAATCTATCACCCTTTTACAAAGGAAAAGGCTAACAAAATCAAAGTTGTTCAAATTCAATAGTATAAAAATGACATTTGTGTTTGGAATTTGAAGATGATGTAATCTAATTAAATGTGATAAAATGGATGAAGTTTATGATTAATATTTTTTTAAAAAAAATTGAATAAGAATTGATATATTTTTTTAATTTTTAAAGATGATTTTTCAGTTGCTGAAAAATGCTGAAAATTAGGGCTCTAGATCCCACCAAAAAATTATATGTAAATTAACATTTTTTCCCCTAATTTCAAAATATGTCATAGATGACATATATATCTAGTGCATGAAGAAATAAAAATTGGTTTGTGACCTATATTTTCTCTTTTATAACAATTCAAATTCTAACTCACTGAAATTGTCAGTTTTCATCTCGCACCATATTTTTCATAACAAATCTATCCCAATAAAAAAAAGAAATATATATTGTTGAAGAGGACTCTCTCCTCTAATGCACCATATTTTTTTCAAATTTATTTAATATGATTTACTATTTTTTTCTTTCTCCGAATCAACATCTCCTTAACTGTTAAAAAACATAATTGTAATATTTTTTAATTACAATAAACTATATCTAATTAAAACACTATAAAATCTATATGAGGATATTTTCGACTCTAATCTCCACAAAAGGGTAATTTTTAATTTTTAGAAAAATATCATTAAAAAGATTAGGATTTATTGAAATGCCACTTTCTAAAATAATTTTAATTTTATGGTAATTGGACTCAAAGTGGTGGACAGACTCAATGAGCATTTCCTAAGTCTACAGTTCACACAGATACCGAGGCTTCAGAATAAAGCGACCGACGCAATGGTAACCATCGGATCCTTATTGGAAATCCCTCACGACTCATCACAATATGAATTCTTAGTTGAGAAGCTACACATGCCTTCTTATGAGAATGCCAATGCAAAAATGGTGTGTGTCTTGGTTGGTCCTCAGTCCCCATGGTACCATGAAATCCATGCATATCTTAAAAAAGGTATCATATCTCCCCATCTCACCAACAACCAATGCTAAAACCTAATTTGCAGAGCTTCCTGCTACACTCTTTTAGAAAACACCCTTTATCATTGAGGATATCATAACATCATCTCTAGGTGTTTAGATTCAAATGAGATTGTCCTGACTTTATAAGAGGTACATGCTGGAATTTGCGGTTCCCACACGAGTGGTATGGTTCTAGAAAAGCAGTTTCTTTGAGTCGGATATTATTGGCCAACAATGGAACATGATGCTTGTGAATTTGTCATGAAATTTCTACAATGTCAGCAACATGCTAATCTGATTCATGCGCCAGCTTAAGACTTGCAGCCCATTGCGCCACCTTGGCCATTTTCATGTTGGGGCTTCAACCTCATTGGGTTAATCACTCCCCTTTCCTCAGATGGATATAAATATATCATAACGGCCACAAAGTACTTCACAAAGTGGATTGAAGCAATTCCACTCGTCTTCACTACTGGCATCTAGATATCTAAGTTCATCTTATACCACATCATTTTCCTCTTTGGCATACCATCTGCCATCTTCACAAATCACGATACACCTTTTGAACACCAACATGTGGATGATCTTGTTAGGAATAGTCCCAAGAGATAACTAAGAGGGGGGGGGGGTGAATCAGTTATCTAAAAGATTCAATTCTTTATCCAATTAAGTATACTTAAACATAAAGCATAAACACAATGAAAGAACACATGAACACAACACCAATATTTTGGTTAGGGAGAAACCCAAATAGGTAAAAACCCCGGTGGGACTTGATACCCACTAATATTCTGTACTAGTGTATAATGATCCTTGTTAGAAGTTCCTTTACCCTGTTAGGAGTATCTTTACAATATATTAAGTATAGTAGACTTGGTCAAGGGTCAGAACCTGTTAGGAGTCTTTTACAATTTTCCCTGTTAGGGGAGAGGACACACTGTCTAAGAGCTCACTGCTCAAATGGGTGAAGGCTACAACCTTCTGAATAACAGATACACACTATATCTAGATCTTGGTGAATTATGCTTTGACTTGCTATCTGGATCAGTTCTAATGAATAGCACAAGTACTTTACTTGGTCACATAGACCTTCTTCTGATGGATCAACACTTCGCACACTCTACTCTGCTATGCTTAATCAACCATGAACCACACTCAAACAATCACAAATGACTACCTATAAATATCTTTCCTCCAAATGATATAATCAAGTTGGCCTATTAGAACTACCTTGAAATCATATTAGAGAAACCATAACACACTCCAATAAAAATTATGTCAGCTCTACTATGCACGCAACACATTCTGGGACTCGTCTAATAAAATAATTGTAGATGCACACTACACACTGTCGGCTCTACCAAAAAAATTGGAACTTTCTCTATAGGCTGAATTAACTTATGCGCTCTTAACCAAACATTAATAACACTTCTCCAAGCTTAAATCCAAGGGCGCATACCCTCAAGATAGGCACAACTCAAGAACCAATATTAAAATCTCTATCGGCTCTTCTGAACAAACATAGGAAACTGCTGCTGGAGAATAGCGTCTGCATAACTTCACTTCTACTCATCAACAGACTATGCATCCATAACTGAAACATCACTAACATGTCTTCAACATACATCCAAGCGTGTAAGGCTCCATGATAACTATACGGACAACCATACACAGAACACTGCCTATTACTCTATCAGGAACACTACTGACACCAGCTGCTATATAACTATTTGTACTAACAGTTAACCTTTGCACCCATGATTTCATGTTGATATCATGTCCATGCTACATATACTAAAAGCTTACTACATAAGACTTCCACGCATGCTACTTTCCATATGTTGTCATCAATGACAAACATATAGTCAGTACTGGCCTGCTGGAAAATCTCCAACAATCTCCCCCTTTGGCATTGATGGCAACATGTGGAATGAAAAACCACCACCAACCCAAATGAACATTTCTTTTATAACATTCTCCATTTCCTCAACTGAACTGCTATCAAAACTGAATGCTGCTCCCCCTTAGTATATTACTCCTCTTTTGCTACTATTTTTCATGACTCTATATATTACTCCCCCTTTGACATCAATGGAAAAGGGTGCCATTCATTTTAAGCACCAGTACTACTCCTGAGGTAGAGTAGTCAACCTTCCATCAGTCCCTGAGGACTGATGCATTTCCTTCTTTCTTCTAAGTAGAATTAGGGAAGGGAATGACTCCCAACTTCTCCCTAAGATACTCAAAAGTATCCTTAGGTAAGGGATTTGTGAATATATCTACCAACTGATCTTTAGTACTCACATAGTCCAACTTGACTTCTTTCTTTGCCACTTTCTCTCTTAGGAAGTGATACTTGATCTCAATGTGCTTTGTCTTTGCATGCATCATAGGGTTCTTTGACATATTGATAACTTTCTATTGTTATCACAATGAATAACAATAGGATAATCAATCTGAATTACAAAATCCTTTATCATCTGCTTGATCCAAACAATTATAGAACAATTCAAGGCTGTTGCAACATACTCTGCTTCTGCTGTTGACTGAGAAATACAATTTTGTTTCTTGCTTGTCCAAGAGACAAGTCTATCACTAAGAAACACTACTCCACCTGAAGTACTCTTTCTATCATCAACACATCCTGTCCAATTTGCATCAGTGTACACATGAAGCTCAACATTTTCTTAATTAGGATACCATAGACCATAATCTATAGTGCCCTGCAAGTATCTAAATATTCTTTTTACTACCATGAGGTGACTTTGTTTAGGTTCTACTGCAAATCTTCCAACTATGCCAATTGCATTAGAAATGTCAGGTCTAGTCTGAGTAAGATATATGAGTTTACCAATCATAGACTTATACAATGTTATATCTACTACTGGTGAGTCATCTTCTTTTGTAAGCTTGCATCTAGTGATCATAGGGGTTCCTATTGGCTTGCAATCATCCATCTTGAATTTCTTTAGTATATCTCTTTCACATACTTTGATTGATTAATGAAAATCCCCTTTTCTGTCTGCTACACATTTAGTCCCAAAAATTATTTGATAGGACCAATCATACTCATCTCAAACTCATTCTACATTTCTTTGGAAAATTCAGCACTGAGTTTGTCATTACCTCCAAAGATAATGTCATCAACAAATATAGCTACAAGTAGTAAACCTTCAGATGTCTCTCTAATGAATAGATTACAATCTGCTGCTCCTTTCTTGAATCCAATCTTTGTTAAGTATCCATTTAGTCTCTCATACCATACTCTAGGGGCTTGCTTAATTCCATAGAGGGCCTTCTTCAATATGCATACCATATCGGGTCTGTCTAATAAGGTGAATCCTTCTGGCTACTCAATGTATACTTCTTCTTTCAAATCTCCATTTAGGAATGCTGACTTGACATCCATCTGATAAACTTTGAAGTTTTTTACTGTAGCATAGGCTAGAAACAACTTAATAGCTTCTAATCTTCTCATAGGTGCAAATGTATCTAAATAATCAATGCCTTCTCTTTGCGCATATCCCTTACATACTAATCTTGCTTTATTTCTTACTACCGTACCATCTTCATTCATCTTGTTTCTGAATATCCACTTTGTTCCAATCACATTCTCATCACTAGGTCTTGGGACCAGTTCCCAAGTGTCATTCTTAATAATCTGATCAAGTTCTTCTTTCATAGCATCATGCCAATCTGAATCATTACAAGCACCTTCAACACTTAAAGGTTCAATCTGAGATAGTAAACATACTGCTTCATTGCTAGCTGAGTCCTTTGCTTGTGATCTTGTTAAGAATTTTCTGCTCTGATCTCCAATGATGTCTGACTTGGAATAATTTCTTGATGTAAACTTTGGAACTTTAGGTGATGCTGACTCATCAACCTTAGGAGTATTTTCTTCACTTGTCTCAGGGTCATTGAATAACACATCAATATTGTCAAACATTTCTTCAATAACTATCTCACTAGTGGAGGGTCGAGGTTCTTCTTCAATCATGGGTGAGTAGTCATGATATCTTTCTTGAATCATAAACTTTTCATCAATCTTTACATGAGCACTTTCAATGATCTTTTTCAATCTTAAATTGAAACATCTATAAGCTTTAATTTTAGTAGAGTAACCAAGAAAAATACCTTCATCACTTCTTTCATCAAACTTGCCTATTGCTCCATCCCTCTTGATGTAGCACTTACTTCCAAAGATTTTGAAGTATTTTACTATGGGAACATTACCAAACCATAGCTCATAAGGTTTTGTCAGCACCTGGCCTCAATTGAATTCTATTGATAGTATAGACTGTTGTATTGACCGCATCTCTCCAATAGGTGTGTGCAACTTTTCTTTTTATCATAATGGTGTGCGTTGTATCAAGAATGATCCTATTCCTTCTCTCTGCAATTCCATTCTTCTGAGGGGTTCTAGGTGCACTTAACTGTCTCTTTATGCCATGTTCTTCGTAGTACTCATAGAATCTATCAGAGGTGAATTCTCCTCCTCTATCTGATCTCAAACATTTTATCTTTAGTCCAGATTCAATTTCAACCTTAGCTTTGAATATTTTGAACTTCTCAAAAGCTTTTGACTTATCTTTCAAGAATGCAACCCACATCATCCTAGTATAATCATCAATAAACAAAATGAAATACCTTTCACCCTAGTATGATCTTGTTTGAGTTGGACCACATAGGTCTGTATGAATCAGATCCAACTTGTTCTTTGCTGAATTTTGCTTGCTCCTAAAAGAATTTCTCACATGCTTTCCCATCACACATTCCTTGCATATAGTATCAACTGGATTTACTATGCTAGGTAGATCTCTTACTACCTTAACATTTCTTATCTTTACTATGTTATCAAAATTGATATGACATAGTCTTTTATGCCATAACCAACTGTCATCAACTTTAGCAACAAAACAAATTGCTTTTGAATTGAGTTGAAAAACATTACCTCTTGTCTTTGAGCCTGATGCAATCATAACACCATCCTTTTTGTTAATGATGTATTTGTCATCTTTGAACTCCAACTCATATCCTTTTCCAAGTAATTGTGCAACACTGAGAAGGTTATGTTTCAAACCATCAACGTAAAGAACATCATATGTACTGTTCTTTCCATCCAAAGTGATGGCTCCTCTACCAACTATAGGTTTAGGAGTGTTGTCTCCAAATCTGACCATACCGACATTGTATTTGTCCAAATGAAAAAACTTGCCTTTATCACCTGTCATGTGATGTGAACAACTATTGTCTATAATCTAGTCTGTCCTTATGTTAGCTTGTGAAATCAATGCTAGCTCTTGATTCTCTTTCCTATCTTCATGAACTGTCTTGTTATTCATTTTGTCTATAACAACAATGAATCCAATTTCTTCTTCACCATATTCTTCATCTGAAACTCCATCTCTAGCATAGTAGCTTTCCTTAGAATACTTAGGCTCGTAATCCTTCTTGAACTTTCTAGCTCTAGTGGGACACTTAGATGCAAAGTGACCGATCTTATTACATGAAAAGCACTTAAATGGTAATTGACCTTCATATTTTCCTTTTCCTTTCTTTTCTCTTTTGGCAATCATAGCAATAAAATCATCTAATGTTTTCTCTTCATCATCATCATCAAAATTACCAGAAGTGTTTGCAGATTTCTTACCATGAACTGTTGCTTTGAAGGATGTCTCACTCTTTGGTTTTGTCTTCAATCTTGAAATCTCAAAAGTTGATATTTTTCTGATCAAGGTCTCTCTCTTGAAATTAGATGTAAGTTGCATGGTCTCATTAAGGATGTTGATCTTGCTTTCATATTCTAGAGTAAGAGTAGTCATCAATTTATCCATAATGTCCTCCTTTGAAATCTCTCCACCATTCCTAATTCCAGCAACTGCTTCATTTATTCTTTGATTGTAAGCTCTAATATTTTCTTTAGGCAGCATCTCTAATGCATTGTATCTTTTCTTCCATGTCTTTCTATGCGCATCCTTTGCTTGTTTGTCTCCTTCAAATATGTCTTCTAGGTGCTTCCATATTTTATTGGTTGTATCTATCTTTTTTACTTCTGAAAATTCACCATCAGATAGGGCACTGATAAGGGCTTCTTTAGCAATAGCATTCTAATGAAACAATTCCTTTTGTGTGTCAGTAGCATCATCTTTTGCAAGGTCTTCTAAAGTAAGAATCTTGGCTGCTTTGATAGTTACATTAAAAACTTCAAAAGCAATGCACTGCAAATGAGTCACCATCTTGTTCTTCCAATCAAGATAATTCTCTCCATCGAACTTAGGACTTTCTTTCCTGATGTACGCCATCTGATCAACCTCAAGTTGTTAAACTTTCTCTCTGAGGCACTTGGCTCTGATAGCAATGTTAGAAAGCAAAGATCCCCAAGATAACTGAGAGGGGGGGGGTGAATTAGTTATCTAATAATTAAACCATTTATCAACTTCAACAAATTTAAACCATATAATCAATGTAGTAACCAACAATAGAAAGATAATCATACACAATGACACAATAACACAAGATATGTTAACTAGGGAACCTCTTGATCAAAGAGTAAACCCCGGTGGGAATGATGCCCACAAAATGATGCATTAATATGAAAGTTCCTTGTGAAAGGATGGACCCTGTTAGGAGTCTTATGAAATACATTCAATACATATGAATCTCTGTTAGGAGATTTTGAATCCCTGTTAAAAGATTCTAACCTTGTTAGGAGTTATGGAAGACAGAAGGACCCACTGCCCAAACAGCTTCAAGGCAAGATCTCTGAACTCACTGTCCAATAGATCTTAGGATTATTCAATAGAATAATATGAAATATGTTACCTCCTTCACACTATGTCAAAACTAAACTCTCTAATACACAAGATCACAAATCCAGATCTTTGTACTTCACAAGTCTTCCTTCACCACTGAATTAGCTCTATTCTTCACCTCATGCATATATTCGCATCACAACTTTCACAATTTCATATCACAACTATTACAATCCCATCAAAATAAGGAAAACATTCCTTCCTTTATACCACACTCAAATAATTACAAATGAGTCGGCATCCAAATATAAAATAATAATTTCAACACGCTACATCAAATTAATTACATAAAAACTATCGGCTTCCAGATACAATAACTTTCCAATCGTGTGACCTCAAGGTTTTCACTATGAACCATGTCACCACCAATGAGTCTCAAACTTCCCTTTAACTGCACAGAATTAGATTCCATCCCTGTTAGGAGATATCCTCTGATTACCAAAAAACCGCTACTCAGGAACACTGCCAGAATACTGCTTCCACCAAAATGCTTATAACTTTCATGAATGAATGAATTTCTTTTTGTGCTATTAAACATAGGTTAATAACACACCAAAGAACATACCATCAACTATGCATAACTCAATTTTCAATATAACATGTGCGCAAAACAAAATTGTGCCTGCTTCTCTACTAAACTCCAAAATAACACTGTGTTGACATCAATGACAATCATAGTCATGAATGCAACAACCACTACTATAGAATGACTGCCAAAGGCTTCAACATTCATTCCTAACAATCTCCCCCATTGGAATTGATGGAAACATAGATGAAAAACATCCAATGTTCCAAAAATCCAATCACTGCTGCTCTTCATCAATCAAATCTTGCTTCATTTTCCTATTCAATCTTTCCAACAAATGTAGTTCCTTAATGTTTTTCATGATTCTCTCCCCCATTGACATCAATGATAGAAATTCCATCACTATGTCAAACAATAGCTCAATGTCAAAAGACACTGTTTAGAAAATACATTCACAAGAGTCCTCATGACTCAGCTCAGATACACATACTCCCCCATAGAGGAAGTACCAACATCCAATCCAAAAAATAGATAGGGCCATAAACCACTGGATAGATGCAACCATCTACATCTTTACTCAAGAGTAGGCTGGGGCATAACCCCAAGCATACCTCTCAGATACTCAAATGTATCCTTAGGCAAAGGCTTTGTAAATATATCTACTATCTACTCCTTTGTGCTTATGTACTCCAGTCTGACTTCTTTCTCAGCAAATTTCTCTCTTACAACATGATACTTGATCTCTATATGCTTAGTTTTGGAATGTAAAACTAGATTTCTTGACATACTAACTATACTTGTATTGTCACAATGTATGACAATAGGCTCATCAAACTTGATTCCAATGTCCATCAACATCTACTTCATCCAAATTATTTGATTACAATTTTTTATTGCTGCTACATATTTTGCTTTTGTTGTACTCTGTGAGATACAATTCTTCTTTTTTCTCAACCAACAAACTAATCTTCCTCCAAGAAAAAAGGCTCCACCACTGGTTCTTTTCTTATCATCAATGCTGCCTCCCCAATCAGCATCAGTATATGCACATAGGATGAAATCATCAGAAGTTTCATACCACAATCCATAGTCCATTGTGCCTTTAAGAAAAAATCTCAATATCCTCTTTACTGCTACATAATGTGACTCTCTAGGTTCAGCTTGAAATCTTGCTACCATTCCAACTGAATGTTGTATATCTGGTCTAGTGTGTTTCAAGTACTGCAATCCACCAATCATGGATCTGTACTTCTTCTACTCAACTACTAGTGTTTCATCTTTACTAGATAGTTTATGTCCTATAATCATAGGTGTTCCAATTGGTTTACAATTCTCCATACCCAATCTTTTCAACAAATCATTCAAGTACTTTGTCTGACTTACAAAGATACCATCTTTATTTTGTGTTATCTGTAATCTCAAAAAGTATTTCATTTCTCCAATCATACTCATTTTAAATTTTGTCTTCATTTCATCAGAAAATTTGTCAATAGCTTCATCTTCTCCTCCAAAAATAATGTCATCAACAAAAATAACCAAAACTAACAATCCATTCTTAATTTCTTTTGTGTATAAGTTACTATCAGTTGTTCCTTTTGTAAATCCCAATTTTAACAAATACTTATCCAATCTAGCATACCAAGTTCTAGGTGCTTGCTTTAGTCCATATAATGCTTTCTTTAGTTTACATACCATGTCTCCTTCTTGAGTCAAAGGAAAACCTATAGGCTGCTCAATGTAGACTTCTTCTTCTAATTCACCATTTAGAAATGCTGACTTCACATCCATCTGATACGCTTTGAATTTCTTAAATACTGCATAAGCCAAAAATATTCTTACTACTTCAAGTCTTGCCACAGGGGAAAAAGTCTCTTCATAGTCAATTCCTTCTTGCTGTGAGTATCCCTTACATACCAATCTTTCTTTGTTTCTAATTACTTCTCCTTGTTCATTCATCTTGTTCCTGAATACCCATTTAGTTCCAATCACATTTTTGTCTTTAGGTCTAGGGACCAATTCCCATGTCTTGTTCTTTTCAATCTGATCCAATTCTTCTTTCATAGCTTTAATCCAAAGTTCATCTTCACAAGCTTCATTAGTAGACTTAGGTTCAATTTGAGAAATCAAACATAAATGTACCTTCTTTCTAGTCATAACTCCTCTGTCCAAACTTCCAATCACTTGTTCAATAGGATGATGTCTTGATATATACCTGTTAGGTGTCATAGTCACTAATCTTTCTTCAACTGTAGATTCTTCTCTAGATTCTTCTCTATTTTCTTCAACATGACTTTCATTCAACAATTCATAGTCAGTCTCAAAAAATTGTTCAGTAGTTTCAATGTTAGGCTGAGGGTTAGTTCCTTCATCAGATTCATAATCAAGCATTCTTTCCTAAATTTTAAACTTCTCATCAACTTTTACATTTGCACTTTCAACAATAGTCTTAGTTCTCTTATTGTAACATCTATATGCTTTGCTTTTCAAAGAATATCCAAGAAAAATTCCTTCATCACTTCTAGGATCAAACTTTCCTATATCATCATCTCTCTTAATATAACATTTGCTTCCAAAAATTCTAAAATACTTAACTGAGGGTGCATTTCCAAACCATAATTCATAAGGTGTCTTGTTCGTGTTTGCTATGATTTGTACTCTGTTCATTGTATATACTGTTGTATTCACTACTTCTCTCCAAAATGTCTTTGCCAAATCACCTTCAAAGAACATAGCTCTAGCTACTTCAGTCACTGATCTGTTCCTTCTTTCTACAATACCATTTTGTTCAAGTGTTCTAGGGGCTGATAACTATCTCTTAATACCATTTAATTCACAAAAGGTGTTAAACTCTTTAGATGTAAATTCTCCACCTCTATCAAATCTCAAACATTTAATCCTCATTCCTGATTCATTCTCAACTTTATTCTTCATGACTTTAAACTTATCAAATGCTTCAAATTTTTCTTTTAAAAATGCAATCCACATCATTCTTGTAAAATCATCAACAAGAATCATAAAATACCTTTCTCCATAGAATCCTCTAGTCCTAGTAGGACCGCTCAAGTCTGTATGAAAAATCTCCAACTTTTTTGTAGATGTGAACTTCTTGCTAGGAAATGAACTCCTTTTCTGCTTAGCCATCACACATTCCTTGCAAATCATGTTAGTAGGCTTCATAATCTTAGGTAAATCTCTTACTGCAAGTGTAGAACTTACTTTCACAATATTATCAAAGTTTATATGACAAAACCTTCTATGCCATAACCAACTATCATAAATCTTAGTCATAAAACATGTCATCTCAGTAGGGTTCAACTAAAATACATTACCTCTAGTTCTAGATCCAGTTCCAATTAGATTTCCATCTTTATCCTTTATCACACAAGTTTTCTCAGTAAACCAAACTTGATATCCCTTATCCACTAACTATCCAACACTCAAAAGATTATGTTTCAATCCATCAACAAAGTAAACATCATCAATATTAGTCTTTTCATCAAGAGTAATAGATTCTATACCTTTAATCAAACAAGGTGCATTGTTACCAACTCTAACAAATCCTCCATCATAATTGTTAAACTTTATGAACTTTCCTTTATCACCAATCATATGATGTGAACAACCACTATCTATAATCCAATCAGCTTTTTTTTCAACTTGGGAAACTAAGGCTTTCTCTTCCTTAACATTAGATTTAGAATTTTCTTCCTTAATTGCTACAAATCCTATGTCATCAAAGTTATCATTATCACTGTCGCTCAAATGTCTTTCAATTCCTGCTTTAATTTCTTCATCATTTGCATAATAACATTCTTTAAATCTTCTAGGCTTGAAATTATTTCTATACTTCTTAACTCTCTTAGGACACTTAGATGAAAAATGACCATATTCTTGACATGTCCAACATTTAAAGATTTTCTTACCATCTGGTTCTCTTTTCACAAGCAAGGCAATACTTTCTTCAATCTTCTTATCTTCATCAGATTTGAATCTGCTACTACTAGCATAATCTCCATTCACACTTGTACTTCTAGACAAAGTAGGTCTAATGCTAAGAGCACTGAATGCTGTCTCCACTCTAGGTAGTTCTCCTGATAATCTCAAATTCATCTCTATTGCTTCCAATCTTCCAAGAAGAGTCTCTCTTGAAAATTTTGGTGTACAAGGTATCACTTGTTCAATCATTTGTGTAGTCTGCCTGAATACCGGTGTCAATGTTCTCAAAATCTTCCATATTACTTCATTCTCTATCTTTTCACCTCCACAAGACTTTATTCCTACAACAATTTCTAACATCCTACCAATATAGCTTCTAACAGATTCATCTTCCATCATTCTTATGTCTTCAAATGCTTATCTTGCAAGTATGTTACACATGAATAGATCTACCTTATCTTTAGTACTTGTTTCAAGATTGTCTTCTTCAATTATAGTCCTTTCATTCTTTGTAATCAACCAATAACTTGGTCCTAAACACAAGAGATGTGTCTTCATCTTTTCTTTCCAGCTGTCAAAATTTAATCCATCAAACTTAGGGCTTTCTTTCCTAAAATTCACCATAGATCTCCTTAAGTTGTTAAACTTCTCTTTCAAGTACCTGTTGCTCTGATACCAATTGTTAAAAAGCAAAGATCCCTAAGATAACTGAGAGGGGGGGGGGGGGTGAATTAGTTATCTGATAATTAAACCATTTATCAACTTCAATATCAACTTCAATAGCTTTAAACCATATAATCAATGCAGTAACCAACCATAGAAAGATAATCATAAACAATGACACAATAACACAAGATATGTTAACTAGGGAACCTCTTGATCAAAGAGTAAACCCTGGTGGGAATGATTCCCACAAAATGATGCATTAATATGAAAGTTCCTTATGAAAGGATGGACCCTGTTAGGAGTCTTATGAAATAAATTCAATACATATGAATCTCTGTTAGGAGATTTTGAATCCCTGTTAAAAGATTCTAACCTTGTTAGGAGTTATGGAAGACAGAAGGACCCACTGCCCAAACAGCTTCAAGGCAAGATCTCTGAACTCACTGTCCAATAGATCTTAGGATTATTCAATAGAATAATATGAAATATGTTACCTCCTTCACACTATGCCAAAACTGCACTCTCTGCTACACAAGATCACAAATCCAGATCTCTGTACTTCGCAAGTCTTCCTTCACCACTGAATTAGCTCTATTCTTCACCTCATGCATATATTCACATCACAACTTTCACAATTTCATATCACAAATATTAAAATCCCATCACAATAAGGAAAACATTCCTTCCTTTATACCACACTCAAATAATTACAAATGAGTCGGCATCCAAATATAAAATAATAATTTCAACAGGCTACATCAAAATTACATAAAAACTGTCAGCTTCCAGATACAATAACTTTCCAATCATGTGACCTCGAAGTTTTTTCTATGAACCACGTCACCACCAATGAGTCTCAAACTTCCCTTTAACTGTGTAGAATTAGATTCCATCCCGGTTAGGAGATATCCTCCGATTACCAAAAACCGCTACTCAAGAACACTGCCAGAATACTGCTTCCACCAAAATGCTTATAACTTTCATGAATGAATGAATTTCTTATTGTGTTGTTAACCATAGGTTAATAACACACCAAAGAACATACCATCAACTATGGATAACTCAATTTGCAATATAACATGTGTGCAAAACAAAATTGTGCCTGCTTCTCTACTAAACTCTAGAATAACACTGTGTTGACATCAATGACAATCATAGTCATCAATGCAACAACCACTGCTACAGAATGACTGCCAAAGGCTTCAAAATTCATTCCTAACAACCTTCTAAATAACAGATATACACTATATCTGGATCTTAGTGAACTGCACTTTGACCTACTGTCTGGATTAGTTCCAATGAATAGCACAAGTACTTTACTTGGTCACATAGACCTTCTTCTGATGGCTCAACACTTCGCACACTCTGCTCTGCTCTGCTTAATCAACCATGAACCACACTCAAACAATCACAAATGACTGCCTAGAAATATATTTCCTCCAAATGATATAATCAAGTCAGCCTATTATAACTACCTTGAAATCATATTAGAGAAACCATAACAAATTCCAATAAACATTCCGTTAGCTCTACTATGCACGCAACACATTCTGGGACCTGTCTAATAAAATAATTGTAGACGCTCACTACACATTGTTAGCTCTACCAAAACAATTGGAACTTTCTCTGTAGGTTGAATTAACTCATGCACTCTTAACCGAACATTAATAACACTTCTCCAAGATTAAATCCAAGGGCACATACCCTCAAGATAGGTGTAACTCAAGAACCAATAAAATCTCTATCGGCTCTTTTGAACAAACACAGGAAACTGATGTTGGCGAATAGTGATTGCATAACTTCACTTCTACTCATCAACAGACTATGTGTCCATAACTGAAACATCACTAACATGTCTTCAACATATATCCAAGCACACAAGGATCCATGATAACTATACGAACAACCATACATAGAACACTGCCTGTTACTCTGTCAAGAACACTGCTGACACTAGCTTCTATATAACTGTCTGTACTAACAGCTAACCTCTGCACCCATGATGGCATGCTGATATCATGTCCATGCTACATATATTGAAATCTTACTTCATAAGACTTCCACGCATGCTACTTTCCATATGTTGTCATCAATGACAAACATATAGTTAGTACTAGCCTGCTGGCTAATCTCCAACAGATCTATGTGCCAGAATCCACATCCACCATCATTTTTTTAGTCCATACTTCCCTCAAGGAAATGGCCAAGATGAGGCAACCAATAAAACCATCCTAAAAACCCTCAAGAAGGTTTTCAATGATTCTGGTCGTGACTAGCACCTTCAAATAAATCCTTTCCTTTGGGCCTATCATACTTCTTATCACACTCCCACAAGCACCACCCCATATTCCCTTGTATATGGTTCCAAAGCCATTCTACCCATCAAAGTCAATCTCCCATCCTTGTGTGTCTCCATGAAGAACTATACCACAGATGAAGACTATCGCATGGCACGCCTCACATAGCTGGACCTATTAGATGAAAAGAGACAACAACCATATGATCACTTGGTTACATGCCATAATCAACTCAAAAGGAGTTATAACAAGAAGGTCCATCCAAGATAATCCCAAGTGGGAAACATGGTCCTAAAGAAGAATCATAAAGTGAAAGCACACCAAGAGAAAAAGGGCAAGTTTGAGCCTACTTGGTTGGGCCCCTATGTTGTCACAACATGCTTTAGCTCCAGTGCCTATCAGCTATCAACACCATAAGGTGAGCCCTTGAATGATCCTATCAACATCATACATCTGAAGAGGTTGTATTCTTGAACTAGATCCTACAAATTCAAAAAATCCATAAAAATTGGAAAAAGAAGAAAAATACAAAAAATTCAAAAAAGAAAAAAAGAGAAAAAATTGTCCAATGGTGAAAACTTGGCAATTCAAGTGCCTTGGACAAGTATGTTGGTGAAAAATTGGAAACAGGCACCATACATAGTGGACAAAGTCATTATCTATCAAACACCTATCCTCCACCCATCCCAATCCCAAATCCTCTTTATCTAATCCCCATCCCCACCACCAGCCCATCATTCCCAAGGTGTTCTATCCTCAAGTCTATCCAACACAACAATACCATCCAAACTTGTATATATCCTATATAGTGAGATCTTCACATCCCCAATCCTAAGCTTTTGTATATATTTGGTGTAAATATCTCCCCATATACTGTACATATTGTCATTTCTTGTTGTACATATCCTCATCAGTCCTGCAACAGCCTTTGATCAGATATCTTGTCCCACCCAGTCTTGTACTTTAACAACATCTTTTTTCGACTATGTTTGATCACAACAATTATCCTGTATTCATCATTTTCCAGAAAACATCACACATTCTCCTCATCAATCAATGGGTCCTTGAGGATGTATCCTTCCTCCTGTCTAACCTAATATTCCACCAATCAAACCAGGTATGTGTCGGATGTATCCTTCTTCATGTTTAGACCAAATCTTCCCCCCATCAATCAAATCAATCTCTCTCCTTGGAAAAGGATTTCTTTTGGAGTTATCATTTTGATCTTGTATTTTGTCCTTTGGATCTTGTTTATCTTTTGTGGCTTCTCATTGTTCCTCTCCTCAAAGTTGCCACAATCCCTTATATCATGGTGTGCTGCGAATGAGATAAATCTGGGGCAAGGTCTTTTGATCTTTTGCTTCTTCATGTGAGTCAGTTAGACCCGACCCTTGCACATTTCACATGTGATCTTCTGGATTACATGGTGCACTTTGGAAATGTCATTTGTTTGTGGTTTCTCTAGCATCATTTCTACCATGCTTCCTCTTCGGTTCATGCGTGATGCTGGGGCAACCTTGCGTGTCTTTTATGGTCATTCCTATGCAATTCTAGTGACAATGCCTTGTGATCCCAATATCCTTGGTAGGTCTCTAATGTTTCTATATCAAACTAGGTTGTGCTCTCCACATTTACACTCAGAGCTCCCCAAATTCCCCTCATCCTACATCATATAGATTAATCTTGCATCTTTCATGTAGCTGCATCATGCATCCTACATTCCACCTCATATTGCATTCATCCATCTTTTCTCTTAGAATTTTGGTTGTTTATCCTCCCTTCTTCCTTCATCCTTTTCCCTTCTTCCCTTCCATTCTATGTTCTTTTCAAGAAAATTCCACAATGTTTCCTCTTTGCATTATTTTCTTGAGGGGGAACAACCCCTTATTCCTCTAAATTCTAGCCTAGGGCATCTTATTTTTTTGTCTTTGACACCATGCCACTTGTGGCATTGCATCAAAGAGGGGAAAAATGTAGACACCTAAAAATTCATTGGTAAATAAAAGATTTTTTTATTTTCCAAAAACCCCTGAAAGCCTTTAAATAAATGAAAAATTTATTTAAATCCCTCAAAACCATAGAATCTTCTAGAGATTCCTAATAATTCTAACCTTTCCTAAACTTTCCTAAACCTTTCCTAAACCTATTTAGAAGGTGTTTCCTAACTTTCTTAGCCTAATCTAGTCTTCTTTGACTTTTGGTCAACACCCCTCATTAATGAGCCTTACACTCATTAATATCCTCTTACACACTCATTAAGGCTCTTATAGCCTCATAAATGAGACCCATGTCTTCTCTTCCACCCTTTTTCCCTAGGCACACTTCCCTAGTGTTTCTCACACATGTGTGAGCAACCCTTAACCCTTATCCTTCTAACCTTACCCCTAACCATACCTCATACTCTACCCCAAACCCTGAATCTGACCCTAACTCCAGTTCCTAACCCAAGCCCTTCCCAAAATCCTATAAATACCCTCACTTCCAAGAGAAAAATAACCAATTTCACATAATCATTTCATAGTAATATTATAATGCTAGTTTCCTTCTAGATTATAAGCTTTGATCATAATTGTTAGATTAGCTCATTTTCATGCTTTCTAAATCACATCATAGCTTAGATATCATGGATTAATCTTAGTTTCCTTCATTTTTTTACATTTCATTTCATCATATCATGCTTCATTTGGACTAAAATCAACTCTAGTTTAAACATTTGTAGCTTAGTTTGCATTCTAGCATCATTAGGCTCTTTGAGACTCTAGGGGAAAATCAGGGGTTCTATACTTGATATTGTGCCATTATGGGGTTCTCATGGTCCCTAATCTATCCAAAATATTCCTAATATGCATTAGGGATATGCTCCAAGTGTTTTGAGAGCACACACACATCCCTAAGTCAAGAGAAAATTGAACATTGATAGGGTGCTCTTATTGAAGCAATATCTGAGTCTTTGAAAATTTCATTTACTATATGTTAGGAATAGATTGTTTAACTAATGTTTGAATGTCTAGGCCTATTACAAACATGTCAGATTTTCTCTGTACACACCTTGATTCCAATTTTAAACATTCACATGAAACATAAGTTATAACAAATTTTAAACTAAAATTTTTCTAAGTCCACAAATCTATCAGGTCCTGTGTCTAGCTAGGTACTTGTTAATGTGAGGTTGACCATAGAGGATCACCTCTCAACCTAGGCCTTTTCAAGGCCACCCTCGAGCTATGGGATCCAATATGAAATGGGATACAAACAAAAAGTTTAAACCATGAAGGAAACATTCAGAACATGAAGAGACTCAAAAGATTTTCCCAAGAGGGTTTAACAAGAGGAAGGTCTCCAAGAGACCTTCCTAAAAATAGGGTAGAGGTGGAATACTAGGAGGAGAAGCCACAATATAAAATACAAATTTCCCAAGCCACACATAGACTTGGGAAGACCATCTTTAAAAAGATGCAATCTAGATCTCCTTATGCCCCCAGGTGCCCGTAGGCCATACTTGACATCATAGTTATCGTGAAACCCCATGTTTATCCCTCCACACATGGGAGACTCTGCATGTTCTTGGGTCTTCTTCCTAGTACCCCCTTAAAGTTTACTCCACCCTCCCCAGGGTGAGTGTGCCTTGAAGAATCCCATCCCAAATAATTTTACAAAACAAGAATTTATCAAACATGAACCTTAAAAATCCATGGACTCCATTAATGGATATCCAAGCTCACACACATGAAAGAAATACAAAAATATCACAAGAGCCTACCTTAATCCAAGCAAGAGTTTGAAACTCTAAAAGTTGAGAATCCTTCCAAGCTAGCCCTTCCCTAAGCTCCTTCCAATGTGAATGGTCTCTAAAACTAGAGAGTAGGTGAAAACTCAAACCCTTCTGAAGACTTTCCCTAAATAGACTAAATCCCTAAAATCTAGGAACATATCACAAGAGGGGAAACATCCATTCCCTTCTTCCCACTTGCGTTACTTATCCATAAATGAAGTTGAATGCAAGTTCGGAAGAAGAGAGAGGTTAACCAAAACTTCACAACTCTTCAAATTCACACAACTTTGAAATCATAACTTTAGGGGTGTCATAAATGAGATTTAAGGCTCTTAATGGGATGAAAATGACCCCTAACCCCTAAGGTACCAACCTAGGTAGCTAAAACTGACCCTAGTTAACCCATGGGAGCCCAAATGACCCTCCTAAAATCCACCTAAAATTTACCCACGGATTTCAAGTCAAGGTTGACTATCTAGAAACTTCCCAACCCAAGGTAACTTGATTCTACCCTAAGGTTAACCCCCTAGTCAAACCCTTGACCCAACCAAATACAATTCACTAACCATGCCAACACTTATGCAATAATTTACCAAATTTGGCACATTTAATTAAAACAAATGACATGGCTAATTCACATATACATTAACTAAATTAAATACACACATGGAAACCACATTCATGAAATAATGACTATATAATGAGGTCCACATTTCTTAATACAAAGAGGACCTTAGAATGCATGGTATAAAACATATGTTCCAATACTGGGTCCCCGCTTTTAAAATTCACGGTTAATTATTCCTGCACACTCATTTCACACATTAGTAGGTCCAAATAGACATGATATAAATACAATACATCATCAATATTGCATGGTAAAAAGTTATGTCTGTGAATGAATTAACTAACATAACATCGGTTTCCTAAACTAACTTTCCATTATAATAGTACTTAACACCATAGTACATCATATATGACTTCATCATAAACTAAAACTAAATCAAAACATATAGTATCTCGAGTGTACCCTGATTACATAATCAGTTACATAACATATAGCATAGGATTCAATAGATCCTCAAATACATAAGTGTCTCAAATAGTCAAGTATGTTTGTGAAATAAGTACTGAAAGCATGGAAATAAAAGTAGTATAACTATGACTATTAGGGATACCACATAATGCAAAGGAGGATGGGGTGAGGGGCCAAAGGCACACCCTAACCAGGTCCACCTTGCTAAACAACATGCGAAAGAAACAACATACAACAGTGAGAGAGAGAATGCATATGTCTTTCATATATTATCTTCAAATTGATTCATACATGCCAGGCTGTAAGGCCTTCTCAGTTTAGGCCAGATATTACAATTAAGTATAGAATTCCTCCAACATGAGAGGATCTTCCAACAATCTCTTATTGTGTATCTTCTAACTTCTATCCCAAAACTGACTCTCTAAACTCTAACCAAACAACTACATTTATACAAGAGACTACTGAATCAAGTCAGCCTTCATATCCATAATCAATAGAAGGAACGACTAGATCTAGGTCCACATGATTCCCAATGATGGATACCAGCATTAAATTCGTGACCGCAAATTAAATGCACAAGTCAGCCTCAAAAGAAACTCAAAATAAACAACTCAATAAGAAAGGATAACCGAGTGCCAGACAAGCATCACCGAGCGCCAAAGAGATAACTGACCAACACCGACGAACAAAGGAAACCGAGCAACACCAAACCAACTCGGTCAAAGAAGGAACTGAGCAACACAAACAAACTTCAAATATGTTTTTGGTGACACAGGATTGCCAAGGACCCGAGATGCTCCTGCATCAAGGTAGGTCTCACAGGATAGCCTAGGAACTTGGAGGCATAGGCTCCTCCTTATAGTGCACTCACTTCTCTAGCACATCAAGTTCCAAATTCAATGGGTCATTACTTCTCAAAGAACTGTTATCTATATTATGAACTATGAGTAATGTGAGGTCTCTTCATGGGCTTGGGTGACCACTTGAGCCAACAAATAGAAAGTTTTTGGCCATTAAAATAAAAGTATATAGTAAGGGCATATGTTCAGTTCGCTATGATCAATCTATATTCTCAATTAAGGGGACTCTCCCAATCCTTTCAAAGTAAGATCATTACACCTTAGCAATATAGGGACTTTAATGCACCACACAGGGACTAGATGAGATTTTGGTTTCCATAACGAATTCACACTAATCCCAATGACATTTTTTATATACCAGTTTGGAAGGGTTTGGCTTTAACCTGTTACCATTTGGGTCATTCCTTGGGGTGAGTACCTCTTTTCCCATGAAAGACTGCCCTCTAAAAGATATAATAGTTTCTCTTACACATAAGATCCACTAAGGTGAGGGGAGAGGATACTTTGTTATAGCTTTTTGGGATTATAGAGTGCTTAAACAACAAGACACAACAAACACTTATTCTACACTAAAGAAGACAAATGAAAAAGAAAAAAATATCATATTTTAAGCCCAAATGAGATTATAGTTTCCTTAATAATCCCCTTTTTCTTCCAAGGAACCTACAAGAAAATTTGTGAGTAATTTGTGAGGGGTCTTCAACAATATGTCCTACAAAACAACCTATTTACTAAATTACAAAAATAGCAAATTGTTAAATTGTCAACTAAATGCAAAATACAATGAAAAACTAATTTAAATAGTATTTATAAATGAATGCACAGATACAATAAATAAATGTGCAAGAACAATCAATAAAAGCACAAAAGTAAACAAATACACAACTATAAGTAATAAATGTGTAGAATAGTGGGATGCATGTGCAACTTTGCCTAATGTGCAGACAGATGGAATATAAGCGTTGAAAGTAAGAATGGATGTGTAGAAAGAAGATGGAATAGAAAGGAAACTGATGAGTGTTATGGCATGAAATGAATGCGCATGAAGATTAAATGCATGCGCCGGATTTGGGTAATGATTCATAGAAAAAATCTTGTAGATGTTGCACATGGAAAATCATAATTTTGTTTGTTAAAATTTGTGGGTAGGCCCCACAGTGGGTGCAAAAAATGTATGCAAATTAAGAGTAATATCTTAGAAATGAAATACTAACCACTAATTAATTAGCTACCAAATCTATCTAAAATGCATTCACAATGAAGATTACAAAGAGAAATAAACTAAAATAATATTTTACCTTCACTTACCTATGTAGCTTGTCTCCATTATTCTCCTAGCCTTGAATTCTTGAATTGACGAGCTCTCAGAATTGAAAATCTACTCATTTTTCCAAGATGCTTTCAAAGTGTGGAGATGGTGGAATGTGATAATGCAAAACTAGCCTAAATCTAGAATGCTTCTTATGTTATGTTGGTTGATGCAATATTTTGTTGAATATGGATGATATGGAAATGCTCAAAATGATACTAAATTGCTTGATTGCTTGATTACTAAATGCTCCAAGAATGCTCAAATTCACTATTTCTATTAGGCTCTCAAAGGAAGAGGAAGACTCCTTTTATAGATTTTTTAAGACCTCAAGCCTAGGTGGCAAGATCCAAGGGTGGAGATTGAAAGATGGAAGATCCTAGGGATGAAATTGACTTAGTTGAAGGAGTTGAGAGAAATATGGATTTAGTTGGAATGTGAGAGGAGGAATAGGAGAGATGTTCCTCCTACATTGACAAAAGGGAGTGTAAGGTGGAAGGGAAAGACACATGTCAAGTGTCTCACAAAGACTTTTGAGAAGATGGTGGGAAGACATTTTCCTCATGAGGACTCTTGGTACAAGTATCCCATGAGTCACCTTTGACTCCTTGAGGTGGCTAGAGAAGTTCCTAAGAAATAGGGAAAGTGATCTTGACTAGGTTCAAAGAGGACATGTGGTCATGAGACCAAGTCTCATGAGGCCACATAGCCCTTGAAAATAGGACACATGGGTGAGGATAAATATGAATAATTAATAATTAAAATTAATTAATTATCTTAGTGAAGATGATGTGTCAAGTGACTAGGTCTATGAGATGGACTAAAGGACTTAGTCATATAGTGATTGTATAATTGAATAATTAGTTAAATCACTTTAATAAGACTAATTAGAGGACTTAGGATAAGAAGAAGAATATAAGTGAATGTACTAAATAAATTAAATAATTTACTTAGTAATAGAAAGAATAAACATTAATTAAATAATAAATATTTAATTTATTTATCAAGCCAATTTTAAGTGTATAAAAGGGCATGTAGGAGTATGATGCTCACCAAAATGGAGGAGAAATTATCCTTTCTTAATTTAGACAAGGATAATCAAATAAATGCATACAATTAATCATAAATCAACCTTGATTAATAAATAATAGTTGAGAATTGATAAATCAATCTCACTTTCAAAATTAGATGTTGGGGATTAAGCAATTGTCTTTGAAAAAAATTATACATAAATAGTTCTTTGAGGTAATTGCTAAATTCATTAGTCTTGGTAATATAAATAAATTCTCTCTACTTGATATGTACCTTCAATCTATAATAATTTTGAAAATTTTGGTATGTTGAATCTGTATTGTATGAGATTGATCCATTCTAATAGGGAAATGATCTACTACACGAATATGATTTAATAACTATAAGACTAAACCTATTAATAGTAGACGAATACATTTTGTCTTGTTGTGGTCCCTATATTTTGGTGGCTATCGTGGACTAGTTATATTTAGAAATACATTGGGATAGTTGTTGGGTCACAAATTTAAGGTTTTCCTAGGTCAAATGCTTTAATTAGAATGACATAGGTATCATGTGCGAATAGTGAAGATAAAAGTCAATTATAGAGGTGTCCTAGATGATGTTGATGTAGATTAGATTCTTTTTAATGCTCAAATCAAACAATTCCTAGAAAAATCTTCTTTGCACTTCATAATTTTTTCTTAGTTGATGATATTGAATACATATTATCTACAAATACCAAGACATGGAAATTAATTGCACAAATAACTATCAATTTAGCTTATAATGACTAGTGAATTAGGTGGAAGTCAATAAAATTTCAATTTGAATGTTTGGATTTCAAGGGTCAATTTCATGTGATTAAAGACCCTCTCACATGCTTTAAGATTCAACTAAAAGTGCTAATATCAAGTTGAAAAGGAATGGATATAAGAATAGGCATAAGAAATGACTAATATATAAGAATATATATAGACATAGATAAAATAAGATAAAATGTGTAATACAAATTAAAAAATACATCATAAAATAAATTGAATAAATTAAACCAATTCATTAAATAAATCAAAATTAACAAAAATAATAATAATAATAATAATATACAAATATCATCATTACAAATAAATAATACTATTAACAAATTTACAGCTCTTTAGATTATATTTAAATCTTCCAATATAAAACTATTAAAATTCTTTTTCTCCAACCATTCATTTTTACTACAAATTTCTCTCCGGAAGCTAAAATCCTATTTCATTGCAATTTGCTATGGTCAAGTTATTTTCTACCACAAAAAAAAGCCAGCAATTGTTTCTAAATAGTAAAAAATGGTTCATGTGGGTATGAACAAAAGCTTAAATGCGTGCATTTGAAGTCAGAAAGTGTGGTGTTAATACTAGAACTGAAATTCACGGAATCCTCATTTTCTCCATTTGTTTTTCTTTTCAAGAGGGACGTGGATTTATTTGGGAATTAGATTTTATTTTATTTCAAATGCAAGCATCTAAAATTATGTAAATTTATGCTTCGATATTTTGAAATAAGAATACTTCCTTATTCCGAGGCAAGAGTCATTTGGGAAAATGAATTTAAAGTTTATCCTATATTGCAAGTGTCACACCCAAGAGAGATTCTAACTAATGTTAGAAACTTTTAATCATACTACCACCCTTTATATCTATATGTGATTTATGTCCATCTAATGAAATTTTTTATACTAGCAATCACATCTTGGTGTGCAATGGGCACGCCGAAGATATGTTGAAGATAAATGAAGAAGAAATTCGGTCTATTTATGTATACATTTGTGTAGTATTTGATAGCTTCAAATCAATTATACACCCACTTTAAAGGATTCAAACATGTCTTAAACAAAATCTCTAAATGGACAAGATAATTAGGTTCCTTACTCTATTACCAAGGGGGTCATGTTATGTTTGCGATTGAGAGAGTGGGGGAGGTACATGGAAGCAAGGATAGGGAGGAGAAAGAAAAAGAAGAGGGATAGATAAAGATGGGAAGAGATAAATATGTTAAAAGTTCATTAAAGATGACAAGATAAATACAGGTAAACTTGGAGAGATAAAGAGAAGTAAACTTAGAGAGACAAATAGT